>OZ037751.1:6795384-7395384 GCA_964035475.1 Salix caprea
AATCCGCCAACTTTGTGTCACCGCCAAGCAAGTCTTCCTTGCACAGCCTGTTCTTCTTGAATTAGAGGCTCCCATCAATATCTGTGGTACCTTTTTTTTGCTATTACTGTTTCTTCAGCCCATTTCGATTTTTATTCGTTGTATCAATTCGCTTGTGCCCTTTTCATAATTACATGTTTAGTTTCTGTAATTCTTATCTTCCATTTCAATCTTTCATGTACATTACATAGATGGTAAAGTTATCTAATAGAGATAAGACAGCATTTAGCAAATTGACCTGCAAATGACAGCCTTTCAATCCTGCAGTTTCATGGTTTATACATCTTGTTATTAGTGTTTTGGTTGTATGCAGGTGATATACATGGCCAATATCCAGATCTCTTGCGATTGTTTGAGTATGGTGGGTTTCCACCGGATTCCAATTATCTATTTCTTGGAGACTATGTAGATAGAGGGAAACAAAGTATAGAGACTATATGCCTTCTCCTTGCCTACAAGATCAAGTTCCCTGACAAGTTTTTCCTTCTTCGAGGGAACCATGAATGTGCTTCTATCAACAGAATATATGGATTTTATGATGAGTGCAAGCGTCGTTTCAGTGTTCGTCTATGGAAAATCTTCACAGACTGCTTCAATTGTTTGCCGGTGGCTGCAGTTGTCGATGGCAAAATCCTATGCATGCATGGCGGACTCTCACCGGAAATGGATAACTTGGATCAGATCAGAGCTATAGAAAGGCCAGTAGATGTGCCCGACCAGGGTGTTCTGTGTGACCTCCTTTGGGCTGATCCTGATCGGAACATCGAGGGATGGGGTGAAAATGACAGGGGTGTTTCCTACACCTTCGGAGCCGACAAGGTCGCCGAGTTCTTAAAGAAACACGACCTCGATCTCATATGTCGTGCTCACCAGGTCTTCCTATTTCTTCAGTTCGAGCTGTTGCCTTCCTTTCTTCCATAATATCTGTAATAAGAATGATGTAATAAATAAGCTAAAATGTTCTTCCATGGAAAATAAATGATTGTCAGGTTGTTGAGGATGGCTATGAGTTCTTCGCAGACAGACAGCTGGTCACCATATTCTCAGCACCAAACTACTGCGGAGAGTTCAACAATGCAGGAGCATTTATGTGGGTTGATGCGAGTTTACTCTGCTCATTTCAGATTCTGAAGCCGTGGAGAGGTAGAGAAGCCCAATAAAGGAGGCAAGTGCTGTGCCTCTTCTCTCATTGTACAGATTCTGAAGCTTCTCATCTTCTGCATTATCCAATAAAGGAGGAGAAACGTATATTGAATCTTCTCTACGCAACTGCTTCATCCTCTTGAAAAGCAACGACGATGACAACCCTGTGTGAATATTCTTTTTGTCGGGCATCTGTAAGTTCATCGGTGAAGACACCAACCCCAAGATATAGTTTATATTTTTTATATTAGTTTATATTTTTTGTTGAACATTTTGCGTAGTAGACTATCAAAAACCCAATTACTGGTGATATAGGGTTTGCGAGAATGACTTGAAAAGAAAAGGAGTGTGAAAAACAAAGTAAATGATAGTAAGAAGAAAGTATTGGGTAATGAAGTCTTAAGAAAAATTTATTTAGTAGATATAACATAAATGGAAGCACCACCTATTTCACAGCAGCTTGCACGATCCGAGTAGGACTATGACCAACATTGCACATTTTACTTGGTAAATTACGTACTTAACGCTTCTATTTATTGAATTTTATTTCTTTGGTATTGCTCTTTGCTATTCAAATTATCATTAATAATATTATTTGTGTCTAAAAAATTGCATATTTTTTCCTTTTCCCTTTTCACGTTCCTTTCCAGATCCTTCTTCCTCTTCTTGCTCCCTTTCTCTCCTTTCTTCAAATCTCATTGTCCCGCTTCAATCATAATCTGCTTGTACCATTTTTGGTGCAGATCTATCCAATCATGCTGCCAGGAGATGATATTGTATTCGATATTCTCTCTTAAAATTCCACCCATCATTGTCAGGCCGATCTGGACTTAACAATGCATTTACATCTAATCAATATATGACAGGGGCAAGAAGAGCTGTAGAATGCTTGGAATGTTTTCATTATATTTCAAACCCCTCCCTTCAGCAATGAGCATTTGATTATTATGTAAAACATGGAAAGAGGCACGAACAGCATGAAAATGAATCGCCGCTCACAAATACCAGTGATATGCTACACTTGCTTCTTCGTAGCCACTAGCTAGTTAAGAGGGGCACAGCGTAATTTCTTACAGAACAATTCTAAATCATCTTGATCAGCAGTTAAAGCCATGGATCAATTTCATTCTTAAATTTTGCAAACTGGGCATGCAAAGAGATTGTTAACATAAATTGCAAACATCTTATGCGTGATGACAAAGTTCAAGTGTTACATCACCGAGAGGATGAACCAAACATATTTTAATAAAAGTTTCACCACGGGGAAGCGCTCCTATAAAATGCATGATGGAAGCAGAATGCTACAGCTCCCAAAATCTTATAGACAGGCAATCAGCTTCAGAATTGAGACTTGTCAAGGCTGTCGAAATAGGGATGATCCATGGCTGCTTTGGCCGAGATCCTTTCAGCTGGATCATACTTGAGCATCTTCTGCATTATCCAAAACAAAATTGTATAAGCATCCCAATATAGAGGTAATAATGGCAAACCAAGAAGCAAAATGATAGACCAGTAGTCAGCCTGGAAAAAAGTTGTTGCAAGGCCAAACCTATTTGGTTAGGAAACTTAATAGTTTACTCCAGAAACATAGCATTTGCGTATTCCTAAACACATCACCAGTAATTTTTTTTTCTTTCACGTTCCTATTCACACCATTTTCATCATTCCTATTCTACGTCCGATTTCGTTAGTTTGAGCAAACAGTTCTTAGAGAACATAAGCAAATCCGAACAATATTTCAAAACATTGTGATTTTTAGTTGCAGTTTCCCATCCATAGAATTAGAAGTTTACAATTGAAAAAGAAATGCAGCAGCAGTAGTTACCGATAAGAGGTCCACCCCTTGAGGTCCCAGTGACGGAACAACTCGAACTAGGTTTTGAGGCTCCCATTTCGGATAGACATGCCAATCTCTTAGACCAGTAACTCCTGGCCACTGCTCTTCAGTCGGTGTTCCCAACAGCCTTCCAATTAAGATTAAGTGGTAGCAATTAGCATACATATTTTATAGAATACAATTAATTAATGCACCAATTACTATGTGGTAGAAAAGTTACATCAGCCATTCTTTTTATCCATGAATGAAAAGCGCAGCATTGAATACCTGAAAATATGAAGCAACTGTTGAAACTCTGAGTCACCTGGAAACAGAGCTTGCCTTCTTGACATCTCAGCTGCAATAATGATAATAATAAGACAAATAGTTTCAAGGAATACCAAAAACAAAAAATGATAATAGATTAGATTATTAATAGTACCGAAGATGCAACCGACGGACCACATATCGACGCCAGTGGAATAATGACTGGAACCGAGCAACACCTCGGGAGCCCTGTACCAAAGAGTAACAATCTCATGGGTATAACTCTTAAGAGGCACAGTAAAAGCACGGCCTAATCCCAAATCAGCAATCTTAAGAATCCCTTTATCCTGATCAAGAAGCAGATTCTGAGGCTTGAGATCGCGGTGAAGCACACCGTGGCTGTGACAGTGAGCAACTCCCTTGCAAAGCTGGAAGAGAAAACTCTGTATCAGCGAGGGCGGGAGAGGCCTAGGGTTGGCACCTTTGCGGTGAGAATCGATGAATTTCTTGAGATCCGTGTCGAGATATTCGAAAACCAAGTAGAGATTGGATTTGTTGTTGGTTTGGTTGCGCTTAGAGGGATCGGAGTCATCAAGATTGGAGTTGGTGCTATTGGCGTCAACGTGTTCGACGGAGAGGAGGCGGACGACGTAGAGAGATTGAGACAGCATTTGAAGAAGAGAAACCTCGCGAAGAGCGGTTGGAGGTACGCCTTCTTCATCCATTTCAAGTCGAGTTTTCTTGAGGGCGACTATCTGCCCTGTTACTTTGTCTTTGGCTTTGTACACCTTGCCGTATGTGCCTTCGCCTACCTTCTCCAGTTTCTCATACTTTTCCATTTTTTTTCTTTCTAATGGCGATCCAATCCGATTCGATCTGTAGGGGAGGGGAGGGGAGGGAGCAAACCCTAGATAGGATAGAATGAGTTCTCTGGACTGGCAACGGTTATTTCCCTGTTATAATCTGGAATGCAAGTGAGAAACTTGTGTGCTTTATTTTGAAATTCAATTTAGGAAGAAAAGGAGGGAGGCTTGGCTGGTTGGTTGGATCAGATCCAGTCCAACGGATAGGAGCGTCTCTCAATAGCGGTGGTTCTCCAACATTGAAATATTTTTAAAAACACCCACCCACCTCTCTAAAGTCTAAATACTCATTTTTCTATTTCTTTTGATTTTGTTTTTTTTGTTTTTTTATTATTGATTTGAGTAATGTTTGAGGTTGTAATAGGGTGCATTTTTTAAAATATTGTTTATTTTAAAAATATATTAAAATAATATATATTTAAAAAATATATATTTTTTAACATCAATTCATCAAAGCAATCCAAAATTATTATAATATATATGCATACTATAGCTAGAAAATTAATTACCTTTCTCGCACTTGAGACCTATTTGGCGGTTGAGCTCTTCCATATGAAACTTGAGACCTACTTAAAGGATAATTACATGAGTCTTTTATAATTGAGTTATTTTTTATTTTATTTCATGATTTGAGAAAATATATTTTATAGGTTATAAAATATCTTATAACCACGCAAAATCTTTTTAATAAAAAGTTAAAATTATTTA
The DNA here is from genome assembly GCA_964035475.1 of Salix caprea. Lineage (NCBI taxonomy): Eukaryota > Viridiplantae > Streptophyta > Magnoliopsida > Malpighiales > Salicaceae > Salix > Salix caprea. The sequence continues at coordinate 6,800,221 of OZ037751.1, forward strand.
CAAAATTATCGTTTTATTTTAATTAATAACCAAAAACCCTAAAATAATGAGTTCCTCACTTTTTTTTTCCTTGCCAAACATAACACTAGCTAGCAGCTTTTACCATACTTGTCGGAATCTAGCCACTCAAACTAACAAAACTAAATCATCAACATCATCATAGAGAATCTTCAATGAGATTAAACTTTTAGATCTATGAGATTGAATATAGAATTCTGTTTGTTCACTTCAGATATTCTGCTAGAATTAGAAACCTTGTATTTTTCATGTCCATCCGATTGAGTCCTCGAATTTCCAAGAGTGGAAAAAAAGATCCTCACACAAGTCATGGGCAACTGGATGTAAAACATCACAGACAAGAAAATAGTACGCCAGCTATTGGCAAATTGAAATATAATTCGGTCATTACACCGAGGGAGCAGAAATTAAAATGTTCACTCTGGACTGAGAGTGGGAAAGTCCACTAGCCCAGCGACCGGATTAAAAAATAAATAGAACTTATTTAGCCGGATAACACACTGTACTCAACAGGTTTCCGCAATTATAGTTGCTAATAATCAAAATTTAAGGAGTCCTGATGTGTTCCGAGTAGACTTCACTTTTTAGTTATCGACGACTTCTATGAGAGTGGGCTCATAGTCGTCAGGAGCAATAAATCCATGAAGGTTCATCACGGTTGCAGCTACATTGGCAAGTCCGCCGGTGGGAACATCATTGCGGAACCTGGTACCAGCTTTCAATCCAGGGCCTCCAATGGCAATAGGCACCTACACAGGAAGTAGGTGAATTAAATATGTTGACTCTTAACAATTCAATAAAATGGAGAGTATGAACCAGCCACCATGCTTCTAGTCCTTCAATGGAGAAAATAAAAAACAATGTTACTTACTGGTTTAAGAGTGTGAGAAGTGAGTATCTGGAGCTTGCCAGCTTTATCCAGCTGGGGTTCACCAGACTTATCCCTCTTGACCATGTCTTCAGCATTGCCATGATCAGCAGTAATTACATAGATCCCACCAACTTGCTCTATCGCGTCAATGATCGTCTACATTAAAAAATATCTCTGGTCAGCCAGAAGGCATCAACATGCCAGGAATTAGGAAGGACTGCAGAGTCTTGAACAGATATTATAGAACTTACTCGTGGAAATACACATGCTACCTGACCAGAATGAGCAAAACAATCATTTTTTAATGTGCATATCCCTATCTAAGGGTTGTGTATAACCTTTTAACTATTCATATTTCCCCTTTCCATGCATCTGCCGCTCTGCCTCAGTTATTGCATGTTAGTCTAAAATTGGGATGCAGCTTTGCTATTCACATCTGTAAATTGCATCTTAACTTTTTATTTGACCTTCACGAGGTCCAGTCCAAAATGAAAAAAAAACTGGCAGCAACACAATCACTTCAAACCATTTTCCAAGTAATACAATGTTTGCTGTGTGGACTGGTTCTCATAACATTTAATTGTGTTAGCTTTAATCTTATGAAACATAAATCACCTCATGGTATTTCCTGAGTACCACAAATTCATTGTCACCAACCAAATGACGAGAATGGAATTAATAAGAAGAATAAAAGCATCAACACTAATGCATGACAACATACCCTACCGCAATCAACTGCAAATCTCAACACCTAATTAAGATTTTCACCAAGGATTTGTGATACCAAATGGACCAGTTCGCAAGTAAGTCAGAAATAATGGGAGCATAGATCTAACAGCAATCTAGTTCAAGAAAAAAAGAAGATCTAACAGCAATGAATTTGCACCTTGACAGCCTCATCTGCAGCCTTGCATGCCACTACAGTGGCCTCAATGTCTCCTGTATGTCCCACCATGTCACCATTTGGTAGATTGACACGAATCTAAACAGGCATGTGAAACAACATATCAGTCAATAATTCTACTTGAAATGAGACCTCATTCATCACAAAATATGTGACATTAATTACCTGGTCAAATTTGCCACTAAGGATGGCGTCCCTTGCCTTTTCAGCAATCTCTAATGCCTTCATCTTTGGTTGGACATTGAATGTAATTCCAACATCACTTGGAATTTCCACATATTCCTCCATTTTTTCATTGAAACAGCCAGAACGATTTCCATTCCAGAAGAAAGTGACATGGCCAAATTTAACAGTCTCACTGTTGGACAAAAACCCAATCATAAGTAAGAAAATAACAAGGACTTGAATTTTGCAGAAGATGTTATGCTCAATCATACTTGAGCAGACAGTCGATAAATCAAGTCGAAGCAAAAGTGAAAGAAGTTGCAGCACAAATAACTAGCCACCTAAAGAGTCTTTTATACCCAATACCTTCGTAAATATCCAAGTGTCCTATGCCAAAGTCAGGTCAAATTTAGATAAGCCGATGGGCTGGGCAGCGTAATCAAAGAGTTGTAAATTAGAGTAATTGCATTATCCAAACAAACTATTTCAGAGAAACCAGCGATAAAGTATTGACAGAATGTACAAAACAATAAGTTGCTGGCCTACAGTAGAGGCCATCCTCAATGAATAAATTTACTGACTAGTGTTTCATCATTCTGCCAAAATATGGCTCTGAAATGAGTTAAGTTGTCAGTTTATAATAAATCTATTTGCAATCCAGAACGATTAAAAGAGCATACGCAGTTCAATGCGCGCAAAGAGTATTCTATGTGCAGGCTAAGAGATCAAGATATCAATGGTGCTAGCTCACCTGCAAGCAAAGGTGCGAACACCATTATGCACCAAGTATTCACCAGATGTCCTTTCAATCTCAGGAGGAGAAACGAGGTATTGGCTTGGAAGCTTCAACTCACCATCATATTGAAGCATTCCAGCATAATAGATTTTAGGGACTCGAACCCGATCGAATTTGTCAAAATCTGCATATTCAAGAGCCTTAGCAAGCATAGTCATGCGATCTGCTCGGAAGTTGAAAGTGACAACAGCATCACCATCCTTAATTGGTCCCACGGGATTTCCACTCTCATCAACAATGACAAAAGGAGGTAAGTACTGGTCATTCGCCTTGGGTTCTCCTCTCAGTTTCTTGACAGCTTCAACAGCACTTCTGAACTTGTATGGTGCTTCACCAAGTACTTGAGCATCCCATCCTCGTTTCACCACATTCCAATCATTCTGCAGAAGATTTGCAGAAACGGTTCACGCATGCATAAAGGAATAATGCTAAACCTATAACTCTAAAGGAGCACAAAAACTGATATCTATAAGAATATGCAAGGAAAAGATCACTTTTGTAATTTATGCAAGTTACTTATAGCTCTGACATCACCAAGAGGTGAAGTACTATCCTCTTCCTAACTTATAAAAGAAGGAAATCCATTACCTTCATCTTATCAACAACAGCAACAAAGCCATATTTTCAAACTATTTGGGGTCGGCTAAACAGTTGAACCATTCAGCATGATCATAAAATAAAATCCTCCGCAATAAAAAGATAGTTTAAATCCTTTAGTAGTTGATGCCACTTCCATCCGCATAATTTTTAGACTCTTTCTACCTCTTTACCTTCATCATATAAGGAAATCTTAATTTGCATCAGATTGGTATGCAGGCACGTCATCAATAATATACCAGCTACAAGCCAATGGTTGCCACCTAAATAGACCAAAGTGGCTAAGAATGATTCTTCGTTCCTCCCCAAAATCTTGGTTTGACTAGGTCGTAGGTGTCATTTTCCCTCAGTCCTAGCCACCCCACTTTGGGAGGGGAATAAGGGTTATTAAGCCCCCAGTGGTGTGAAATATAGTAAGTGACGAGTTTCCATAGAAATTAAGTAACAAAATATGAAGCAGGAAAAAAACAGCAATTCATACGAGAATAAAACCCTACATAGGACGCATCACTGGAATTCCTCCCCTTAATCAAGAACAGAATTTACAGCCATACCTCATAGCGGTCCATTGTGACATACATGCGCCCACCACCAGATGCAATTTGTGCATCAACACCTTTCTCACGTAAATTTGACATGTCTTTCTCAAGAGTCTCCACAAAGCCAACACTTGACCCATCTAAAACATCACGGCCATCAGTAAGAAAGTGAACACGGATTCTTTTGGCACCTTGTTCAGCAGCGCCTTTTAGCAACAACTGCAGAAAGAGAAAGAAAAGGAAAAGGGTGTTAGGGAAAATACTAAACGATTTGCGGAGAACAAAGCAAGCACGATAAGGAAAGTAATAAAAAACAAATCTTACCTGCAACTGATCAAGCCTTGAGTGAACTCCACCATCGCTCAATAATCCAATGAGATGCAAAGTGCCATTGTCGAAAGATTGTTTAATGTACTTAAATCCCTCTCCGCCATAGATTTTTCCAGAGGCAAGAGCAGAATCAACAAGCTTCGCTCTACATTCACAAGTAAATAAACATAAACATGTTATAGTGGTTATCGTGTTCATTCTTAAACTCTTAGAGAAAGAACCATCTGCATAAGAAATTATTGGAAATAGGGAAAGAGAAGTAAGATGGTTACCCCTGAGCAAAGATGCGACCAGCACCAAGAGCGTTGTGACCAACTTCACTGTTGCCCATGTCATCCTCACTTGGAAGCCCAACAGCAGAGCCATGAGCCTTAATCAATCTCCACTTTTCAGGGGCAGTCTATCCAAACAACAAGAATACACAGCTATTGTTTAGGTTATTATTAAATAGTAGAATAATAGGTGATAATTGGGGGGTTGATCTTAAGATTAGATTGCATTATTGACAACAACCAAAAAATAAGGAGAAACAATAGTACAGTTTTGAAGGAATCCATGGTAGGAGTATCGGCGACATGGATACAGTTATACTCATCGGGTCTAGCCTCACCCCAACCATCCAAAACCACCATAGCGATAGTCTTTCCCTTTGGAAGCTTGGGATGATCCGCCAGTTTCCATGCGTTCTGTCCTTTGCTCCCCATCTCTTTATAAATTCTGGCTTCTGATTCGATTAATTCAATCAATTTAATAAACACAGATAGAAGCAGCTAGCTTATTATGCCATGGATGATGTGGGAAGATATAGATAGAAGATACCTGAAGAAGAACCAAACGATCTAGGAGGAAGAGGAAGAGAAGAAACCGATGCTTTTCTTTCCAAAACTGAAGTTGGATCTGAGCGGGTGCCGATGGTTTGATAGATTAGTGACCAAAACCACTTCTGTTGCCGGTGGTTCTATTTATACATACAAATTTACAATACCACTCTTACTACCATGGACATTAATTAATTAAATTAATCAATTTAACGCCGTTTATATCGCTTAGGGTTTAGCATAATCGTTAACCGGATGTTTAACCATGCCTTTTGAAATATTTTAAATTAATGTTTTGATATTTTAAAATTAGTTTGATGTTAAAATAATATTTACAAAAATATATATATTGTTTCGATTTATTTTTAAATAAAAATTATTTTTAAAAAATATATATTATTTTTATATATTTTTAAATAAAAATATATTTTAAAAAACAACTCCAGTATATTACTTTTATTTATACTAATTTAAAATATGTTTTTAAAAATAAATAAATAAACATAATCTTAAATAAATAAAAAATATACACCGCAAAAAATCTATATAAAAAAACAATCTCTTGCTCTTGGCTTTTCGCCTTTGGTCATGTCTCCCGTGAACTTTCTGACAGAAAATAGGAGTCATGGTTAGCAGGCTGGGTAAAGATATTTTGAGTCAATTTTAAGACTCATTATAACTTGGTACCTTGTTTTTGATAACTTATAATTTAATCCTTGTTTATAACTTATTAATCTATATTTAATTCTACCACAAAAAGAAATAAAATAAAATAAAAAATGGTGATACGATGAAAAGACAAGATATATTTCGTTGGATAATAAATAGGGTCCTTTGGCGGGAGGATATTATTTTCCTTAATATTATGTTCTTTCTTTTTTAATTAAATGGTTGGCTCAATAAAATTTATTTCAATTTACATTTTAGCTAATTGAATTGTAAATCCAAAATTATTATATACTTTTTTGCTAAATAATTTTAGAAAAATGATAGTTTTTTTCTAATAACCCATGCTATTGGTTTTCTCTTTAGATTTTACAATATCGAAGACTACATTTGATATGTAAAAGAATTCAACATTTGTTTTTCTAAAATAAAGGTTGAGGAGCTGATTTACATATTTTTAAATATGAGGAGCTATGTTGTAATCTCATTGATATTACAGGGGCTGAATCACATATAGTGCTCAAAATAGTTACCGACTCCTCTCTACTCCTCGTGCATCAGGCGGCCCCCGCGATTCTTCTAAGAAAACTAATTACTTTCCTTTTCTTAATTTCCCGATGAATTTATAGATTATTTTTTTAGAATGTTTTTCATTTTAAAATATATTAAAATAATATATATATATATATATATATATATATATATATATGTGTGTGTGTGTGTGTGTGTGTGTGTGTGTGTGTGTGAGAGATATTAGATAAAAAAAAACTAAACAATTTAAAACAGTAGAACTGTAACGTCAAACAATGTCTTTTAATGACTCCATGAAATGGAATATTCTTTAATATTCCTTTATTATACTCCTGCTTTTCATTGCATGTCCCGGCCCTTATTGGGTTTTTATTTAAAAAAAAAGAAATCATTAAAATAAAACCGGGTCTTACAAGTAATTTTTTTTATTCGATAACGTGGATATACTCAAATTAATTTACATGTTAGTATAGACTAGATCCTTCATTGAATAATTTAAAAAACGTATATATATATATATATATATATATATATATATATATTATTTTCTTAGTGCGTATCCAACGTCTTTAATTTGGATGCATCATTAAATATCTGACTCCCTTTATCATCCCTTATTTTAAAACCATATGCTTATAAAATTGTTCATGTTAACCTTAATTTATCAAATTGGTAGTTTTGATGTTAAATTCATAAAACAATAGTTTACTATTGTAATCAATCAAGCCCTAAACCAATTGATTAATGTTCATAAGACTTCGAGCATAGTAAACCTAATTTATCATATCAGGAGGGTTTTCATGATTTTGACAATAAAATATACCTAAAACATGTTAGAACAATCCGATTTCTTAATTTTTTAAATCTAGAATCCAATAGCTTAGGGTTTTCAAAACATTGAGATTAGGTTTAGGGTAAATTACTATTTTTTATTAAATCAAGTGCATGCTTATAATATTTTTACTGTTACCTACTAATTTAACATTAAAAATCTTACACATGTCATTCAATCGAGATTGTTTAAAAAACTTTGTCTCTCCACTGTTACCCACCACCCTCCACAAAAAAAAAAAAAATAAATAAATAAATAACATCAACAAAATATTAAATTTAGACTCTGTTTGATATTGCATTTCAAAAGTAATTTTTAAAAAAATAAAAAATTTTATTTTTATTTTTTACTTTAAATTAATTATTTTAATGTGTTGATGTCAAAAATAAATTTAAAAAAAAATTATTTTAATATATTTTTGAAAAAAATATTTTTAAAAATAATTTCAACCACACAATTCATATTTTTGTGTTGGTGCTGTGTTTTTGGGAAGAGAGAGAGGGAGAGGGAGAGACTTGAGAGAGAAACGAGGTTTGTGTGAAAACTATACCGATTTATATTTATTATATAAAAGGAAAAAAAATGTATTTTCATCGTCAACTACCAAGCAACAATTTAGAATTACAATGGTGGATTATAAATCCTTGTTCATACTAGTTCTTGGCGTAGTAACATGTATAAATCATTCGCAATTGGTTTTATTACCGTCCTTAGAGAAATGTATTTAATTTATTTCTCTTTTTATGTAAAGATGAGATTCATAAATTATTTTTATGGGAGATAAATATAGAAAATAATTTATCTGACACATCATCCCTCAAGTCTTACCTTCAAAAAAAAATCGTAGAAGAAAAATAAATAAAAATAAAAATTCTTTGGTAGATAGACAATTTTTGTTAGGTCCAACGGAAAGCATTACCCACCCACCCACACTCCACACCTAACAGGCTGTAAGTATTAATGTTTTGTATCTATGTCAGTGTACGAACTGTTTGTGTGTATTTTAATTAATTTTATAAATTTTGAAATTAATAATTATGAAAATCTCAATCAAATTTTTTAGTTCAAAACTTTCATCATTAAATCATATACTATATAGGTAATATATATTTATATTCTTCGATTATATTCAAGATATAGCCCTCGTTTTATAAAAACAAAAGGTAAAGTAAATTTTCTCATTCCACGCGGCTTTAGCAGTAAAATCATTGGCTAGACAAGCCAATATTTGCCTTTTTTATTATTTTACACATGGAAACCAAATTCATTTTTATTATTTTGTTAGAGAAGTTATGCATAGTCTTACGCTAAATTATGTATGAAGTATATGGGTGTGTTTGGTAATATAAAATCAAGTTTCTTTTCCTTTTACTAGTTTTATTTTCTTTTTGAAAAGGAAATTGAAAAACAGGTTCTTTTATTAAAAAGAAGAACACATTTTTTTTTTTATAAAACAAAAACAAAAAACAACAAGATTGAAAATAGTTTTCATGAAAAGTCACAACCAAAATTTATAACAATTACTTTAATATTTTATGATAATCTGCTTTTAGAATATTAATTTTATTTCAATTAAATTTTAAATCATCACAAAAGTTATATTGTTGACTCAAATTTTTTTTTTATATTAGACGTATAATAAAAATTAAATTTATGCATTAATTAAATATTAAAAAATAAAAATAAAAATTAATATATTTTTTTATATTGCTAAAAAGTGCTTGTATATATAATATTTTCAAGTGAATACTAGATTGAAAAATAATTTTCTCGATTCTAATATTGATAAATATTACAAGGTAAAATTGTAATTATACAATATGCAGTTTAAACTTGGCTAAGACTAAAAACAACATTTTCAACTCGTGTTCATGGATTATAAAATAAAATAAAATAAAGCAAACAAAACATTATTTTTGCACTATTTTGCCATTAACCCTAAAGAAGAAGAAGAAGAAGAAGATGAGGAGGAGGTGTGACTTACCTCAAGGATGGTTTCATTGAAGTAGAGAAGTGTTGCAGAGGCCCTTGATGGCTGTCATGGTGGTTGGCTGGCAGTGAAGAAAATTATATAGTAATTGTATAATCAAAAGATTAATGACTAAATTATAAATAATTTTTTTTGAAAAGAATGGTAATACCAGGGTTGTCTGTTTCGTTCTGTTTCGGTCGAAATGTTTCGTACCAGTTAAAAAAACAAAACAAAACGACGTTGTTTTTTACCTTGGTTTAAATTCCTACCCGATTAGGACTTTTTGGCTAAATACCGGCCGAAACGTTCCGGTTTCGTTCTGCTCGTTCTGTTTCGACCAAATAGTATTTTTTTAAAATAATAAATAACTTTACAATACCAATTATATCTCTTAATCTAACCGTTAGATTGAGATGAAATTTTATGAGAGTCTCTTGACATATTTATATATATTATGTTAAAATTTCAGAGCAATCAGAGAATATAATGACCTTGTGAGATTGATGATGACATTCTCGTAATGTTATGCATGTTCATAATTTTGTTCAGAAAAATCATTTTATTATGTCTTTTTTAGATTAAATTGCACAATTCTAAATAATTTTATTTTTTGATTTGAATTAAATTTTTTTTTGAATATATATATATATATATATATATACATTACACATCGAAACGCTCTAAAACCAAAATATTTCATTCCAATTGAAAAAATAAAGAATCAACCGAAACGGACTTAACAATCTTGGGTAATACTGCAGAAAAAAGAAAAGGGTGTGTGTACAATTTAACATTTTGATCCAAAACTTTATTTTTAATTCTTGGTTTGAGAGATGAGAAGAAGAAAAATCATTGAGCAAACAACAAATAAGAGAGAAACCATTGATTAACCACATTTCAGCCATGAAAAAGATCTTGATGTCAACGAATTTCAGTTCATGCTGCATCCATTTTGTTTTGTCCAGTCCACATTTTCAAGTTCTTCAGATATCGTATCCTTATATTTCCTCTGTTATTGGTGTTCAGAACCAGCTCCAACTATCTCCTGCAGAAGTAGTGAAGCCATTTGACAATCATACACGATGTCCACCAGGATTCCATTTTGCCTCTAATTACGCAGGCTGCCACAACTTTTTCAATGCTGGTGGACTGCATATGATGAAGAACACTCTGAAAGGTTGCTCTGTTTCAGCTAAAACTATCTCTCCCTTGTTGAACATTATGTAACCAGATACTTAATGATCAGATTCACAGTTTGCTCAAATATATATACATGATATACTGAAATGTAAGAGCTAGTTTTTATTTGATTGTTCTATATATATTTTTAAAAAAGGAAAACGAAAATTACAAGGAAAATAAATCACAGCAGATGATCACCATCACCCCACTTATCCTCCACCCTTTCCCCCCACAAAACAGGGGAAAAAAGACGAGACAGCAAACTTCTGTAGTTTGGTTGTTTGTTTCTGTATCGAGATAGATATTTACATCTCCGCATGAAGCTTTGGCTTTTTATTTAAAAGGAAAAAACCAAGCTCGGCGTGCCGGTAAAAAAGCCGCCGGGGAGGAGGTGGTGTTGCAATGATCAGTTACTCTCGATAAAGCAAGCAGATCAAAATTCAAGATCAGAAGGCGACGATCCATTAATTCCTTTATATGGAGGTGGAAAAGCGTCTGGTTGAACCGAACATCTGGTCGAGGAGGATGACAATAGCCATGGCCACAGAGCTGTCAAGTTCTGGGCCGACAAGGAGGCGGAATACGTCTACGCCGAAAGCCACCCCACCCACCGTCTCTTTCTGCTTGATCTCAGCCACCCTTCTCTTCTTCTCGTCATACACCGCACAGCATCTTTGTGCGTACGATCCCTCTATCTCATACATCACGTTCTTGTTTCTACCGGCGGCGACATGAGCTAAACACTTTGTGTTGAGGATGCTAACATGCTTCTTCACGGAAAACTCGGGGTTGGTGGCTGTTTCTCCGTCGTACACCAGCCAGTTATCTCCCAAGCTCAGCCTCTGTTATTAATCAAATTCAAATATAAATGAGTAAGACTAATTAACTAACGCATTCATTCTTTAATTCATAACTACATAAAACTATTATCAAAGCTGGTACGTATATGAGCATACCTTGCGTCGCATGGTGAGGAGAGGCTTGCCGGCAGCATCCATAAGAACGATCTCACTACCGGACGTGGACATGTAGTTGTCGACCCTGAACACAAGGTTGCCCTTACCATCATAGACCGTAAAGCCATTGCAGTTGAACAGCAAAGACTTCTTCCACACGGTTAAAACAACCGCCTGACCTGCGGCGGCGGCGTCCAAGGCACTATTTGAGGGCCTGAGCTTGAGCAGCTGCTGCATGGTGGTGGTGGTGGGAGCAGCGTTAGGGTATACTTTTGTCATTGCTGTAGTAATTACGCGGGGAGTAATAATCGATTCCAGCCTTACAACCTCTGTATATTATTATATGCAGGTAATAAATCAACCTCACCCTGTACGTGTTTCTCTTGTTGGAGCTGTGTATGGCAAGTTGATATTATTCAACGCTCGCCCTTATATATAACAAGATGAAGATGTAGCCAAGGGCTGGAGCTTGCAAGGTCGATTGAGGATGGGATCACCTGCGGCTAATGGTTCCGAAAATAAAAAATATTGACGCAGAATAAGAATAAAAATATGTGGGGTGGCGCACCATCGTGAAAAGGAAGTCCAGGTGTGCGCCACCCCACCCCACCCTTGACCCCTCAACATCGCATGCAGCATGATGTATACATACATACATACATACATACATGCCTCTCTCTCTCTCTCTCTCTCTCTATATATATATATATATAAAATAAACAAAATAAAAGGTAGACGGGTGGCTGAGGACTAATTAGCGGTGCTAGGAGTGACACCCGTTCTCTTTCCCAAGGATATTTCTTTTGGGTGTTGTACAGCTCGTACCAGGTCAAGTCATTTATTATAATAATTAAAAAAGGTGATTTATTTTGATTTTAATATGAAACCGAGTCAACTTTTATTTTCTTTTTTTTACCATTGTAAAACAATTTAAATACGTTCACTAAATTTGTTTTTTTCTTACAATTTCAAATCTCTATTTGTTTTTTTATTTGCCGTGCTATGACATCTTTGTGAAATAAAAACTATCCTGACTTTAAATTGACGTTGGATGTTGCAAATTTAGTTTTTAGATTTAAAAAAAAAATCTGACAAAACAATATTTGCAAATCAATTTATTAAAATAAAATTTAAGTGATTTCCCAACCACGTCATAAGAAGATACATAAATGTTTTTATATGATAATATTATCAATTATTTTATGAATAATCATGTATTAGCCTAATATGCAAAACTTTTAAAATAATTTGCTCATTAATATTGAATCAGAATAAAATATATTTTTTAGTTATTTTTTATTATAATTTTTTATATGATTGTTTTTCAAATTTATTGTTCTTAGAGAGTAGATATGTAAAAATAATTACTTTAATTGAAACTTGCTTTCACGGGTATAACAAGTTTTTAATAAAAGAAACAACGCTTCCCATAAAAGAAATACATATATTCATTAAAATAAAGAAAATGAATGGATAAAAAAATATTTTTTGATTAAAAGTAAATTTGTTTTCTTTTTAATTCACATCACTACGTTTTTTTATGAATCTTTTCCCCTTACTATTATTGTTTTTTATTCGATGACTATGCTGGTAATAAATAAATGGTTTTGCTGTCAAGATTAATAAAAAATACACTTATCTTCCATAATCATTAGTTGTATTTTATACTAATTTTTATTTTCATTATCATATAACTAAATAAAAATTGATTTAAAAAAATTATCCTGGACAACGTATGGGAACCATCAACAGTCAAGCTAATCTAAACGTTAATTAGAGTTTACGTCATGGTCATCGCAATCCCATTGGCTGGGGCGGGCGGTTATGTATGCTACTCCACCAATCGATGTGGAGCCATTTTATATGAATAAAATACCTCTGACCCTTCTGTTTTTATTTGATTTATTTATTTATTTATATATTTTTATTATTGACTCAGGATCGATGTAGATGTAGATAATGTTGTAATATTAATTTAACCGAGGAGAAAGACGAAAGCCTCGAATTCTAAAGTCTAATTTAATTTTAAACTCTAGGGTTCTTGTCCTCATTCCTCATGGTTATTGTCAGGATAGACGACATGCGGTGGCTTCTGCAATTGAAAATCGATAAAAGGCTCGTCAAATGACTCATGAAAGAGGATCCATCTCCTTTTGATTCCATTGCACAAGCTCATGGACGAGAAGGCGCGACAAAAATAGTACATGCCGACGTGGTGCATGTTTTGTACACTCTCTCTCTCTCTCTCTCTCTCTCTCTCTCTATATATATATATATATATATCAAGTTTTTCAATTTATTTTGGTTAGTGTTTTGTTTTTTCAATTGTAATGAAATATTTTAATTTTAGAATATTTTGACATGTTTTTTTGAAATTGTATTGTTTAAGTATATAATTCAAATTCAAAAATAAAATTATTTAGAATTGTGCAATTTAATCTTAAAAAACAAAATAAAATAATCAGTATGAATAAAATTATGAACATGTATAATATTATAAGAATGTCATCATCAATCTCGCAATGTCATTACATTCTCTGATTGATATGAAATTTTAACATAATATATATAAATATGTTAAGTGACTCCTCGTAAAATTTCATCTCATCTAATGATCGGATTAAGATATATGATTGATATTGTAAAATTATTCATTATTTAAATAAAAAAACACTATTTAAACAAAACGGAACGAAACTAGAATGTTCCAGGCAAAATTTAGATGAAATTTCCATAATAAACCAAAATTTTAAATAAGATAAAAACTATATTATTTTATTTTTTAACCGATATAAAACATTTCAGCAGTTTTGGCATTTTAACAATATCGGTTTTGGATGATTGTCAAAGGAGCACAATTAGGATGGCTGCTCAAAATATCAGCTCGTAGCCTTACTTTCTATGAAGTCAACAGACACTGTATGGACGCTCCTGGGTGGGCCGGTGATGAAGTTTCTAACTTTCTATGGGCATGTAAAAAACAAAGAGAAACGAAAGGGGTGCTTTATCCAATGAAAGGAGGCGTTGAAATGGAGGAAAGAGGAGGAGCCATGCTTTGATAGCGACGGCCAACTAGCCAGCCAGGATTAGTGGAGGGAGAACCATTCCAGCATTGCACTCCACTCCCCCTAAAATTACATCCCACCCCTCAGCAGCCGCCACCACTTCCACGAATAACTCGACGTCAAAAGATGGAGATGTTTCGATTCCTATTTGCTACTCTTTTCTTTTTTTTATGGTCGGAAAAGTCGTTCTCAAAAAGTATACTTTTATAAATTTAAATTTGCGAATAAAATCCTGGTTGTATTAAATTTTTATGAGAAATATATATATTAATCAAAAGCTCTTTACCATCACGTCCCGTATCCTATGAACTTGTTACCTTCTCAAACAAGCAGCACCTTTACCCTTCCTCAAATCCCCCTTGCTTCTCTACCTTGTCTTGATCAGTCCCAATCGCCTCAAGTTGAGGATTTTTATTTTTATTTTACAACACGTTGCGCCATGCATAAACACAACGATCAATTCCAAAACAACGACAGGGAATTTCGAGAGTTCTGATCAGACATTCAGATTCATTTCATTACTGATGTTGAACCCAGAATCAAAAGATCACTAAATCTGCCATGAATCCATGATTTTCTTTTCCACATGCTTTCCTCCATATAGAAAAGCCACGCAAGGACCACGTTAACGATGACACCTGTAAAATTATTCTCTTGCATCTGATCCCCTCATGATTTTTTTCCATCCATGTACGGCTACGAATTAATGGCAGCGCTTAAAATCGCATCGACCTCAACTGGTGCTCCTCAGTTCACAAACCCATAGAAAGCTGACATTCTTCCCGTCCTATTCCAAAGTTGTGGATGAGCAAGAAGGCAATTTCTACCCATAGAAAAATCTACTTTAGATACACGAGAAAAATTCTCAGGAAGATGGAAAGACACGCTTTAGATTACTCTGTTTTGAGCTCCTACTTTTTACTTGGAGTGAATGGACTAAATAAAGAACTACAACAATTGGACAAAACCATAATGTCTTCAGTAGTCCACAACGTCTTCACCTTTCCTAGCATCATTCTGTTTATCAATAGGAACCTTGATGTTTCAATGCCTCCTTTAGCACAACCTTATGGTTAATCAATGGCATGATCAGATCATTTAAAGATGTGTAGTTTATTTTAAGAATAGTTCAGATTTTATAAAACACTATTATTCAGAGTTTTCTCTAAATTTATACCTAGCTTCTATCTACGCTATTCACTCGTCAACTAAAACCTTTCATTGGGGTGAAAAGTTTAAAGGAACTTGAAAACTTCCTTTGGGGGCATGAAACAATATTTAAGCGTGGCCAAGGTGAACATGAGTAAGCAAATCGACATCACTGTAATATATCTTATGGGTAATAATGCAAAGTTATAGTTGAGAACAAGACCGAAGAAGGATTTGAACGTTTGACGTTTCAAGATTGAGACAAGGGAGCGTTTGAAGCAAGATTTAAAGAGCAATTCCTGCACTTCCCAGGTTGGAGCTGAAGAAATTTAAGCAAGATAAGTCCATTCGGGAGTACATGAAGGTGTTCAATTTTCCAATTTTTTACGTCAAGAATATGTCAGAAGAAGATAAGCTGTCCAATTTTATGTCAGGACAAGCTGAGATGAGACGACAAAAAGTGAAAGACTTGTCTTCGGCCACTGTAGTTGTCGATGAACTAGTGGGTTTAATATATAGGGCACGAGGGGCCGGAATGTTGGAGCTCTGGAGTTTCGTCGAAATCCAAAGATAAGGAAGAGATTACAAGTAAGAAATTTGGTGGGGGAAACTGAACACTCAGCTGGCAATGGAGAATCAAAAGCGAAGGCATAAAGCAATGGTTCAAAGCTGAATTTATACTTCTTTATTTGTAATGGGAATCACTTTGCCAGGAATTATCCGAAAAGGAACAGCTCAATGATATTTCAATGGAGAAGGAGTTGAGAAAACAACATATGCAAATCCCATGCAGGTGTTGAGTGGCTGAGTTGGAGGATTCAGTAAAAGAAGCAATAAGAGCATATCCTAGATAAAGCAAGCAGAAAAATCAGAATGCACCATCTTCACTGCACACAGTTCTATCTAGAAAATTGTAAATATCAATAGACATATGATTCAGCAGAAAGCAAGGCATGAGATCACCTAGACAAGTTCAATGTACGCCATGGGTGCATTGTCCCCTCGCCTTGGTAAAGTTCTAATAATTCTGGTATATCCACCATTTCGTTCCCCGTACCTGTCTGGTACCTCCGCAAATAAGGCATGGACAATCTGCTTTTCATAGATGAAGCCCAGGGCCTGTCTCCTTTTATGGAGAGTCCCATCCTTAGCCAAAGTGATCATCTTGTCAACATACTTCCTCATGGCACTGGCACGTGCCCTAGTGGTCTTGATACGACCGTGTTTAAGGAGCTGAGTTGTGAGGCCTCTAAGAAGTGCCCGGCGCTGGTCCGGTGGCCGATTGAGCTTGGGAACTCGCCTGCCATGCCTCATGTTAAAAAAGCGTGAGCCATTGTCAACAGAAGGGAAGGCATGCCCGAAAGTGGAGTTGTCTGCGAGAAATGCGTAGAACATGTAAGTGAAAGTAAAACGCATGGGGAATTTGCTTCGTTATTAGTAATTTAAAAAATGGCAGAACTTTAAGACAGCAAAAACAATCCCAGTCTAGTAAATAATAAATACAATAGGAAACAAATAAATTCTGATTGTTTTCGCATACAGTAAGAGAACTAACAAAATTAGAGCATAATTGCAATTCGGTAGCCTGTCTGGGGCCCAAATGAACGAGATTATTATCATTATTATTTTTAGGCAGAAATAAATCCCTAAAATAAACAAATTATAATCAAACCTGATAAGAACAAATAAATAATGTGTAAATAAGGAACGAGCAGTAAGGAAATTACCGGAGAAACCAAGTGACGAGGAGGAGAGGGGGCTAAGAGCGGTGAAAGAGCTCGCAAGGAGTGGCCGTCGTTGTTGTTGGCGGCGAGTGCGAGGGAGGCTGATGCTTTGCAGGAGGCATTGACAAGGAGACAACGGAAATCGCATTGTGGTTGCGGCATTCGTTGAAGAAGAAGGAAGTGCGGACCGGAGAGAAGCCATACTCCATCTATTACTAGCACCAGCAGTAGCATCCACTGCCATTGCCACTGATAATACCATTTCTCTTCTTCCACTGCTTCGACTGCTCCCTTTTCTCTCTCAAGGTTTTCTGTTCAGGGAATGATCGGATTAGATAAATGGATGGATAAGGATTTTATTCAACTCCAACTGGCCTGGGCTGGGCTGGTCTGGGCTTAGCTGACTCCTACCTTTCGGGATTCGGCTGGACTTTATTTGGAGGTTTTTTTTTCTTCATAATGATATTTTTTTTAATGATATGTTTATATTTATATATATACACAATATCCTTCATTAATTTCTATATGCTAAAGAAGGAAAAATAGAGAGAAAGAAATGATTACTCTAAGAAAAACATTTAAAATTAAAACATAACCTTTATTTAGGTGTTGCAAATGTCATAATATGAATAAACATTTCAAGGACATTTGATGGTTTGATGTTGTCCCATTCTTATTATGTTTATAAAATGCTCTATAATTTTCTTAAGGTGATAGTAACACTATCAAAACACCAACTGATATAAGTGTATATTTGTTCAAGAATAAAAAAAAATTAATAAACTAATTAGAATATTCTTAAACAATTCGAATTATAATGTATATCATGAACTACACAAGACCTGATATTATTTACTCAGTCAATAAATTGAGTATATTAACAAGTAATCCAGATATGAATGATTAGAAAGTAATAAAAAGCGTGCTCAAATTTCAGGTACACCTTCAATTATAGGCTTTGTATAGTTCATTAAGGGGAATCAACTCAAATCTTTAAAGATTAAATAGTGTAATGATGGTAATCACATGTAGTTGATTGTAGATTCTAAGATCTAGTTTTTGATGCACAAATCGTAGAGAATAGAGATGAAATTGATGTTTTATTGAATAGAAATAGTGCCTTTAAATAGGCATTACAATGACCCAATGAACCAAAACAGAAATAGCTAATGACCGGCACTAACCTAACAAATCCCAACAGACTAGCCACTAAGTAATGAGAGTTGGACACGTACAACACTTATTCACCCATTAACTAACAAACTCCTATTGACCTGGATAACTAAACAGAAAATAAGAAATATTTTCAACAATTTTAAATGAAAAACTAAGTTATATAACTTTCTCGATAGCATTAGAAAATTACTATTTCATGTTTATTCAAATGATCAAATAAATATTAGTTGCAACATCCTAAAAGGTGAGTTGTGCTCTTAATGAATTTCATATCTTGGTACACCAAGTTCAGTGAAACAAAATAATTGTAAAGAAAACTCGTTACAAAAATGAGAATTATGTTTATTGTTTTAAATTTTTTGATAAAGACAAAATTTACTAAAGTACCAATGAACCAAAAGTTGTTTAAAGCTAAAATAAAGACAATAATAAGAACCATTTAAAATCTCTAGGTTAGGAACTATGTGAGTACTATTATTCTAATTTACATTAAAGGTTGAATAGTTCAAGACATCACATTCATCATTTATCTTTTTAGACCTAAATATTAATTTTTTTAGATAATTAATTTTTTTCATAAGCTAAAATATACATTAGTGATGTCGATTCATTATTTTTTGCTTTAAAAAATTAACTTTTAATTCTATATGTAGAATAGCACAAGTAAGCTCGCATGGAAGAGTATGATCCGAATGGTTATAGTTAAATGATTTGATAAACCTGTTTGTTTACGGGGCCACACGATGCTTTTAAAAAAGTAATTTTTTTCCTCAAATGATTTATTTATTTATTTTTAATATAAAAAAATAAAAAATAAAAAATATTATTTAATATATTCTTAAATATTTTAAAAAACAACTCATATCACATTATCAAATACTATACTACAAGATAAGCTTGCTTTGAAAAAACATAGACAAAACCCAAGTTAGCAGCCGTAATAGAAATCAGCAGCATCAGCAGCAGGAAAGTAGATAAGAAAGCAGAGTGTAAAACTATAGTTGAATAAAAAACATCAAGGACAGTTCGTGACTGTCTGACTGGCTGGTCGGTCCTACGCGCCTTTGCAATAGCAATTAAGGGTGGTGGAGATTCACAGACCCTCGCTCCACCCACCGTCCGATCTTCCGATCTCTATCTACAATACAAAAGAGAAGAGAGACCCCCTTTATTTTTCTAACAATTATCACCCTCATTTTAGTAAACCAGTTCCTGCAGTGGCGTAGTAGTAGTTTATGTTTTGGCCTCGTCTCTAGCTACTCTCTCTTTTTCAGCATGTAATAACACTGTAATGATAAATATTAGTACTGGAAACTATGGGCTGCGAATATTTTTCAATTTTTTTTAAGTAATAAAAGACTGGTAACAGTGAGAGAGAAAGGGGGAAGACAGAGAAAAAAAAGAAGAGCCAAGAATGAAACAAGTAGGCTGCTGCTTTATCAGGACAGCCATTTCACCAGTACCTGCTGCTGCTTCAGCTTCTGCTCTACGCTCATTGCTAGCTCTTCAAAGTCATTGTCATATCATTTATAGTACTAGCAGTAGTGATCAAGATGGGCAACTGCGGCACTAGAGAAGAATCTGCCGTTGTCTCCACTGCTCAAGGTTTAATTTTCCCTTTTCAGTTTCCACCCCAGATCTACCCCTCCTTCCCCCATTTTACTCTTTATTATTTCTCCATTTTGCTTACTGGGTATTTTAAGGTCTCATTGGTAAAGCATGAAAGCATGAAATCTTCGAGATTTTTTCATTGAATTTAATTAAAGTTTGAATCTTTATGCTTCTATAAAATTAAAATTTTAATCTTTATTATTTGTGTGTGTGTGAATTTGATGGGTATGCAGTCCAACAACACCTACACATACTTTCATCATCAGCATCAATTAAAAACTGTCAGTCAGGCAAGAAGCATAGTAGGTCAGTTTCAGATCTGAGTGATCCTACTTCAACTCCACGCAACTTTGAGGACTCAAGAAAGAATGCCCTTCTCTATACTCATGTTATAGCCTTCACTTTGTATGAGCTCGAGACTATTACCAAGAGTTTTCGCTCTGATTACATTCTCGGGGAAGGTGGATTTGGAACTGTTTATAAGGGCTACATTGATGAGAATGTCAGGGTTGGCCTCAAATCTCTTCCAGTTGCTGTCAAGGTTCTCAACAAAGAGGGTCTTCAAGGGCATCGTGAATGGCTTGTATGTTTCTTCTTGATTTGTATTGACATTGTTCCGCTTAAGCCTCCCTAATCCTTTACGCTTTCATGTCTTTCACATTTGCTGAATAGTGCATGTTTCTTGTTTTGCTGTCTTACTAGACCGAAGTAAACTTTCTGGGTCAGCTTAGGCATCCTAATTTGGTGAAGTTGATTGGGTATTGTTGTGAGGATGATCACAGGTTACTTGTTTATGAGTTTATGTTCCGAGGAAGCCTTGAGAATCATCTATTTCGAAGTATGCCTTCTTTTGCCTTTTGTTCCTCTTCAATTATTGCATTTCTTGTTACCAATTACAGCTGTTAATGGTACTTAATGCTCCATTTTGATTGAAAAGGAAATTCTTACTGCTGTAAATGACAATATGGTATGGTCGAATTTTTCTGCAATGATCAAAGACTACATCTTTCTGCTAAAGAGTGCATTCTTTTCCTGCTCTTCATTCTTTTGATGTTTTACAGCAATAATTGGAAGCCTAATTTCCTACTGTCATAAACA
Organism: Salix caprea; assembly: GCA_964035475.1. NCBI lineage: Eukaryota > Viridiplantae > Streptophyta > Magnoliopsida > Malpighiales > Salicaceae > Salix > Salix caprea. The sequence continues at coordinate 6,821,221 of OZ037751.1, forward strand.
CCTGTATTCAAGACCATGGGCTGCTTTTATTTGAAATATACACCTAGTTCTTGCACCTTTCACCTTTCATGTGTTCCAATTCAACAAAGATGAACATCGTTTTTGTGGTTGCCTGCCAAATTACAAGAGTTGCATGTTCTATGTTTTGACTGACAATAGTTATTTGAAATGGCATCACGCATAAATCTACTATTTTGAGAATATGCCACAGTATCTTTAGCTTCTCAATCAGGGTCATTAACTCGATTTATTGTTTTGGGCGTGGTTCAGAGTTCTACATCCATTGTATCATAAACTTTCATGTGTTTGGATTTATTTGGGGAATGTGATGCAAATTGTTTCAGAAATTATTTTGGCTGGGATTTTCAATTCTTTAGGAGAAGATACTAGACTCTTTGGAAAACATCTACCATAAGGATGAAATCATAATACAGTGATTGATGAAAAAACATAGATGATCTATCATCCACTACAATCTGTAATTTTGCATTTTGATGATGATTTATTGCTGAGTGTGGGTGCCAACTGGATTTACTGGTTAGTTCTGGTAAGGACATTTATATAAATCGTGCTCAGCATTAGAATCTGTAACCTCAATTTTTTGTTAACTTGAGTTGCTGTGAACTTTTCCGAGGTATTTAGAAGCAACAGCTCCTTTATCTTGGGCCACAAGATTGATGATAGCACTTGGAGCGGCTAAAGGGCTTGCTTTTCTTCACAATGCAGAAAGACCAGTTATATATAGGGACTTCAAAACATCTAATATTTTACTGGACTCCGTAAGTGGGGTTTCACACATGTCATTATCTAAGATATTTCTTGTATGGTTTCTTGATACAGGGACAGTCGTTGCCGGTTACTAATGCTAATACTAGTTGCCTATGTATTCTCAGGATTATACAGCCAAGCTTTCTGATTTTGGGCTTGCAAAAGCTGGACCACAAGGCGACGAGACTCATGTATCAACTCGAGTGATGGGTACCTATGGTTATGCTGCCCCTGAATATGTAATGACTGGTAAGACCTTCTACAATCTCTAAAATTCTTGATTTTTCTGCCCTTTTATTCTATGGTCTTGTAAGAGACTTGATACATCTTTCCATAAAAAAAGCTTAGACCTAGAATTGATTAGGATGTGTTTCTGTAAGCTTGGCGAAAAATCAGTTCCAAGGGCTGCCTGGTAATGACCAGATAAGTAAGGGACTGGATGGCAATTCATGATATTATCTGATAAAGGCACCATTCGAGAAATGGATATTTTCTCACTTGGAATACAAAAGGTTATGATGTCGATTTTCTGTTCAGTTGAATAAAAGAGTCGGAATATAAAAAGTACACAAGTGAGATGAAAAACAAGGGTGGCATATTGAACATCTGACAATGTAAAATGCCTGAAGTATGGTGATAGTAATGTATGCCTGGCAACACAAATATTTGAGCATTAAAAATCCCTAATTAATGATGCAAAAATGATTCAAGTATGTTAGCCTTTAATAATAAATAATATAAAAGGAAATCCTACATGTCTATATGTTCATGACTCTGGCTATACCTGATTTGACTTTCTGGCACAGCCAGTTCAATGCCTGGATAAATGAGGGTTCTGGTAGGTTGATGGCCAGGCCAAGAGTAAACTATTTTATTGACAGAAGCTAGAATGAACTTGTTTTTACTTTATGATATGGATTTCAAGGGGGAAAGGCTTAACATAGCCAACCTCAACTGTTTCTCAGAATCAATGAAGTCTGGAATCTTTGAAGCTTTAGTAATTCCTCATTTGTTGCATCCTTAATATTGACAAATGACTTGCATACCGACAACCACTTCTTTTCTCTGCCATTCGAATTTTGGAGTCATGTTTTGCATGATTCACATTTTAAAGTCTTTTATGGTTGATGGTATGGTGAACCAATGATTGCTGTGCCATGCATCAACTTAGATTTCATGATAACTGCAGAGGTACCGCGTTGCCTTTGAGTGTATGCATGTATTCGTGCTTGCTTTTCTGAAAATGTTTATATTGCATGCAGGCCACCTGACTGCAAGAAGCGATGTGTACAGTTTTGGAGTAGTTCTTCTGGAATTATTGACAGGAAGAAAGTCAGTTGACAAAACCAGACCCAGCAAGGAGCAGAGCTTAGTGGATTGGGCCCGTCCAAAATTGAATGACAAGAGAAAGATGCTGCAAATAATTGACCCCAGATTAGAGAACCAGTACTCTGTAAGGGCAGCCCAGAAAGCGTGCAGCCTGGCATACTACTGTTTGAGCCAGAATCCAAAAGCAAGGCCCTTGATGAGTGACGTGGTTGAAACTTTGGAACCTCTACAATGCAGCAATAATGTTGCTAATGAAGTTTCATCATCACTGACCCCAGCCCTAACCGGTGGTGCTGTTGCATTTGCAATGGGAGGAGTACCTGATTATCAGATGCGTCGTAGATTCACGAACAATGTCGGTCCTGGTTCTAGTTGTCGGTCTCCTAATCCAAATTGCTCCCCAGGTGGCCCTGCAGCGTGCAGGGTCAGATAAGCATATTGCCTTTTATGTATTTGGTGTGCCTTTTCGCCCCCCATCCATCTTTCTAAATGACAAGTTCTGATTGTTAAATCATGAGTGAATCTGCTTCTTTGTACCTGATGTACATTCTATCATCTCGACCCCCAACCTGCTGTTAGTTAATGCCTGCTCACTTGTTGCTTGTATCAATTTTCTAGCACAGTTTGCATATCAATGAGAATTGAAAGATGAAAGCAGTTTTTCTGCAGGTTATTTCAAGCTTTACATTCTATCTATCAGTAGGTTGAGGAGGTATGTAAGTGGAAATACTGTTGACATAAGTCCTTTTTTTACCAAACTGTAACTTGATTAATGACATGATTTTCCCTCTCGGACTGTTTTGTACCTCAACAGATACCAGATGCCGTGAAGAACCAATTTGCATTCTAACTTCAGGTAGGGAGACTGATATGAATAATTAACCTAACAGCCCTGACATCAATCCATCACGGTTCTGCATAACTTTAAATATTATATGGACCCTCAAAGAACCTGATTAATTTGAAAATATGGTGCTCATCACCTTTCTAGCCCCACTTTGGATGGTTTCATCTCTGGGGCCAGGCATCACTGTCAGCCAGTGTTGACTTGAAAGCTTTCTTCTGTGAGGCCTGGTGATTCGTTGAAATGGCCCGTGCCAACAACTCTTGCATTATCGGATTAAGCTTCCAAAACTACTTAATGGCTAACCCCTTTTGTCTCCATCACTTGTTGTTCATGATACCGTATAATAGCAAAAAAAATATCCCTTTCAACGACCCACTAATTCTTCTCCACACCTCTGCACCACAAAATTTGATTCCCTCATTTAAGTCTTTTCACTCCGAGTTTCTTTCCGCCTGCCTGTGTACAGCGTGCAAACATTCTAGCCTGTCAGTCGTGTACAGCATTACTGAGATGAATTATTCCATGAAACTAGCAGTACTGGTGGTATTTTTGTTTATCCCAGGCCAGTCGATCATCAGTCCTGGTAAGTTGATTTCTGAGAAAGATTTTCAAACTTTATTTTGACTCGATATTGACACGGAGTTAATGTTTCACAGTAACTATTATGCAGTTCAGCCATCTCCAGTAAACACATCATTAACAGCCGGAGAATTCCGGCCTATTGAGCCCGCAGAGTACAGGCTAATCGGAAGAAAGGGAGAAAATCACGACGATGATCTGTGGAGAAGAAGGCTAGCACCCTTCCAGCTGTGTTTGCTATGCAAGTGCTGTACAGGGGCCGCAACCACCAACTGCGCCACCATGCCTTGCTGCTTCGGCATCGATTGCCAACTTCCGAACAAGCCTTATGGGGTTTGTGCTTTTGTACCTAAAACCTGCAATTGTACCTCTTGTGCTGCTGTCTAGCTCCTGCTTTTCATATGCATCTAGCCCCTGTCTTAACGCATAAGTGTTTGAACAAGTGCACCAATTGATACCTGCTGTTCATGATCATGCTGATTAATTACTTGAGTGTACATAGGAATTTAACTTTTAAAACTATATGGGATGTGATGAGTTCACTGAAAACCTCGCAAAAGTTAGTCTTTTGAAAGCTGCTTCCCAAGGCCATGATAGGCTGGAAGACAGAAGGTTGAGCTTGGGCAAATAGAACACCCGTAAAACAAGTTCTCTTAGGATTTAAGAGAATCCTCATATGCTTAGTGTAGAGAATGAGCTTCAGAAAGCTATGTTGTGTGGCTACAGTGTAGAAAGCTTAAACAGCAAAGCTTGAAAAGAAAGATGCCATTTTTCTATGAATAAGTTGATTATTAAAGAGCCCCATATTTTTGGCTCATATAGACTTGAATTTATGACAGTGTGTTCATACAAGAGTAGGATAGTTAAGGTACTTATCATCTATAATTTTGGATTACTTACAAACAAAGACCTAAGCAACAATGACCTAGTATAGTACAAATGAATAGACCCTAAGCTCGTCGATTTCCATTTCAAATCTTTGTGGTATGGCTAGCATAAAGATTGTACTCTTTGTGGGATATGTCATGCTTTATTTCATATTTAGGGGTGACATGTTTTTTTTTTACATTCTTTTATCTTATTCGAGTGGATTTGAGGTGATCATCGTGATTCATTTCATATACATCACTTGATCATGCTTATGACATAACATTGATCTTCTTCCTTATTTTCACCATTTTCAATCATCTTTTTGACTATCTTTCTCTAGGTGATTTTTAATGAGAGAATGTTATTCTCACTACACCATTAATATCACAATTTCTACCATTTATTATCATTTTAAACCACTTATTTGGGAACTCATAAAGAGATTGCAAGTGGTTCTTTTCATTGTATGGATCATTTCAATGCAATTTTTGCCATTGTTTAAGTGTCTTTTAAAGATCTTAGGTGGTTTTTCATTTCCTTTAATGATTAATACTCAATCTTCATCAAGTAACTCCCTAAATCATATTATTCAAACTCTTTAAGTATGCTATATTACTAAATAGTTTTTAGACGAAGTGAAGGCTTTAATGGGAGAGACCTAAAACCTAGGTAGGGCTAGGGAACTCCCTGTTAAGACTAAGAGGTAATAAAGGGTACTAAAACAACATGAAGACCAATTGGAGAGTCATACCCGAATAAGGTAATAGGTGTCCATGACTTAGATAATTGAATGTTAGGTCTAGTTGTGAATTTTACTAGAACCTCCTTTATAAGTTAAGAAACAATAACTAGTCTATTAGAGCAACAGAGGGTAAAAGATTACATCTCCCCTTTTCGTGTTCATATAAGGGGATATATTCCTTTTATTAGGGTTTATGAAAATACTTCTTCACCATTATAATCTTTATGCTAGTTGATTACACCAAAATAGGTGGGCCACCATGAATGCTTTACAAAAATCATATGACATAGTGTGGTGAATGACTCTCCTCAAAAGCTTTCAAGCATTACCATGAATTGATTTTATGTGCAAATAAGACTCAAGAAATTACATGGGTTTTTTTACCCTTTTTCTATAGGAAAAAGTTCATGTTAAAAGAGTAACTAGGAGGAATATATATTTTGCAAATAAGTAGAGGGATGAGTGGCTCGCTGTTGCTTTTAAAAGGGTAATTCTATAGTTAACCCTGAATGAATTTTGAGATGTTTGGGCTTTTAAAAGATCTTAGTTGGATCATGCAATGATTAACCCACTTTGACCTTAATGGAGAAGCTGTTGGGCAAATAATTATAGACATCCTTCTCAGTATAAAATTAATCCTTTGATTTGGGGGTACTTTAGTAGGTAATACACTTAAAACTTTTCTTATTTATCTTATTTAATGTTTTTTTCTAACTTTAAATTTGAGAAACTAGGTTGAAGAGAAAATCCTAAAAAAAACATGACCTCATAGAGCTCCAACTTAAATATTCCTCTTCATACTATTATCATTTACAACTTCATGCACGTTGTTAGAACTAGAAATTGACCCAACTATTCTTTCTACCATGGTTTTATAAAGAACATATGATTCTTTGTATGCAAATCAACATAAATATTTTATCCATAAACCTTTTTTTTTTTTTTGTAGAAGATGCATTGTAATAATATTTGGATCAAATGAAAAAGAAATATAATTTTTCAAAATCTCAAACAAACACTAACATTTACAAACCATACAAGATTTTTTCATGGAAAAAAATGTCTATTATTCAACCAAATTTTCCCAACAACTTTTTTTTTCATTCTATTTTTTTTAAAAGTAAATTGATAAAAAAAATATAGTTGACAAAAAAGACTAGATTATATAAAAAAAATTAAAAATACAAGAATTAAAAAATATAGTTTTTGAAATAATAAGGATTGATTAATTAGTTATGTTAAAATATAGGGATCGAGAAGGAGTTTTCATTACGCTCAATACATAAAGATACAAACGTTCCGAACTTAATACAATTCTGTATGGACAAAATGTTATATAAGATTAAAAGTTAAAATCCAGACAGGATCTCTTCGAATTAATGAATTGAGAGATTCTTTTTTAAAAAATTAACCATATTTAGAAACATTGTATGAAGATTGTGTATGGATTCTAGATATTGAATTCCAATATGTAGAATCCATACAAAAGCAAGTTAAAAGCCTTCCATGCAATTTTCTATAGTAGCTCTAAGAAGTAACTTTCAAAATTATATTTCTAAAATACTCATTAACCTCTCTTTTAAGCTTCCCAAATAATAATAATAAAAAAAACCTAATGACATCGAGTTTTACAGGGTTGAAATGATAGAGTGTACTAATCAATCTCTTAATTGGTTTCGAGATGATGACCCCAACCCAAATCTGTCTTCATTCCATATTAGTTAATTAGGGACGTAATATACATATACATATACATATACATATACATATACATATACATGTATGTATGTATTAAATAGCTAAAGATAATGTGGGAGGTAGTGGTCCAATATGAGTTGCTTTTTCTGTAGGATTAAATCAAAGTAAAGGCAAGAGAAAGGTCCACACTGCTTGCTTGAACACCACTAGCACTACTTATCGTAACTCATCACCACTAGTAAAGCTTGTGTTGCTCTATCCATTCATGCATTTTATATGATGAATTTCTCTATAACGTGTCCATCTCCCGAGAGTTTTGTTTATGGCCATACGAATAAAATACTATCTCTGTAAACCTCACCACATTCTTTGATACAATCGTTATATATATATATATATATATATATATATATATATAAAGAAAGGCCATTCTTTGACGACTTGTTAATTTCTTCTGAGCTCCTGGGACTAATGGGATTTCAGCGAGGATGATGCAACCAGCACTCCAACCTAAACATAGACTCTATATATAATTATATATTAATCCACCGAGAGGCTGCTTAGCTAGGTCACATGCATCGTTATATTTTATTTTATATATAAATAAAACAATAAAGAAGGATTATTTTTTTCTGTTCATTTTACTGTGCGCAGCACACAGTTGCATTTTGTACTGCCACGGTGAAGCTATGTTTTGCCCCTTGTATCACTGGAATTTTTCTGTCTGTTTAGTTTTATCATCTCATAAAAGTTGAAAAAACAGCTAGCCATGTTCATCTTCAATCTAGTGCTTGTTTAATAATGTGTTTGTGGTTGTTTTTTAAAGTAATTTTCATTTATAAATGTATTAAAATTATATATTTTTTTATTTTTTAAAAATTATTTTTGACATAAACACATCAAAATAATCTAAAAACACAATTTTTTTAAATTTATACTTAAAAATAAAAATAAAACATTTTTAATTTTTTTTAAAAATATTTTTGAAACGCAATCCCTAACACTAATCCGCTTCATCATCATGACTCTTGATATGATGGATGAATCTCCTAATTTTAAATTAATAATTGTAAAAAAATAGATTTTCTTTTCTCTTAGATGGATGAATCTTCTCATTTTAAGCTCCTTTAAATAAATGATATATATATATATATATATATATATATATATATATACCTATTCTAATTTTCCAGGTCCAGTTTCTTTTCTTCTTTTTTCCTGAAACAAAAATGTTGACGAAAAACGGTTCGTTTTATTTAAATATGCACAATCAAAAAGTAATAATAAGAAAAGCTTACGATTATTATAATTTCAGAAACATTATCTCTTGTCTTACTGTTACCGATAAAATATTAGATTCCTATTAACTTAATTTATCATCATTAAGAAAATGACCTCAAGGAGTTAGATGGGGAGAATGTGATCCCACAATCCAATCACTTAGTGCTTCGTGACTCAAAACGTGGGGCACTGAGCCAAGTTGCTTGATTAATTAAGAGTAGAAACATTACTTTACAATCACTAATACAAGTATTCAAATTGTTAGTGTACGATGAAACCATCCTTCAATCGACAAACACACCAGTTATCATTCCAATCTTCGTGCTTGTTTGGGAGTGTACAATTAAACCATCCTTCATTCCAATCTTCATGCTTGTTTAAGAATGTAATTAATGTTATTTTTGAAAGTGTTTTTCGTTTAGAAATACATTAAAATAATTTTTTTTAAAATATTTTTAACATCGACACATCAAAATCATCTAAAAATACTATTTTTTTAATTTAAAATAAAAATAAAAATATTTGTTTTTAATTTTTTCTTAAAAACGTTTTACAAAAACAATCCCAAACCACCCCTTCATCTCCTTTGTTCTTATTCGAGCCTGTTTTCATGTGGCTAATAACATCGAGACTAGCACTGTCAAAATCCTGAATTCTATGGATCAGGACAGTCGGCAAGAAGACAGAAAAAATTAAACAAGGAAACTCATTGGTTCCAACTAAAACCGACGAGATGTTTTGTTGTGTATATAGCTAGCTCGTAATCTTAATTCCTAGGGCTCTAAATCAATTGATCAATCACAAGCTGATGGGTAATCACGTATTTTTATGACGAGAGAAGGCAAGATTTTCATTATCACGACAAATGGGTCGTCACCTGTTCATGCATGGAGCCAGCTTGGTCGATTATTATTTATGAAATGCAGAAAACCATTATAGGTTTTGGCCCACGCAGGATAAATGAAAATTAATATCCGCCGATACTGCTTGTGAATTGTGATGCCCCCTCCCTCTATACTGTAGGGAAGAGAGAAATGATTGTTTCGGCTAAATGCTCGACCAAGTGCTCCTCGCTGTCCCTGTTCCGATCCCAAAAAAAACATAATTATGCATGTAAAAGTCCCAGGTAATTACTAAAGGATCAGGAGCTAGACAGACTGTTAGAGAATAATATAAATCATATTATAGGTTTTTAGGTGAGATGATTTCTTAACACAGGTAAACCCTTCAATCATAAAGAGAAAGAGATCATTGTCGACCACCATGGAAACTAATTAGTCTCAATAATCTATATACATATGCATGTTATATGTACTGATCTCGAGCATGCCATATTTTGAAAATTATTTCTCCTGTAATTTTAGCAATACGTACACTTACATACATACATACATATACGATATGATATGATGGTTCCTAAAGGGCGTAGCGTGATGACAGAAAACTTGTAATATATGCAGCAGGTTTCGAGTTTAGCTCATGATGTACACCTCTTACAAGAACATATGACAATTGGAGTTTTACTCGCTCACCTGAATCCACAAAATATATTTCTTAGGATTGAGGTTTCCTAGAAAGAGGAAAAAAGATATAATATGATGGTCAAGTTTATTAATATATTTATTTATCTCCTAAGAGTTGAAATTAAACATGGCGCGCCTTGTAATCAAAGACATGATAGCTATAGCTAGAAACCTTCTCAACATAAATATTATTGGCTCTCACCATCTTCGCTTTCATCTACAGTTTCTACAACGCCAGGAGGATAGCACTTTAACAGTCTATTACTTTACGATATTAAATTAATTTTGAATAAAGAGACGAATGGGGGATCAAGAACTAAGTCAGCCATGGAAAATAAATGTAGTAGCAAATACATTTTATACATAAAGGTATGGACCCTACGAAGAAAGTGGTTGTGTGAGCCACTGAGGCAGACATCCTCCGAGACGAAGGTCTTTTTTGTTTCCAAGTACTTATTGTTGCCTAACATAGGCCCAGGCTTTAGTATAAAACAGAGGACAATTCCCATCTTCACAACTGCATAACATCGATCGCAGTGATCTCTTCAGCTTCTGCAATCCTGAGCTATCAAATTCTATATATTCTCCAAGTCTAATCAATTTGAAACAGATCGCACCATGTCCAGGATTCATCCTTCTGATCAGAGTAGATGCCACGTCCATTCGTTGTTAAGAGATCACGAGGAAAGCAGGCGGCCACTTCATGATCATGATAAGCGCCGCCAGTTATTGCCACCTCCGACGGTGCTCACGGTATGGAAGAGATCCAGCATGAGCTTCCAGGGAACAGACGGGTTCACTGTTTTTGATCCAAATGGAACATTGGTTTTTAGAGTTGACAATTATTCCAGGAAGAATGGTTATGGTCTTGTTCTCATGGACGGAGTTGGCAATGCCTTACTTTCCTTGAAACCCAAGGTACGTATACATAGATAGATTAGGAGGTGATTAAATTTCTACATTTGTCAACTCCTGGCCTGATCCAATTAATGTTGTTGATGGTAGCAGATGCTAAGCATGCAATATCAGTGGAATGGTTACATCGGAGAAGATGAGTGCGAGAAGACCAAAGTGTTCTCGATGAGGAGCCCGTCGGTGCTTTTCCACTCTGCTGGCCGGAAACATGTTGCAGAGATCTTCATGGGAGCACAATTAGGTCGTCACCATCAGAACACACCAAATTTCAAGATTGAGGGATCGTTTAGGTCGAGGGATTGCAAGATCGTCAAGACTTCTACTGGGGAAGTGGTGGCAAATATATCTAGGAAGAGAGTGAACAATACTACGATTTTACTGAGTGATGATGTGTTTAGCTTGGTGGTCCAACCTGGTTTCGATTCACAACTTATCATGGCCTTTCTAATTGTATTAGATCGCATCAGCAGTAAGCCCTTTTCTCCTGTTATGTGTTCTTGATTATATATATATAAAACACTGAATTGAAAACAAGTTTACTCTTACAGCATTTCACCTTCATGTTCTTTTCTTGGGACAATAACTCAAGAATAAGATTTGTTTTCGTCCAGTGATCATGATTTTCTTGCATGCTTTTTTTTTTCGTGTTAAAGTTAGTAGTTAAAATTGGCTTAAAAACCCTTTTAGCTAGGAAGTTTGAGTTTCCAGTCTCCTGCAATCAATCTTATATATACGGTAAGTAGAAGATATAATACCATGATAATTAGGAATAGGTTCCCTTGTTCCTAGATCTCCACCCTCTCAAGCGGTTGAGCTTAAGTTTTCTTATTTTCTGATGAATATGCCTACTCCTTCGTACCCAGGACTCGATACGATAGTTGCCGGTTTCGGCCAAAATATTTCATACCATTTAAGAAAATAAAATAAAATAATATCGTTTTTATCTCGATTTAAATTGCAATCCGTTCCAGATTTTTCAGCCAAATACCGGCCGAAACATGCCAGTATTACTTCGTCTGTGCTGTTTTGGCTACAGAAAAAAAATCATCTCCCGCCTAGATAAATTGTTGTGGGTTATGATGTGACCTGACTTTCTTACTTTTCATCTCCCACCACTTGGACAAATTGTTGTCACTGTTTTTTTCATCTCTCGCCTTACAAATTGTTGTCATTGTTTATAATAAGAACTAAAAGTCAAAACAATAAAAATCAAAAAATATATATTATAAAAAATAAAATTGTTGCATCAACTTTAATTTTATAAAAAATAAGAATTATATTTATTTTTTTCTTTTTAATTTTTTACATATATATAATTAATTAATTATATATAAACAATACAGCCCTAAAACAACATACTAAAATACTTCAAAACCAAAACCAAAACCAAAACCAAAACCAAAACATTTCATTTCAACTAAAACAACAAAACAAAACACCAACTAAAACAAAACAAAACAAAACAGAGAACTTTGCTCGATACACAAGAAGAGCAGCGACGGTGTCCGGGTATCGAATGGTTTTGACGAATCGACACCGAACTGACTGGTCAATTTGAAGCCCAGTCTAGCTAACAAAAATCGGTGCAGAATTTTTTTTTTCGTACCCTCGAGTCCTCTTCCCATTTTGGCAAACAAAAGAACCATATGAGTAATGCAAAGATTTTTATTCTTTAAGACCCCGACGCGTCCGTGCAGCACAAGGGCAACATACACACGACCGCTCCAAAGGCATAATGTTTAAAACAACCACTAATTGCTTTTGGTGTATGCCCGAATTCACGTGAGACCAGCTTAATAAATATGATCCATCGACCTATACGAGTACGAAACCTAGAGTACATCAGATAAGCAACAAAGTGGATATCTTGAAAAAAAATTAACAATCCTGATTTCAAGAGGTGTTTAAACAGCAAGAAAATAAAAATACAGATCGTTTGCCCGACAAAGGCTATCTCAGCAAATATACGAGATCTCAACCACAAGGCACAACCTCATGGGGTTGTATGTGATTTTATAGTACTCAAGTAACTCTATCATAGCAGTATTACCAGCTAAATAAACGTGCAGTCATCAAGCTTAGTGCAGACTCAATCACCAGAGACATAAGTTTTATCCTCGTAATATCTCTTCTCACTTTCCCCCTTCTTCTGATTACGTTTCTGCATACAAAAGATGCACTTCTGTGAGCTTGAACCAGAAAAAGAAGTGTGCACTAAATAAGCATCTAATCCCTATAGCTCCAAAATGATCATCCAATGGTTTTACGAGCATGCCTCCCTACGCAAAAGACTCATCTACAATTTATCACCAGAAAATAGTATGGTACCTGATATGCTTCATGATTTGAAACAATCCTCCTAATTATCGTGGTAGTTGTAATATCCAAAGGGCTATCCAAAACTTTGAAGATACCCATACTGATTGGCACAGCATATGGGTTGTCACGTTCCTGCTAGATCAGCAACCTCATTATTTGTAAGTGATTGTGTTTACTCAGTGCTACTAGGCTACTAGCTATACAAGCACGATTTACCTCCTGAAAGTCATCGTTCTCTGCAATTGACCCATGAACAACTGAAGAGATGTTGAAGGTTGTGATCTGCAGTCACCAATAATTTGTATTATGTCAAGAAAAGTCAGCTAAAAAGACTAAAGAAGAAATCAAAGGGTTAAAAAATAACAATAATTATAAGCAAAAAAGAAACGAATAAAGGATGGCAATCATAAAAGGCCTCACACATCTCTCTTGACACTGCTAGCAAGTACCTGAGCAACACCTTTCTTAAGCGTGATGCATCAAGAATTATGATTGAACAATCTGAGAACTCCTAGGAGTCAATTTTGCAAGTTCAAGGCAGTTTGAGGCCAGCTTCCCTCAGGAAAGCAAAGACAAGATGACAGGGTAAACAAAATTCAAGACTAGAAAATTCCATGAGCTCAAGCTATATAACATTTAATATCAAGTGTCTACATCATTACCAAGCAGGGCAATGCTTCACAACAGCCTTTCCCCCCTTCCTTGAGGGAGAGAGGAGGAGGGTTTTTGTCTTACTTTTACTTATTTGCACCAAAATAATCCACAAAGGTTCCCCAAAGAAGTCATGGATGCCTGTTAGTTTAGTTTGTAACACCACTTATCACCCATGTTTGAATTCTACTCGCACATTAGAAATATTCAAAATCCTTATAGAAAAGAAGAAGAGGGGGAAACCAAGAGTCAGGATTCCCTCTCTATCCTTTCTCGCTCAAGTTCCACTAAGAATTTAAATATCAAGTCAGACAGGTAGAGAAATAGCCAACTACTACATACTATCAGACCACCAAAACAACCAGCCTATGATGCTAAGACAACAATATGAAGATTGCACTCAAGTGAGTTACTGCTTATTCACAAAATATGTTGGGTATTTGTGGCATTATTGTCATCACAATAACAGTAATATGTATATCATCTGGGATTTTAAAAATCTTAGTGACATAGTCAGCAATGACAAGAAAAAATAATCAACAGTTTATACAGATGAGAAAAAAATATCACTTATTTATTGGATAGATGGAAAAACAAGGAAAAAGAATAAATTTAATAGCATACTAACCATGTCTTTGGATATTTCCCATGGAGCACCTATAATCACCTCGTCCACGTATTGACATGCCAATACACTTAAGCTTCTTTCATGAAGATTCATAATAGGACGGTGTGCTCCTCTTTTAGCACTGCATAACCAGTCCAGGAAAACACCCTCAGTTATTACTCAACTAATTGAGGCTTAAAAAATGATGAGTAAAAAGGTAAAAATTCATCATCGTTCCCTTGCAGAGAGTGTGAAATTAAACTACCATCCAATTACAATAATATTATTGTAGCCCTCTGGAGAAAAGTTCAGCATCAGATGCTATACATAAATATGATGACAGCCGAAGAAAACATTTAATGAGCTACTGAAGTGTGAGGTCATTAATTTCTATCAAAGTAGCACTACTATTCTAGGCACCATTATAGCTACACTTTAAATCACACAGCCATTTAAAGAGAAGCTTTGATGAGCCATTGAAGTATAAGGTTTTCCAAAATTCTCTCAATGGTAACATGTACAATTACATTCCTAGGAACCATATGATTCTGAGAATATACAGCTTCCAAAGGTTTATTCCACAAAACCCCGATCCTTAAGGCTAAATATCTGCAAATTAGGTCTTAGTGAGCAACCATATTTAACTTTCTAGAGCAAGTGCTTGACTCAAATAAAAGTCAGAACTATAGCCAAAAGTAGACTTATCAAAAGTGACCACGGCCTAATCATAGAATAAATTTAGTAATCCAATTTTGTGCAAGTTTCTGCTTAAGACATGATCTAGGAGTACAAGAGCTAGGAGTACAAGAGCATTAGAGGTGATTGGGAATCCAATGGATGATTAATAAAAAAATTGTTCAGTATGATAAGTGTCTGGACGAAGTCAGCTCACTAGATTGGCAAAACATATGGTTTATGAACATTTATCAGTCACTGTGTTGTGCATAAACCTTACAACTACAATGTTTCCCTTTGCAAAGCACAAGCCTGTAGTATATTTCAGATACATACAGCTGGAGTTTCGCCCATTCACATAAGAAAAGCACATACCATACCATGGTGTGTTCCCCATAGATGTAAGCTAATATCTTTTATATCTATAAGCTATAAAATCAATGCCATTTGGATGATCATTGTGTGCATGATCAGAATCTCACATGTTTAATGCCTATGAAAAAGATGTGAGAAATGTGTAAACCTAGAACAATAGCCAAGAAACCTTGGCTTTTTGAAACTGAAAAACTGCATATCTACTTGTAAAGCATAAATATGTCAAGAATCATACAGTGTTTCATTTTTTACTTATTCTCATGGTTGATTAAGTTGATTTATTCTAGATAGAGAAATTTAAAACCCCTGAATTTCGTAAAATTGTGAAGCAAACCAAAAAAAACTGAATTTAGGAAGACTGCTGATGGGGCCAACTTCTTAGAAACTAAAACTGCCCCATAATTTGTGAATCTGACAAATATATATGGAGAGGGTAGTGTTGGGAACTTTCCCTTGCTTCTTCATTTCTTGCGGGCTCCACTTCTTAAGAACTAGAAGTTGTCTTTAAAGCCTTAGTACTTTGATGCATTTAGAGAAGGGTGCTGTGGAAAACTTGGCAGTTACTTTCAAGCTGGCTGATCCACTCCAATTGTAAGAATTTCTCCCAAACACGTCAGATCCAACTATTAATCCAACCAAGATTTAGTTTCACCACTAATTTGGTTGAAATTCATTGTTAGAAAGCAGCAATACTAGAGTTAGATTTATGATCATAAGAGTGGATCCTGTTTTCATCCATGTTACTACCCACTTTGTTCCTATGATCTTTCAAAAAACTGTTGAATCAAGAACATGAATCTCACTAATGGGTTCTTGACACAATAAACTTATTTGATCCTCATTCCAAGTCATCTCAGTTGCTTTTACAGTCCAGAATGTTGTTTTTTTCCAAGTTTTGAAATTTTCATGCAGCTTCCCCTGCCCAGGGCCAGTAGAAAACACAACCGTGGGACTTGCAAATCAATACTGAGAACCAACATTCCAAATTTATATATTCACCAGTGTTCACAAGTAAATGTCAATAACCTGCATAGCATTGCCCATTCAAATATTTCGGCTACTAAAAGAAGAAAATAAATCAAGAACAAAAGTATAATTAGCATCTTTTCTGAGTTCATTCTTATCTTAACATCTTGCACGGTGCAGAAAATCATTCTTCCTGGTTTAGAATTGTCAGGCAAGTCTCATTACTTTTTATCCCAGGCACAGAGGGATATTCCTAGTATATTCATCAGTGTCCCCAAATAAATGTTTATATAAACACCATGAACATTTATTATTTTTTAGCCCCTATTGAGTGATTAATACATACCTAGAATAATACTACGGCAGACTATTTTCTAGTGCTCGAAGCAGAATACTTTCTTTTTTTCTTTTTCATATTCGTATATATCATGTAACATAAATCTGCATGCAGCAAAGTAAATTCCAGGGAAAGCAAAGACAACCAGGAAGAAGGAAAACAAAGTGTAAAGTTAACTGATCACAAAGAGAGCTACCTGACAGTCTGATCATTGTGTATTCCAACAAGTAGAAAATCTCCCAGTGCTCGAGCAACCCTGAGAATCTAAACAACAGATATAAATTTATTTTACTCATGGACGCACAAACATTCACTTAAGCCAACTAAGCTCAGCCAGAGGAGACACACTGGACAAACTCTTCACACCCAGAGGAGACACACTGGACAAACTCTTCACACCATATCATACAATTCAGGACCATACCTGCTAGTAAGTAAAATATCTTTCTTGTCATAAGCTAATCCAATTTTTCTCATATATTTATTAAGTTTAGAGACAACAAGCCCAAGGCAAAGGGATATTCCCTTGTTTCAGCACCAAATCAGCAAAGCTTATAGTTTTTAACGTGTATTAAGCTCTTTATTCTGTCTTTTCTTTGTCACTAATCTACTAAGGTTCCAGCCATGCCGCACTTGCTTTTGAACTCATTACCCCTCTGTTTCACAAACCCAACACTTGCTTCCAAAGATCATAATTTCACTTTATAGTTGTCTTAAAACAATATGGTCATGAATAGGCACACTTTAAATAACAAGAAGATTCTATTTTCCAATTCATCAACCCTTCTCCTGTCTGTGTGCCACATACATCAGCCTTCTGTATAAACAATCAATAAATATAGCAAAGCAGATCAAATTTTACTAACCTCTGAACCATTTTCACCATGTTCTATTTCTTGTCATAAGAAACTTGCATGCATATGTTGACAGCTTTAGTGCTTCTAATTTAAGACATTGAGTTCCAGTTTGTTCCTCTCAGAGTCTAGATTAAAAGTATCCTCATGGTTTCATCATGTAGGACTGGTATTAAAAGTATCCTCATGGTTTCATGTAAGACTGGTTATCAGCAACCAATATCATCTTGAATTCGATTCTTCGACATATCCACCATCATTGAAAAGAAGATAATGTTCAATCCCAATCCCCAGTGTAAGTAAGTCTAACATGACTTTTTAGTAGTATCTCATTTATCCTCCCATTTGTCTTAAACTAATTAGAGGATGATCACAAGCATGCGCAAGTCAAATAACAACAGCAAGTACAAATGGGTATTATAAAGATGCACTTCACCCTTGATTGTGAAAGAGTAACTAGAAGGCATAGGAATCACAGGTAGATTGAATTAATTCCTTAAGAACAGAAGAAAGAAAGTTCAAAGTTTAAGAAATAGTCAATTGAATCTTTACAGGCATAGACATGCAAGGATAAAGGAAAAGTATAACCTACCTCAACATGTCCAGCATGGAAGAGATCAAATGCACCATCAATATAAACTATTCGAGCATCATCCCCTGGCCCCTGGAATCACGTGCATGAAAAGTGCGTCAAGAAATGACATTGTAAAAGATATTCACACTATGAAAACAGAAGTTCAGGTTAAAATGAATTGAAAATAAGTCTTCCTTCACCATAGCAGTAAAGTAGTCCACTTTACGATTGTGTTCAAACAAACATGGATTGAATAGCAACTAGAACACTTGTAACATGCATAAAAGTCCCACAACCATGAAACGCACAAACGCCCACTTACTTTGGGAACTTAGATTCCACACCCACAGGAAAAGGCACAAGGTTTAGTGGGACTTGGCAGTAGGAATACACAAATAAGGAATCATTTAAAATAAAAGTGAAAATGAGCAGTAGATGGATAATAAATACCTTGCCATTGGAGAATTGAACAATCCTGCGTGAAGTAGGAAGGAAATGAGAAACCCGAGTTATATTTCCTGATCCACCCGCTTCAAATTTCTGACTGTGTCCATGGCTAAACTGCCTCTGCAATGATGAATGATTGTGACTATCACTAATCGATCTCTCTCGCGTACACAGAAGCATGCGACCTGTTCATGAATGAAATTTGATCTTATATCCTGAAAGTTGAAACCCTTAATAAATAAATAAAATGAATTAATCATTTACCAACGATATCAGTGCTGGAGACGCCTTCAGTGCGCTTAATCTGTTTGTAACGGCCAGCTTTCTTAGCGAGCGCATAAGCATCGGTTCCGTCTGGGAGAACGCAGGGATCATCTCCGTGAATGATATAATCGATATTATATTCATCAAAAAGCTTCTTCATGAAATCTTCGGTGATAGCATACGGCGCATCGGAAATCACCTCATCCACCCATTTCACTGCATTTACCATAATCATTCTCTCGTGGAGAGGTGTCACCGGAGGGCCTTTATTGGCAATGATTTCTGCGTCGCTAACAACGCCGACCACCAATTGATCTCCAAGGGCGCGTGCTTGGCGGAGGGCGTTGCAGTGGCCGTAGTGCATCATGTCGAAACACCCGTCCATGTAAACTCGGATTGGCTTCTTCTTCTTCTTTTTGTTTAAAGACAATGACCAATTAGACCTCCATTCATCGCCGGACTTGAGATAGAACCCTAAGAGGGATATGCCAACAGCAACCGCCAGACATGTGGCCACAATCTTTATCTTCTCGGGATGCGGTGCAATGTCTGAATCACCACCACCCATGCTTTCTTTTTGCTTGTTTTCCAAAATGAAATGGAGAGTGCGTGAGAGAATTCGTGCTTGTTAATCTTACGTCTCTCTCTTGCTGTTTTATTCCATCTTCCCACCACCTATGTATGCTTTGGCAGCCTCGGCCATATTCTTCATTTATTTGCTCTTGCTCAGCTGGGCTTCCCCTTCTCTCTTTTTTAATCATGATTCAAAAAACGTTATATTTAATTTTATATTTCTAATTTTTTAATAAAGTAATATTAAAAATAAAATACAAGATAAAAATCAATCTGAAAAGTAATCTTTAACACAAAATTCGAACACGTTATGCCGTACCTTCTCTTATTCCATTCCTCTCTCTCAACGTCGCCGTCTTGTTCTTTTCCCTTATTGGACCCTGGGCTTTCTTCCATTCTTTCCCTCAACAAATCCAGAAGCCGTCTTATTAGCCCACATATCATACCCTTAGCCCTCTACTTAATTTTCTCCTTAAGATAGAAATTAAAAAAAACACATAAAATGCGTAGGAATAATATTGAATAAATGACACGCAACGACTCCTTAGCTGTTGCGATGGCGGAAAATTGAAGGCGAAGCAACGCCTGCTTTTAAAATTTCACAAATGTTTTTTTTTTCCAACATAAAACTGGAAATTAAAAAAAAAGGAAATTTAAATATATATATATATAGCACGGCATAAGAGAGAGAGAGAGTGGAGACCGAAGGTTTTTGATAAAAAAAAATGGTGAAGCAGCGTGGACTTGAATTCAGTTAATTAATTAGTTTATGTTGAATTTCAAGTTTTCTAATACTTACTGCAGGACCGCGGCTTCTGTTCTGTTTTGATCACTCCAGTATATGCGTATTGTTGGTAGTAATTGGTATTTGATTCAAATCGGAAACCTTGAGTTATTTGAGATTAGAAATGGCATCAACAGAAGGTCTGGTGCCGATTACCAGAAGATTCCTGGCATCTTATTACGACAAATACCCTTTTGCCCCTCTCCCCGACGAAGTTTCTCGCCTCTCCGACGAGATCCGCTCCATTACCTCCGACTTGCTCAAGGACTCTCCTCCCCGCTCTCAAGGTGTTGTGCCTTTTCTCTTTCTTTTTTTCCTTTCTCAAATGATAATAGCAACATTCTCACTCTTGCTTGATGGGTATTTAGATGAAGAAGAAATCGTATTGTTAAAAGAAGCCGAAGGAGAGCCTCCTCATAAAATTGATGAGAATATGTGGAAGAATCGAGAACACATGGAAGAAATTCTGTTTTTGCTTGATAAATCTCGCTGCCCACCAGCTGTAAGCCTCCCCCCGCCTTCTTCTTCTTCTTCCCTATGAATTTGCAAATACTGTACATGATATCTTAGTAGTGTTTGTTACGTAATTGCAGCTTCAAAATGACAGTGAACTTGCAAGTGTTTTTAGCATCCTCAAAGATAAGTTTCAAAAGACTTTAAGCGCATTGCAAGCTTTCCAAGCTATGAATTCTGATCATATATTCAACACAGGTTATTTCTCCGTACATTAATCCATTTTCTTTCCAAGCTATCATTGATTCATTTATTGCTTCTTCTCTATTTTATTCAAATGATTTGAGGTTTCTGAACTGGACATTTTATTTTCTTTCTGGTGTACTGATGGATGTCTGTTTTTAAGTTGAAGTTTTTTTTTTATTGTCCTCGAATTCTTAATTATACAAACACATTAGTTACATCTATTGAGGATAGTGTGAGCGTTGGCACAGGGGTAAGCAACTGCAAAACACAAACTAGATAGAAAAAAGTTAGCTTGGTGTAGGATGCAATGTCCATGTGATTGAGTATGGTACTGAACGTGGATGATGGTCTGATAGCAGTTGAGAAATTGTTCTGTCATCCTTGATCAGTAGGAAAAAAAATGTTCCTGATTTAATGTAATTTGAAAAGAATGATGATGGGGAAGGGGTGATCTTCATACTGTGAATTCAAAGCATCCAGTTGTTTCATTCCTTGATCTTCATGTACCGAGTTTTTCTGAAATGATTGATTGACATTGTCTCTCTCCTGTTTTTATTTGAGAATTATTCCAAGGATCAACTTGAAACAAGCAGGCTGCTTTCCACCTCTAAAGGAATAGAATTGATGTTTTCATTACTGATAGGAATAGAGGTGGTTGTTGTACCTGCTTCTCTGATGGTTATTCAAGAATACCAGCTGAGTTAAATGGTTTAGGCTACTTGATTTATGTACTGATGTTTGACCAAGCAATTTGTGAACTTCCTTTCATTCAGTCATGACCTACATGCCTCAAGATTTTCGAGGGACACTTATTAGAAAGCAAAAGGAGCGGTCAGAAAGGAATAAGCAAGCAGAGGTTGACGCGCTGGTCAATTCTGGTGGAAGTATACGTGATCAATATGCTGTGTTGTGGAGACAACAAATGGATAGGTGAGGCACCTTGGTTTTCGATCTACAAACTGTAGTGCTGAGCTTATCTGCAAAGGTGTCTTGGGAGGGTTCATCAGAAGATAAGCAGAGATCAGAAAGCTTTTTTGTTTTCTTTTGTTTAGTGTTTTTTTATAAGTTACTCCTCCATTTTT
Source organism: Salix caprea (assembly GCA_964035475.1). Classification (NCBI taxonomy): domain Eukaryota; kingdom Viridiplantae; phylum Streptophyta; class Magnoliopsida; order Malpighiales; family Salicaceae; genus Salix; species Salix caprea. The sequence continues at coordinate 6,842,980 of OZ037751.1, forward strand.
AGCTAGCACATGCCCTTGTCTTATTATAAAGTATGCTTATATATCTATTAAAAGAAATTGTGGAAAGGATCTATACTGCTCTGACAAAAATACCATATCCTACCAGGAGGAGACAGTTAGCACAGCTTGGTTTGGCAACAGGTGTCTATAAAACTCTTGTGAAGTACTTGGTAGGAGTTCCACAGGTACAATCCTTCCTCCTCCTCACCTCCATTTGCCTTGCCCTAGGTTTTTCTTTTTTTTAGGGGGGGGAGGGGATTGCCAACATACTTTATTTTTGTTAGCACAGACAATGGACTTCAGCCTCTGTAAGTACATATATGCTGTTTTAAATGTTACTTTTTGTTTGTGATTTAAGTATTGTGTTGTAGTATAATTGTGTTGAAGTTGATGGTTAGCAGTATCAATTTTGATTTCCCTTGGCATTTTATACTTTGTTAAGCTTCAATATTCACATGCAACTGACATGACGCCTTCTCCCTCTACATGATGCAGGTTTTGCTAGACTTCATTCGACAAATAAATGATGATGACGGGTATGCCTTTTATGTTCTTGGATCTATTTTGCATTGCCTTTCTACATTACTGTACATGTTTATAGTCAACAAATAGATATACAGAAATGATTATGTATCTTGTATCTAGTTGATAATGTTAGATTAAAATCTACTATGTTCAGGCCTATGGAAGAGCAAAGACAGCGTTATGGACCACCTTTGTACAGTCTGACAGTCATGGTTCTTTTGATTAGACTATTTATTTCACTTGCTTGGGGAAGATTTGAGGCAAAAAAATTGTGAGTTGTCTTGCTGCCCTTGTTTATTTTTCATATGTTTAGATGTTGTAAGTATCCATAAGCTAGATATATGTTTTGTTGTATCTTATCCTTTTTTGCTGTTATGTATATTTAATTAGAACCAGGGATCAAGTTGCTGTCTTGGAACAAGCTGTTGATGTCTATACCAATGAGTTTGAAAGGTTCCTCTCCTTCATCAGGTATCGCTCCTGCTGCTACTACGATGGTGTCGGTGCTTCTCTTACAATCATTTTTTGTTAGCACATCATTGCTGTTGCTATTGGATTTTTTGCTTTTAAAACCATCACCATCATCACTCTGCTATCTTGTTGATGAATTTATTATGCTATTCTAAGCTCTCTTCCCATAATAGCATCTGGACAGATATCAGTGACATTTTGCTCATTGTTTTGTAAATGCTCTTGGAGTTTGAAGAAATTTATTCTTCCATAAACTACCACCACTTTTTATCTTCACAGAAAGTAGGAAAAATATGTAGGGGAGGTTTGCACAAATATTGCCTATATGGATTAAGCAGGCTTAAGGTTATGAAAGATTCTCAGGGTCTGTTAATGAAATTTTGATTGAAAAGAGTCTCTTTTTACAGTTGGCTTTCTACTTATTTATCACGTGGTTTCACAACTATCTACCCTCTAACTAACTCTGCTAACTGTATTTCCCGCCATTTCTCTTTTGTTATTTCTTTGTTTTTCGTGCTTACGAGTCAACTACCGCAATATACCTTCAAACATAAACACATGTTAATTCATTACAAGAAGCTAGAAAATAAGAAGAGGATATGGTTATTTATACTCATTTAGAATTCCTGGTGCAAAATGTTATGTGACCAAACTTGGACATGAAGAAAAAAGATGGTCTCTGATGCCTTGTTTAGTGGTGGAAAACAGTCGCTATATATATATATATACTGAGAAGGAATATTAGGATTTTATACTTTATGCAATATTTTCTCAAAAAGAAAAATGGATTCCTAGTTGTACTAACTTATGTTTCATGTAAGCTATGTTAGCTGTTCTCATGTTGATTTGAATGCTTGTTTTGTCAGTGAGGTCTTTGCAAACTCCCCTTTCTTTATTTCAGCAGAAGCTGTTGGGGCATTAGAAGCTAGGTAAGTTTTTCAGGATTTCACCTCCTAATCAACATCGGTGCTTTCAATTTGAACTTTTTTTTTTTTTTTTCTATTTACAGAAATAATGATGACTACAAGGAGGTAAATATTCCAGCCGGGAAAACTCATGAGGTTTGTTTTGAGCACTATTAGCAATATTTTTGTTCATACGTGCGCGCATAAAAGATCTAAGTGTGAAATCTTTTTTTTCATAGAATCAACTTGAATTATAATACTTTCTGATTCTGAAAATCAGCATTTGAGAGTGTTAGCTTGTTAATATTTTTACACTTGGAGAGGAGCTTCATTGAAATTTGCTGAAAGCTTTTTTCTTTCTTTCTTTCTTTCTTTTTCTACAATGCATAGGTCTGTCTTTACAGCCTTGTAGACTGTGTTAGCATATGAACAGGAATTTATGATAGTGTTCAACATGAAATTGCATTGAAGAAGCTCATTTACTTTTTCCATTGTTTAAATACGATTTCTGTAGCTATCAAATTTGCTTGGAGCCTTTTTCATCTTTCTTCAGATCTTTACGTTGCTAATGGTAATGGCATATTACCTTTCTAGGTTTCATTGTCCGTGGAATCGGTTAACTCATACATTGCTTGGGATTTCAGTTTGACTCAAGGCAAAATGAACATGGTAGTATTCTGAAACTATTTCTTGGGCTGAGTTCTTAACATGAATTCTGTGTTTGTCGCTCTTTGAATCTTTTATTTATAGCTGCTGATCCTTAAACTTCAATTGGGTTGGGGTTGTTTAGGCTTTTAAATGACCAAGGAGCTGTTCAGAAACAGAATAATACTGAGTTGTCATGTAGACTACAGATGAGGTTTCCTTTTCAATTGCAAGTTCAATTTCTAAGACTCCTAGTCAATGCCAATATTATAGAAATGGAACTGTCTTTATTCTCCTTGCTAACATCACCATCTGCACAGTCCTGTTTTCAGTTGCCACGATGCACAGCAGGAAGTCAGAGCAATGGCACCCTTAGAATTTTTTTATCATTTTCATAATCATCCTTTTTTAATCAGTCTCCAAAATTCATGTCTAGAACAATATACCTTTTTGCTCCTCTCTGTTGCCTTTTAGATAAATTATTGTGAACCATCTCCAAATTTGCTGAGGGTGGTAGTGAAAAAAAAAAACACAGATACTTAAAGTGTGATATATCTTTGTGTTAGAAACTTAAAATGCGACAGAGGACAAGGTAGATTGATGACTGGAAAACTAGTACAAATTCCATGTGTTATTCCCAAGAATAATGCCTTCTGTGATACTGCATCTGCATGATGCAATGATAGCACTTGGACCCTTCCAATCAATCTAGAAAAGGGGAGGTCATGGATCTGAGATTTTATTGGGAGTGATGGTTATATTGTCTTATAGCCTGTCAATTTTATTTTATTTTATCACTGCCGTTTCCATCTTATTGAGGTTATATGTTGCTGGTCAGGATATTGGATTTAGCGTGGAGTGTACAGACCCTTCAGGGCAAAAAGCTGTGAGTTAAACTTGGAAACGTTCACTACTATATAGTGTTCATAATTAATCAATCGGACCTCATTATTGTCTCATAGACATGTTTGCTAATTTCTGGTTTCCTGGTTATGTTTTCGTGTCGAAGTCTGTAATTATTTTATTTTATCCTTGCATGTACCTTATGCCATTGTTGGTCCTTCCACAGCTGATACTACCTTATCGACGCTATGAGTCTGACCAAGTGAGTTACTGACTATTTTACCACTCCTTCCAATATGATGGAAAGCTCTCTCTCACCCATGACACTTATATTTTCACAGGGAAACTTCTCCACGTGCATCTCTGGAAACTACAAGTTTATTTGGGATAATTCATATTCGGCATTTTTTAAAAAGGTAAGAAGGCATCGGGATAATTTGTCGCATATTCTGGTTTATAAAAGTTTGTCAGACGCCCCAGCTCCTTTTTGAATGACTAGTGATGAGCTACCGTGGCCGGGGATGCATCCACAACTATTCTAACATTTCTCGTGCATAATAATACCTCATTTTTTTTTTGTAATAGGTCCTGCGTTACAAGGTGGACTGTATACCTCCAGTTGTTGAGCCAGTGCAATCTGCTGGTGAAACGGATGCATAACTGGAGCCTCCTTAGTTTTAGCATTCTGCCCAGATGCTGTCGCTTGGTGATTTGATTTATACTTGTTTATTTATTTTATTATTTTTATCGCGATCCGGAGTGTTGGTTCGTGTTTGGCCACGGTGTAATCCGCGACTACACTAACCTGAAGTAAAATGTGTGTACATGCCCTGACAAAATTGCTAATCCATTCTCTTCCAATAATTGCAATCAATGCCGGAGCATCCTAGCAAATAACCAATGGTCTCTTGATTTATGATTCTACCATGGTTGAAGCTTGAGAATTGGAGGGAGGGGTTGTATTGTGCGTTGCAGATGTAGGAATTCAGAAGGTTATTTATTTATTCTAGAAGGTGTTGCTATGGCGGTCATCGAAGCTGTAAATCGTAACCAAACACACCCCAAAAGAGTTCCATCCTTCCATATGGTGCTGCCAGAATGGGCAGGGGTCTTGAAGAGAAAAGGTCTCCTTTTGTCCGCAAGTCTTTGTAATTGTGCAGAAAGGGCCCCACCAGTGGGAGTCTTGATTTTGATCAAAATCTTTTCTTCAAGAGTGGGTCCAAACAAATATGCAGAAGAAAACTTGAATTCACAGTTCGAGCAGTGAAGATCTATCCATCCATGACAAAGAAAAAAAAATAGGCCACTTGCTAAAAGACTGGAGACAATCTTTACTTCCTCTTCCTCTGAAAAATCAGAAATCACGTTTGAATGGCACGTGGTTAAGCTTGAAATGATGCAACCAACCAGTATGAGCGTCTTGATTAACCTTTCCTCAAAATTTCATTCGTTGTGGTCAAGTGAAGTCATAAGCCCGCTTGGCAGAATCCAGGGTATTTGAGAGAAGCATGGCGATTGTCATGGGGCCGACTCCTCCAGGCACGGGGGTAATGGCTGATGCCACCTTCGATGCTTCTTCATAGCAAACATCTCCAATGAGACGGTAACCATTCTCACAGCTGGGATCCTGCCCATCAACATGTTCACAATCCGTAAAATCTCTATAATCAAAATTGCCTCCCCCCAATAAATTGCACATCAATTAACTGGCCTTATCCCATTTGGTTGTCAAAATTAATGAGAAAAACTGGTTAATGGTTGTTTCTTTAGAATGGTTGAACCACAGAATGTTGTTCGTCCATTGAAAATATATGCTAGCTTTTGATAAAATGAAAACAGAAAGAAGTTGGAATATAATACCTCCACTGGGAAAGTTCCTACATCAATGACAACAGCACCAGGCTTTAACCAATTGCCACGGACCAGATTGGGAACGCCAGAAGCAGTAACAACAATGTCCGCTTCCCTTGTAATCTGCTCTGGATTCTTTGTCAATGCATGTAAAATGGTGACAGTGGCGTGATGCCTCTACGAAACATTTTCAACGAGCTATTAATACAACAGCACAAGCAATTATTTATCCAGAAAAGAAACACTGAAAGTGCTGAAGAAGACGGGGATTTAATTAACCTGCAACAGCAAGGATGTGGGCAGTCCAACAATGTTGCTTCTCCCAATAACCACGGCATTTTTGCCCATGATTTCGACACTTGACCTGATCAATAGCTCAATACAACCCTTTGGAGTGCATGGGATGAACAACGGTTCCCTTCCTCTCATTGCAAGGTTCCCCATGTTGAGTGGATGGAAGCCATCTACATCCTTTTCTAACTTGAGCGCATTCAAAATCTTCTCCTCGTTCAAATGCTGGCCCATAAAAACAAATCTTTTAAGTCATCCATAGAACACCAACTTCTCAAATAGGCTTGCATCAAATCCTGAACTATTTCAATGCTATATATGAGTAGCTAACATGACCAACTACCTCAAAATGCTACCGCATGGCATTAGATATCCCATGGTAAGAACAAATTCGTTTGAGGAGTTTTGTATACCTAATCAAGTTTCTTACAGCAAAATGCATTAAGGTGCAACATGGAGATCATCATCTTCATTCCAAGGTACAAACTTCAAAGTAGTAGACCGCTTACTCTTCAAAACAAATTACTTTGACATGGGAAATATGAAAGGACATAGCAACATGTATTGGCTCCAAAATCTGGCATTAATAGATGGTTATGAACCTCAAAATATTGCTAGGATTTTCAGTCACATGGAAGGAAATCGAAATATAGGGATAAATGCGGGATCCATGTATTCGCACCAAAATCAGGAATGAAACCATAAAACAGCCAAAGCATTTTAATGATGGTGGGTGGAAATTACTTGGGGCAGAGGAAGCTGCACAAGAATACCATGAATAGATGGGTCCTCGTTAAAAGTGGACAAAGCACGAATAACATCATCTTGATTGCAATTTTGGGGGAACTGTGTGACAAGAGACTTGATTCCAGCATCCTCGCAAGCTATAACCTTGTTGCGAACATATGTAAGAGAGTCCCTTCGGTCGCCCACAAGAATCACAGCCAAGCCAGGAACTTTCCCAATGGAATCCTTCATCCTCCTAACTTGTTCGGCAATTCTGAACCTTATTTCATCCGCAATCAACTTGCCATCAATTACAAGAGCAGCAGAAGGTTGGTCATTAGCTGTGCCTGCGTATATAAAATAACGGAATTAATAAGAGATTTAATTTCTTTCTAGCTATTTATTGAAAAAGTAAAGGAAAATGACTAACAACAGTTAGTAACTGCCGGTGATGATGGAGGCCAAATCTCAGGGAGGTCGAGGGAGAGTAGAGATGAGGGAAACTTAAGAATTGGGCTGCTGCTTATTGTTGATGATGATGTTGTAAAGCAATTGCTATTTACTCTCCGGTTGATTATGTTCGTAATAACTTTTGTCCTCCTCACTATCATCATCGCCGCCGCCGTCTTCCACTCTCAGCTGAGCTGACCCTACACCTTAAACCCCATTTTCACTCCGACGATGACGACCAATCTTTTTTCGTTACAGAAAAAGCCAGCTTATGACCGACTGACACGTCACCACTACCGCTGCAGCAATTAGCAGCCAGTGATTCCAACCGGGCCTTTTTTCTCCAGGGTCTTGGAAAATAGGGTTATGGGCTTCTGGACCATTTCCCGCTCCCATACAACTGCTTGCTTGAGGCCCATTTATGTGATATCCAGTCCAGTACAGTTCAATTCTGATGCCAAGGTGGTTTTGTTTTGTTTGTTTAGAGTTTGCAGGAAGAGAGGATTTACCATCCTGATTACCTGCAACCTTGAAAGATTAGCAATCTGGCATTATTTATTTGCCACCTGGCATCATTCAAAATTTATTAATAGTGATAACGTTCTCTCTTTTCGTTTAATTTCTTTCGAAGTTCCGCTGTATCAACTAAGTAAATTTATTTATGTTTAAGGTTAATTTATTTATTTTAAAAAAAAAAACTTGTAATATTTATAGTTTGCGCGTATATTCAGGTTTTTTACAAATTGTATTTAGAGAATTTTTTGGTATTAATATATGGTTTGTATGTTAGGGTTTGTTTGGGATTTAGGAGAAATTGATTTCATTTGATGAAATTGAATTTGATTTTATAACTTGGAATTGAAGAATAATGGTTTACTAAATGGATTCCAGTTCATTTTGTTGATTTCATCATCAATTTTAAAATTAAAGGAGATTTGAGAAAAAATAACTTTGGAATAAATAATTAAAATGAATCAATTGAATAAGTCTAAGTTGAACAAACAATAGATAATTTCTTGAATATTGATTATTTTTATTATCTTTGTTGTTTAGTTCATGTTTTAACGCAAAATTGAATTTGTGTAGAAATCATAATTAGATATTGGATTGTGAATTCATTTTGAATGATTGTTTGAATTTTTAATTAATAGTTATATTATTAATAAATATTGTCATCAATATTTTATAAGTAATGAATGATTATTCTTGGATGTATCGAGACTGTTCTAAAAGGTTGTGTAGACATGATTATTTTAAAAAGATTAAAGATTTAATGAATTTCTTACCTTTTAATCCAAAGAATATTAGTCAAGGTGAAACTATATATCGATACGTGAACTGTAAGAACACAGAGTTTTATCATAAAAATGTTGTGACAATGCGTACACTTAAAAATAGTTTTTTGAGAAATATTTATATTGCCAATTTATAAATATTATATAAAAATAATTAATAAATATATGCAAGTTTATATTTGCTTAGCATGCATGGTAATCTTTTGTCATGATTGTAAATTTACCATGATATTTTATATTGCATGATTAATAAATATGCTCACTTTTCTAACCATCTAACATATTCTGGATAACACCAAATAGAAATTAATTTCTCTAAATAAATATATATATATATATATATATATATAAAATTGTCTATCTAGTATCAATGAAATTGATATGTTAATTCTCTAAAACAAAACAAAAATCGTTTCTAAGCTATAGATTTCACAAGACAATTTCTACAGCTCAAAATGCAAGTCCCATTTTAAGGCTCTTGTGACGATTTGAATTGTTTAAGAGTATGGTTGATATTGTTTTAAAAAATATTTTTTGTTCAGAAATATATAAAAATATTGTTGTTTTTTATTTTTTAAATTATTTTTTTATATTAACATATAAAAATGATCTAAAAATACCACAAAAAATAAATTTAAAATAAAAAACAAAAAAAATTATTTATTTTCAAAAATACTCTTGAAACATAATGCGAAACAGAGCTGTGTTTGCTATATAAATCGAGGGGCTGTTCTACTGTATTTTTAAGATATTCCTCAAGGCACAAAAAACATATACAGTGCTTGCTTTAAATTTATCACTACTTTTCATATTTGTTAGTTCATGCTTTTATGGTAACATAAATGATAAATTACAATCAACTCATGAATATTAAGAATAAAACGACCAGACGATTACAAGAAGAAAATAACAAATCATGACTAAATTAAAATTGCTGATTTTTTTTGTGAATTGATATACAAATCACTTCTCCAGTTGCATCAAATCATTTATTTTGACATGTTGTGATTTTTTGAATTTATTGGTAGGTTTTGATTTATAGTTTCTTGAGCTCTTTTTTTTGGTAGGAGAAGTTGATTTGTTGGTGTAGCTAAGGAGACATTGTAACTCTTGCATGGCTTAATTAATGATACATAATAATCTTAAATAATTCATTAATTGAAAAATATTAACCGGTAGGTTTATAAGATTTATATATCAATGCATTAAATCCATTTATAATTGAATACATGGGAGACTCATATTGAATGAATGATTGATTTTTTTGGGATGATTATAAGTGGATTATAACAAATATACTAGATTTTATTGGTGATTCATTGTACTCGTAGACTCGGTGCAATATTCGCTACAATAAAGGACTAACATCTTCGGTCTTAGCAAGAAAAATGGTTGTCTTTGATTCAAGGGTATTTAGGTATTTTTATTACAGGTCATCTATTCTTATTGATTTTTGTAAGGATATTTTTATCTATACAGCATTTTATGAATAACAAAAATGATCTCGAGTAAAAAAATTATTATTTCGGGTAGAGTTATATAGGTATTTTAGGGTTTTTATATATAGTAGAATTACAAATGTAGCCTTTGATCTAAGAAACTTAATACAATGGAATAAGAGGTTTTATAGTCTTTTGGCTCCAATTTTGTTGTTGATTGTTGATTTGCATGTATATAGAGTATTGATTTACCATTAAAATAATATTTTTAATTAGATAAAGTTGTCGACACATGTTGAATATACGTCAATAAGTTAATAGCACACATATCATTCAGGCGACCCATTTAACACCACTTAATGGCCAAAACTGGTCTTCTACCATCTCCTAAAATACTCGTTTAGGGAGGTAAAAACTTTTCCTTTTTTTCTCTCTTTTAATTGGTAATGTACATCGTTGTCTTCTTTGTTCCTTACCTTTCAGTTTCACTTCTCATTCTCTTAATTTCTTACTTTGTTCTTTATCCATTTATAGAAGTTTTTTCTTTTCAATTTATGCATTCAATTATAATTTATAATGTTTTTTTTTTTTTCAGTTCTCATTCTTCTAATTTCTTATCTTATTCTTATTTATTCTGTAGAATTTTTTTTCAATGCAGTCCTACAAATGCAATTTCTCATATGTTTTGTTTTTCATTTCAATCCTTAATTTTTATTGTTATTTTTTCCTTGGCACTTTATTGATTTTTTTCTTAGCTTTCAAATTCATCCTTCCATTAAATTTCTTATTGTTTTATTTTTTCAATTTAACTTTTATTCTTTTTTATTTATTTTTCCTTTTATTAAAGCTATTTTTGAATTTAATTTAACCCTTCAATTGAGAGTTTTTGTCTCTCTAATTATTATTTTTTACCCGTGTTCCTTTTAGATCTTTTTGTGTAATTGATTTTTCTATTGGTTTCATTTTTGACATTTAATTTGTTAAGAATCTGGTTTCATATGATCTTATTGTTTTACATTAGTTTGTTTAATATTCATTTTGTGATTCCCTTCAAGTTTTTTTTATGGATTTATCTTGGTCTCATGATCTATGTCATATTTTTCATGCTTTTTTTTAACACAATTGGTTTAGGTGGTCTACTTCTATTTGATTTCTTAAGATATTATCCTAATTTATCTATATTTTTTTTTATTTTATACAAACAAAGTTTACTTTTAAAATAATAAATACTCATTTTTAAATAATACTGCTGGAGTGTTCGACCTTGCATTATTGTTTTATGGCATGGGTTTATTTAGTCAGTTTCATTTGTATTTATTTTTTTAGTCATGAGTTTTATCTTTTATTGATTTAAATAAATAAATTGAGTAAATATAATCAAGTGAACATCTAATTTTATATTATTAATTTTAAATAAATAGATGTATTCAGCTCTTGGTGTTTTCAGTTTATTTCTCGCTTATTATCAACAAAAAATTTTATTCACATAAATGGTATTGATTTATTTAATTAGGTGCTTGCATAGACTTTTTAATTTACATTTTGATATTTTTTTATGTAAAAAACACATTGAAGCAACATGCATACCTAGTATTTTTTTTAAAAAAAAATTATAAGTTGCAACAAAGCACGGATTAAATGGCTAGTATAATATTATTATGTAAGATTAGTCTGACTATTAATAGATCATTTAGTCGAAGAGTAAAGTGGTCATGATGTTGTTATACTTAGTTAAAGGCATATAATACAACCAACAGGGATGGGTTGTGTATTATTTCATAATCAAAGTTAAAAGACCATACAAAGATTTATGAATATGACACATATGAAAAGAGAAATAGAATGAACAAAACAAAGCGGTTGTTCAATGTACATCTCTTTCCTAAGTAGGCCATTTAAAAAGGTATTATAAGCTTTCAATTGATGGATTGGCCAACCATGAAAGATGACAATAATAAGTATTATCTAAACTATTATAGGCTTAATCACACAAGTAAATGTTGTTATATAGTTAATCTTTTTTTATTGTGTAAACCTTTAAGAGATCAACCATGTTTTACATCTCTCAATAATACCTTTAATCTTATAAACCCAATGACTACCAACCACATTCATAGAATGAAAAGGTAATAGAGTCCATCTACTGTTATTATTGACTGTCTGAATTCCTTCTTGTATGGCATGATGTCATGTCAAGTATCAATTTGCATCCTAAGAATGGATGGCAGATATTATAGTAAGTAAGGAAGGATCCCGTAGTTAGAGCACACACTTATATTTTCAGTTTTGGTCTTTCATGATTAAAGAACTATAGAATACTAACAAGAAAATAGTGGAGGATATGAGGGATCATTGCTAGCTAAGACCAATTGAAGAGAAAACTTATATGAATCAATAACTAAATCCATACCATGTGTGGAAATAATAGGAGAATATATTGGGGATGCGCCCAAAACTAAACTAGATCGAGGAAGATCTATTAGTGAAGCATCCAAAATTAAACTAGACTATGACAAAGCAAGTGAAATGAGAGAAATATATAGAAGGATATACACACAAAGATAAATTATATCGATTGAGGTGAAGATGTTAAATTGGGTAGTAGTGTATTGTGTGGTGATGTTGAAAGGGGTAGGTTTTGTTCAGAAGTTACAACAGAAAAAGCATTTTCATGAAATCGGACATAATAAGCAATAAAAATGCTTTTAATAGATAAATTGAGTAGTGATAACCTAAGTGAAAGGTGTTATATCCTAAGAAAATACAAGGAGAAAAGTAAAAGTTCTAGTTTATGAGCATTATATGGATGAAGAAACAAAAAACAAAGACACCTAAAGGTGCAAAGAAAGCCATAATGCTCATAAACTAGAAGAAAACCATAATCAGGTGTTGACTTCAAAAAAATTCAAAAAGTGATTTCTGATTAAGAATTGGAGTTGATATATTGTTAATCAAATAAAAAAAAGTTTTAAAGAATAACTTCAAAATTTTAAAGGAGCTTTACATTGACGAAGAAAAGTAAGACAATCTCAACAATATATCGATATTGGCATACAACCATGAAATCTTATTTATAAGTACATGGAAAAGTTAAATGATGGTGAATACCAATAGTTTTAAAATATGTATTCAATTTATGTTATTCACCACGTCATTATGTTTGAGCATATATAATTTATTTAAATGTGTTATATCATAAAATGACATTACAAAAAGCACAAATCTAGCTCATAAGCATTATATGGATGAAGAAACAAAAACCAGAGACACTTGAAGGTGCAAAAAACACCTTAATCAAGTGTTGGCTTTAAAAGACATTCAAAAGATGATCTATAATTGAGAACAAGATTTGTCATGAAATTAATAAATAAATGGAAGTTTCAAATGTAGAATTTTGAGTGGCTAATTATGAAAATTATTGTGTTGAATGCCTAAAACATACTTCACTGACACTTGATTGATTAGGCATTAAACCGCTTATTTAAACTCCAAAATGATTACCTTGTCATGTAAACTCTAACCTAAACCATAAATATTACTGCCACGATGATAATTGCCATGATTATTGTTTTTCTAACCTCCAAGAGAATGATATATATAAACATAATTCTTATTGTAATGGTTACTTAGAGACCTTGATTGACGCTATGAAAAGAAAGGTGAAGGAGGTGGTGATGGCATTGAAAGTAATGGATGGAGAAAATCATGCATGAGAAGATAGTTATGAAAATCAATATATTAAATAGGTTCTGTCTTAGTAAAGAGGTTGGTCACAAGGTCCCTAAGTCTCATTTCAATCCACAAAACAAATACAAATTAAAATCTTCAATGGAGAGTCGTTGGCCAATTGATCTTGTTGCTTTCATGACAAAAAAATAATTGAAAATGGACATAGACATATCAACAGATGTAATATTGAAAGGGGGTATAATCTTGAAGAAAAGAATAAATTCATTGACCTAATAATTAAGGCTTTATTTGCATCATTCAACAAAAAAAACTTGTGTTTCATAGTTTTAAGAAGATTACTTATTAAGTGTTTGGCAGAGAAATGACAATTATGTGAGAAACAAAAACAATAGAAGCGGTATAAAAAAAAATAGTGGGGGAGGCACCAAAAATATAACAACAATAGAGGAAAGAATTGGTATTATCATGTTAGAGTTCATTACGAGAAGAAACACATACAAGATTCTGATACTAAGTTAAGACAATTGAGAATCAAAGTTGTATGAATAGTGATGGAAGCTAACTATGATAGCAGTCTTCCTTTGTATCTATTATAGTAGAATAAACTACACATGATAATTGTTGGTTATTAAGGATTGATCTGGTTCGCCCATGAGGGATGAACTCGGTCTATATATTTAGAGGTGCTATTTAGTATTGGTTCACTCATAAGGAGTGAACCTAGTCTATTTATCTAAAACAGAATATCACAAGTAAATTTTTATATACATATACAAAATAATTTCTCCTTCCATAACAATCAAGCTGTTGTCCTATGATCCACGCATCGATTTCCCGTACTTGATCGAGCACTGAGATATGGAAACCAGCACACACAAAAAAAGGTGATATAAAATAATGGATGGATGGATGCTTGCATGGCATCTGGGCTGGTTATATTATTAATTAATGAATTTAAAAAGGGTCGGCATGCAAGAGATGAATTTAACGTATGCTGTGAGCCGTATCCACTTTTCCCTGTTAATTTTGATAGTTATGCCGTTGTTTTGTTGTAAAGCTCGAATGTTTGGTGGGAATTCTTGCGTCCTTTTCCTTTCAACACTGATTATCCTTTTCTGTGTATGAATATACATAAATTTTAACGTAATGTGAATAATTTATCTCCTCCTCGATCGATCATGTGGGTGCATGATCTATGATCTTCCAGCCTGCCATCACATTTCAAATCACCACAAGATGTGGTCATTCCTGTCTAAACCATGTCCTTCGCTTGCCACCCTTCCCGGATACAATCCACGCCCACCTGCATGCAGCTACATGGCCTCCACCTCCTCCTCACGACTGAGATCCGGCCGCCAAGAACTGGATAGAAACAACCAAAAGGAAGAGAGAAAAAAAGAAGGGGAGGGGGCTAGCAATAATGTGGTCATTATTGGATATTTATAGAAATGTTTGATTGCAAACTATTGTCCAGTTTAGAATGTAGTTGAGGTTGTTTTTATAAGTGTTTTTCATTTAGAAATATATTAAAATAATATTTTTTATTTTTTAAAAAAGTCATTTTTGACTTCTGTATATAAAAATGATATAAAAACCCTAAAAAAATTAATTTAAAATGAAAAATAAAAAATAAATATTTTTTTCAAAAATATTTTTGAAATTTAGTGCCAAATATCTCAAAATGATACGTTCATTATTGGATATTTTGGTTAAAAGTATAGAAATGTTTGATTGCAACCTATCGATTTCGTCCTGGTGGACCCTTTTAATCAATTATGATATGTGAATAATACTGTGAAGATGTGTGTGAATGCGAGCAGTTCTCTGATTTATTTAAAGGCTCTTAGCTTGATGGTACGTTGACCCCATCGAATCTGACTAAATCTAAACATAAACATATTATTTATCTGCATTTTCGTTAAGTAATTATGAAGTTTAATTAATTTAGAGTCAAGGAAAACAAAACAAAACAAATAATTACTCTTGTTTTATATGCATGGAGAATGTGTTTGGATTCTTATTTTGATAGATATATGTGAATCAAAACGAATAATGAAAAATATCCTATTATCGACGATTCTTGGTGTTCAAACCCGAGACAATTCAAAGTTACATGTTAGTTGTCTCGTTTTATTTGATTTTTAAAATATAAAAATCAGATTTTATATTATATTCCTATAGTCTAAGTTAAATGTATAATCCAACCGTGCGCATTAAAAATAATGGAAAAAAAACTTGGTTAAGAAAAAAAAAGTGCAATACGTGTTAATTCTCCCTCGTGAATATGTCATCTTTCTTAAGAGGTTGTTTGAGAGTATGGTTACGATTGATTGTTAAAGTATTTTTCACTTATAAATACATTAAAATAATATATTTTTTTTATTTTTAAAAATTATTTTTGACATCAGCATATCAAAATAGTTTAAAAACACTAAAAAATCTTTATTTAGAGCAAAAAAAATTCAAATCTTTTCAAAAAGCACTTTTTTTACGTGCTTCCCAAACACTCTCTAAGTCATCGTATTCCGATATTAAGTCGCAATCCTTCAAATATTTGTAGTTGATAATGCATTGGTAAACAAATTTGCTAGATTATTTTTTGAGTGAATTTGTTGAACATCAATATTGCCATAATTATTGAGTTCATGTGCGGAAAAGAATTTTCGTCAGATATGTTTTGTTCTGTCTTCTTTGATGTATTCTTTTTTAATTGAGTTATACATGCAACATTGTTTTCATATTGAAAGTTAAGTTTATTTGCTGAAGGATAAACCACATGTTTCACGAATATGTTGAGTCATAAGTCTTAGTCACACATTTTTTATTTACTTCACGGGTTGAAAGTATTTCAGCATGATTAGATAAAGTGATAGTTAATGTTTGCGTTGTAGATCTTCATGATAACTTGTTTGAGATTGCCCTTTATATGGTTGAGATAACATCTAGCATCAATATATTCAACTAATTTATGATTAGCATTATTTGAATAAAATAAGTTCATATCCATAGTTTCTTATAGGTAATGAAAAATATGTTTAATTTCATTTCAATTTCTCTAGGAATGAGAAGTATTATATCTTACTGGCAAATCGAAAGAGAATTTTTTTATATCATATCTTATTATTAGCAAGATACATTAGTGCGCTAATTACACTGATATATGATACTTCAAGACCAAGTGATTTTTCATTATTAAGATACATTAGCGCATCAATTGCACTAAAATATAATACTTTAGGACCAAGTAATTCTTTGTTATCCTTGCAAGGTATAAAAGAATCTCTTTTCACATCAAGTGATCTAACAACCATTGGGGTATTCAATGGACGTGTTTTATCTATATAAAGTATTTTAAGGACCTTTTATGTGTAAATTGATTGATCAATGACAATTTTATTTTCTAAATCTTCAATTGGCAAGCCGAGATAAAAAAAAATCTCAAATCTTTCATCTCAAACTCTTTATTTAAATAATTTATTGTCCTTAATAGCTCTTAATGAGTTTCAATAATATTTAAATCATAAATATACATAACAAAGGTAGCAAAATCAAATTGACTTAAAAAAACATTTGTATACATGATAATTATTATATCATTCTTTCAATAAATACTCACTTAGACAATTTTATCGCATGTGTCCTGATTACTTTAACCTATCTAAGGATCGTTGTAACCTTATTGAGTAAACCCCTCGGGGATTTGAATTATGTGCTCTGTGTATTTTAAACTCTTTATGGATTTTTGTATAAATATCACTATCAAATGATCAATATAAATAAATTATAACAACATCCATCATATACATATCTAGTTTTTCACAAATTGTTAGACCAATAAGATAATGAAATGTAATTGCATCTACTACAGGGAATGTGTTTTTATCATAATCAATATTAGGTCTTTGTGAAAACTTTTATGTCAATAATCAGGCCTTATATATTATGATTTCAATATTCTTGTTTTGTTTCTGCACAAATACTCATTTGTGACTTTACACAATACACAGAAATTTAAATTTTTATCTATATATATAATGTTTAATTTTATAATAAAATACATTCCGTTGTAGAGAAACAAACAACAAAAATTTCCGAAGACGAATGAGGTCAGGAACAAGTACAGGGCCATAAGCCCGGACATAAAGAAACAAAGCGCTGGTCAGATGAGGACCTCATAAACTTGGCCTCATAATAATGCCTGAAAGTGATAATTTAACGTTAATCCAAGGGATGGAGAGTATCACTTGGCCTGCTCATAAATAATAACAACGACGACGACGACGACGATGCTGCTGCTAAATCTGGGAGACATGCATTCGCTGTTTTTCGAAAAAAAAGAAAAAAAAAATATAATCCTCCCATGGAAAATCGGAAAAAAGGAAACAGATCAAAGGTAACGAATGAGACAGAAGAAAAGGGACCACAACCTTTATCTGATGGAAAGGATTAAAATAAATATGATCACAAGTAAAACCAAAATATATCAGAAGGTTTGAAATGAAAATGAAAATGACCGATGCGGTGGAGATCTGAGTTGGTATATCATATTTTGGGATCCTCGGGGGTGGAGCCACCCATCTCTCTCAGCCTCACGTGTCGTGGTTTGCAATTGTAGCCCACACGAGAGGAGAGAGGAGAGAGGAGAAGCTGTGACTCCCTCCTCCGTCTCTGCTTTTGTCTCTCTCTCAACTCTCAAGTCTCCTCGAGTAGTCAGCTAAAAAGGAACATCCCCCTAAAAGACGTTCAACTTTTACAGCCCTAGAATCTTTCAAGACCAGCTTTTACCCTCGACCTCCGTCCTATCCCCGGTGGTGGTGGTGGCGGTAGCGGCGGTGTGATGCACTTGGAAGCATAGTAGCTAGCTGGGACTAGGAGGACAGTTATAATTAATTATTTTCTCGTAAAATGTGTTCTTTGACAACTGATATGCTGCTTTATGATTCGCTGCTACGTGCTGTCTGTGTCGATGGCCACAAAACATTTATTTTCACTCTTGCTCATGCTGCTACGAATGAATGAATGGCATTGATTGTTTTGTAGAGTCAAACTTGCCCTCATGATGAATTTTATTTCCTCCCTTCTACCCCCATAAACCCAAAAATAAATAAATTAAAAGAAAAGAAAAGAAAAGAAAACTCCTCTCTGGATAAATTCATACACGCACACACACACACACTCCGTCTAAAGCGATTGATGATGACTGAATCCCACCACAAAATGATAGTATTGAATAACGATAATAATAAAAAAGTGAAAAAGCTGATGAGCACAGATCGTCGTGACGCAGCTGAAAGCAAAATGTCAAAAACTACGTTTCATTTCTGGGAACTGATTTGTCCTCGACTCCAACGCTGCCAGCTTCACCTACCCTGTTCCTCTTAATTACACCACCCGCCCCATTCTCACCCCTTTCAATATTCTTTTTCATTTTCTACTGAGAGAGTCCTCTTTCTTCTTCTTTTTTTGGAATTTTCCTTTTTACGAAGAGCTACTCCACGCTACTGCTTTTACATGTATCCACCCTTCCTTCCTTGTTGAGATGTGTTTATTATTATTATTATTATTATTATTATTATTATATTTTCCAAGGCTGTTAATAGTGATAGAAATGCAAATATGACTGATAATGTATTAATAAATCGTATTATTATGACATTTTATTTGGTGTTTAAATGAGGAGAAATATGAAATGGTCTGAAAATATTAAGGATGTCTTTTTAACAATTTTGTACGAGAGTTCAAAAGGATTCAGTGGATACACCGAGCTTCAGCCTGACAAATTGACATGAAATAGACGAGAGGTTATTTTTAGCCAATGGGAACAATATGCACTGAAGGTACAATTACCTCGTAATGAATCGTTATTATTTTTAGAGAGTTTTGGAGTTTGGTTGTTTTTTAAAGGGGTTTTTATTTAAAAATATATTATTTTTTTTTTTAATATTTTAAAAATTATTTTTGATATTATCATAACAAAAAATTTAAAAACACTGAAAATTATTTTATTTAAAGCAGAAAAAATCATTTTTTTTTCGACACTCACCTTTAAAGTGTTTCCCGAACACCCATTTTATGAGTTACTATTTGTTTGATAATGTGGGTTTAAAATATATTTTCTTAGAAAAATATTAATATAATTTTTTTTATTTTTAAATATTTTTTTTGATATTAACGTATATATGAAAACACTAAAAAATAGTTAATTTAAATAAAAAATAACTTAGTTTTTTTTTAAAAAGCTTTTGAATCTCGCTACAAACACCAATTCATAATGGAGTTGAACATTATCCAAGCTCAAATCAAGTATCTGCCATTAAAGATGCTGACAAATGTTTAATATAGTAATAAATAAACATCTTATTTTATTTTCCTTAGTATGCTTTAATATTAATACTTTTTTTATTCCAAACTTGTTGCTATAATGCATCTAATTTAAATTGCATAGACATAAGAAGTTCATCACATAAAAACCAAGAGATGTCGTAATTACAAGATGGTCAACTATTTAACAATTCTATGAAAAATGTTTGTGAAAATATCTTTTATTGGGAGAAAGACTTGGCATAAGAGCTTAGAATAAGCTTGTTAATTGTTAATGTTTACTTTAACATTTTAATTTTATATTTTATTATGTTTTTTGTAATAATAATTTGAATTTTAACTTATCATTTGTGTTTAATTTACTTGTTTATAATATTTATATTAAGTTTGTATTTGAACTTTGTTTGTTTTATGTTTATTTATGTGTTTGTTATATAAGTTAGAATTTTTAACATGTTAATTTACACGTGTGGCATTTTTTAGGCCCCATATGCAAGCAATTGAGATTTACTAATTTTTTTTTAATTTAACAAAGTAAATAAAATGGGAAAATGTATAATTTTTATATTAACTACTTAATGTTATAGAATTAGAGAAAGACATAGCTAAACAAATTCAACATTTACTCGAGATGATGTCCATTTATGTTCAAAAAATGTCAAGAGAATTAAATGTAAAAAACATCATAGAGAACAAGTTTAATATGAACTTATTTTATTCTGTTTTTTTCCCTCCAAGTACAAAATAATATAACATTATCACATTTTACAATCTTTTAGACTGGGAAAATGTTATGAAGCTTTAAAAATTAAAAATATTTTTAAATTTCTATCAAAAAAGAAAAATAGAAAAAGAAAAGGAAACTGAAAGTGAAATTTCAACACAGCTAAAAGTCACAAATTCAGAATAAATATCTAACAATAGAAAAGGTATTGTAAATCTAATTACAAGAAATATTCAATAAACACTAAACATCAAGCAAAACAATCAAAAACGAAAAAGGAATCCAAAAATCTACAAAGAAGGCAAAAAAATAATAATATAGTGAAAATTGAAGATGAGAATAATAATAAAAAACAAGTATGAAACAACACAAGCCATGTCATCTTTCAATCTTTTCAGGACTAGTGGAGCTGGAGCCAATCCGGTGCCTCTGCTTAGCTCTGTAAGCTTTATTATTACCCAGAAGTCCAAGAGAAAACAGAGGAGTTGAAAGAAAGTTTGATTTTTTAAAGAAAAAAAATGAGAGAGGGAGAATCAAGTGGAGTTCTGGAGAGAGATTTGATTAGGGTATTATTGATAATCCAAAACCCATGAGAGAGAGAGAGAGAGAGGGAGGATGTGAAGGTCAGAGTATCTATAACGAAAAAACTATTTAGAAAGGTCAATTTAATTATTATTTTTAAATAGTATAAATATAGTATTTTTATATTTATACTCTAATAAAAAAATTTAAGTCAATTCTATTTTAATATATATAATAGTTATATATTTATTAATAATAAATAACTAATATAAGTACAATCAGAATTATTTTTTTGTATAGAAATATATTAAATAATTTTTTATTCTTTTGATCAAATATATAGAAATAGCTTTTCATTTTAAAAATATTATTTTACCTCTTTAATGCTGCTCTTCTATTGGAGCTATGAAATAAAAGGTGAAAACTAATTATTATTATTTTTATCTATTTCCTCTAACTTTTTTTAGTTTTCCTATTGGAGTTGCTCTCCCTGGATTTAAGTTAAAGATGGAAGTGAGGGTGTTCTTGCGAAGATATAAATATTTTTAGGGGGCAATTGCTGCTATAATATAGCAAGGCACGCATCATTCGATGGTGATGTATTTATTTTTCATGTTAGAACAAATAAATTCTCAATTTTTTTATTATAATTATTTTACAATTAATAATTTTAAACACATAATTTCATCCTATTTTTTCTCAGTCATTTATATAAAATATAAATGCATTGTTTTGATATATGATTTTTTTAACAAAAGATTATTTTATTATTGTGTAGTTAAATTGAAAAAAATAAAAAGCTTTTTAAAATATGGCATTATACAGTTTTTTATTCATTTCATTAAAGACATATTAGTTTTTTAATTTAATATAAATAACATTGATGGTATTTTTTATTTTTTTCTATCCGGAAGTGTACAAGTAGTTGTTTTCCGTTACTGAAAGGCGGAAACTTTTTGCAATGGAAAAGGGTATCATCAGGATTCGTTTTGGTCTACCCCCTGCCTGTGAAAACCTATTAATTCCGTCCCCAATTAGGTTTCGGGCGTGTAACTGGTTAATTACTTGGAATTGCGTTTGAAATATGCTTTAAAAAATGATTTTTTTAATTATTAATTAAGTTTTTTGGTATTTTTTAATCATTTTCACACATAGATATCAAAAGTAATTTTTAAAAATAAAAAATATTATTTAATATATTTTCAAATAAAAAATACTTTAAAAAATAACTCTTACCACATTTCCATATATATATATATATATATATATATATATATAGACATTTGCATTGACAAAAGAACTGCCTAGAAGTGTATAAATAATGATAGCTGGGCTAGGTAGCTAGCCAGCCAGGGAGGGAGGAGTGTTGAATTTAAATTAATTACAAGTCCCATGATCTCGAAATTGGAATGAAATGTCCGGAGCAGATGATGTAGTCAATTAAGGTTAAAAAGTTTTGCCCTTTTTTATTTGAAACTGGCATTCGAAGTCAAATACCCTATCGACCAGCTTAAATTAGGAGGAAATAAAATAAAATAAACCTCAAAAACCCAACTCTAATCTGGTTCTCTCTCGTTTTTCAATGACAACATTAAGCAACTCTCTAAACTACTAATTATTATTATTATTATTATTTTAATTAATGTAGATGTCCAGATCAATTTATACACATGTCAACTATTATTAATCTTGTGGGTTGTTCTCATAAATTTGCAATAAAAATAAAATGACTTGTTTGATTTTGAGTTTGGAGAGTTTCCCGTATAATTTGCTTCTTTTTTTTGTGAAGTTTGACGTGGGGAGCATATTTCATAATATTTATTTAATTGATAATATTTTTTATTTAACTAGCAAGTGTTGTCAAGAAATGAATCTCTAAGATTCTACTCTATTCTATTTATTTAAAGGGTTATAATGATCTTTTAATAATTAGTGTAATAATGAGTTCTTAAAAGTTTTCATATATATATATATATATATATTTCAAAAAGTTCCTGAACAATAAACAATCTCGTGTCAAGTGTCAACAAGCTATCGGCTGCATCACATTTTCCTAAAAAAAAAGAAAAAAAAAGTAGAAGATTTGCCACGAGTCCTGCTCTTTCACTGAATAGTTATATAAACTCGAGGGAAAAAACAAGGATTCGGCCTAATTTCGCATTATATTTTTTTATTTAAATTAAATATTTTGATATTATTTTTATATATTGATATCAAAAATAAATTTTAAAAAATAAAAAATAATACTCTCAAACAAAACAGACACTTCGAGATAGCAAATAGAGTGGTCATTGGTAAATGTGGTTTGATTGAGAGAAACAAAACAAAAACAATAAAGAAAAATAAAAGATTGGGGATGCAGAGGAAGGGCAAGACCATTGAAATAGCCGTTGGTGGGAACGTGACTGTGAAAATGTCAAACAAGCAACGACGAGCCACCACCATGCCTTTGCTTGCTCTGCTTTTGCCTTTGCTTTGTTAGATTTATATGCTAATGCCACCCCATCTCTCTCCCCTCCACGCTTCTACTCATGCTTTGCGTTAATTACAGGATTCATTAAAATTATTATATCCCACGTATTTAACAAGAAATTTATTTTTGTTAATATATTCTATAACCAAATTAATAACTTTAGTTTCTAGAAAAAATGATTCATTGAAAAGGTATTCGAATTTCATTACCCTCATTCTATTTAATAAAAAATCAAACACAAGATAGTATGAACACGCACAAATTTCAAGTTCAAAACTCTTTTACTTAAAAATGTGTTAATTATATTATGAGATTTCAATTAATAACTTAAATTCTTAAATAATACGAATATACGAAGGATTTGTGGTAAGATAGAGAGATTTAAGAGCATTCCCTCTCCTCTCTCTCTCTCTCTCTCTCTCTCTATGCATACACAAACACACACAATACAAGTAGTCATGTATATAAGACAGCTTGCAAAACGCCATCCGCAATTGCCCACCCATATTTCCCATTACCACTAGCAGCGAAGGAGCACCTCCCCCTCCTGCCACTCTCAACTCACTTTTTCAATATTTCCCAGTTACGAGAAGACTCATCAGAAGCATCCAAAAGGCAAGCCTCCGCCGCACTTACTATTTTAAATTCACTTACTTTAAGCAAACAACAAATACTAGCAGTAGATCGAAGAAATTTAGAGTCGCAAAAAGTTATCGGAGGTCGTGTTTGTGTTTTTGTTAGCTAGCTTGTAGCAAGATTTAAGAATCGCGACCTACACGAGAATATAATTTAGAACACCAACTTTCGTTTTCTTCTTATTTATATCCATGAAGATCAAGGCCAGCCAGTTGAGGCTTATTCAGGGCGATTCTTCTCATAACCTGGAGTATCTTCCTCGTACTGCCGGCATAGTGTTGCTTCAACATGGCATCGGCCTCGTACTTGCTTTGTAGGCATAGCAGCGACAACATTAGTATCAACAACACCACCGATAATAACAGCGGTGGCAGCTGCGGCAACTTCGACAGCACCAGCACTGCTTCATTGACGAGTGCCTCCTTGCTCGCCAACGGCGGCAACCAGGCAGCGACGATACCGATGGTAGAAGGAGCGACGGGGAGGATGGTGAGGAAGAGGATGGCTTCGGAGATGATGGAAGTGCAATCAACAATGTCTCCTCAAAATCAGAGGTTATCTCGCGGTAACACCAACGTCTATTCACTTTCAATATCAGACAACAATGACGAGGATGTTATTGGAATGACTAGAGGCAATGGTGCCTCTTCTTTTACTAGCTGTTCTAACAGCAATATTAACCCTAATAACCTCAACCCAATCCTATATCCACTCCTCAACTACTCCACTATGACTTCTATGTTACCTTCTTCCACGAACTTGACAGCTATTACATCAGCCGGGTCTGCTCCTGTGTCCGTTTCCGGGTTTTTATCCTCTACACCATCGTCCACCTTAATCACTAGCTGTAATGACAACCAATCCCAACTCCCAGCCGTGTGTGGTTTCTCTGGTCTGCCCTTGTTCCCTCCTGAGAGAGAGAGAAACATTATCCGTTCGAACGCCGTCCCTCCACCCGCCCTTATCACCACCAGCTCTGCTTCTACCCCTACGCCTCCTCCTTCTATGGAAGATGCCACATCCGCCACTGCCTGGATTGATGGCATCATAAAGGACTTGCTCCACAGTTCCACCAACGTGTCCATTCCTCAGCTCATTCAGAATGTGAGGGAGATTATCTACCCTTGCAACCCCAATCTAGCCTCCCTTCTCGAGTACAGGCTCCGGTCCTTGACAGACCCGATAATTCCGGCCAATATTTACTCGGTGGAGAGGAGAAGGAATAGGGAGGCGGCGGCAGTACCATTGCCGCTTCAGAGGAATTATAATCAAGGGCATGCCCCTCCCGGCCTCACTCTTGATCTTGATAATGCCTCTAATTCCGCTCCTCCTCCAGTTTCTTCACAAGTTGTTAGTCACTACTCTAACTGGGGGCCGACGCCACCTCTCATCTGCCAACCGGACATCCAACAGCAGCACCAGCAGCCACAAGTCCACCTTGTTCATGATCAGCACCAGCAAGAGAGTCCATCCTCAACTTCCAATGTTACACCAACTACTCTAGCATTAAATCAAGGGCATCCTCCACAACAGGCACAAGATCAGCAGCAGGAAAAATCATCATCTGCGGAGACACAACAAGTAACCAGTAGTACACCTCCTCCCCCTTCTTCAGTAGCTGCCAGCCGAGATGTGAAAGAGGAGATGCGGCAGCAAAAGAGAAACGAAGAAGGCCTGCACCTTCTGACCTTGCTCCTCCAATGCGCCGAGGCTGTCTCAGCTGATAATTTTGAGGAAGCTAACAAGATGCTACTTGAGATCTCGGAGCTGTCAACGCCTTTTGGAACTTCAGCCCAGCGAGTGGCCGCATACTTCTCGGAGGCAATGTCAGCGAGGCTGGTCAGCTCGTGCTTGGGGATATACGCGACGCTTCCTTCAATGCCTCAAAGCCATACCCAGAAGATGGCTTCGGCCTTTCAGGTGTTCAATGGAATCAGCCCTTTTGTCAAGTTCTCTCATTTCACAGCAAACCAAGCGATTCAAGAAGCGTTTGAAAGGGAAGATAGAGTTCACATCATAGATCTGGACATCATGCAAGGTTTGCAGTGGCCTGGCCTATTTCATATCCTAGCATCTAGGCCCGGTGGACCACCATATGTCCGGTTGACGGGGCTGGGGACTTCCACGGAGGCTCTTGAAGCAACCGGGAAACGTTTGTCTGACTTTGCAAACAAACTGGGACTTCCCTTCGAGTTCATCCCAGTGGCCGAAAAAGTTGGAAATTTGAACCCAGAGAGGCTTAATGTGAGCAAGAGGGAGGCTGTTGCCGTCCACTGGTTGCAACACTCGCTCTACGATGTCACTGGTTCCGATACAAATATGCTTTATCTGCTGCAGAGGTAAATACGTGCTTCATCATCTTTTACTATTCAGTATTCACAGCTCACAGGATCCCATAACAAATAAAGTCTCCCCCCTTTCTTTTCTTATACAAAAAAACATTTCTTTTTGACCTGTAGCAGTGACTGCAAATTGTAGCAGCTGATCAGCTAATTAAGTTTTGTTTTCATATTAAAAGGGCAGGTGGTAATGATAATAACCACAAATTTATTCCTTTTCTTGGAGAATGATTTCTTGGAAATATTGGATTATGGATTCATATACATATCACCATATTATACATATTGCATTTAGAAGTCCATAATCTGATGATACGCATATATATCTTGTTACATAAAATAGCCAGCCATTGTTCCAGTACTATCCATGAGCTAGGCTAGGTTGTTAATAAACCAATGCAAGCACTA
This sequence comes from Salix caprea, assembly GCA_964035475.1. Classification (NCBI taxonomy): domain Eukaryota; kingdom Viridiplantae; phylum Streptophyta; class Magnoliopsida; order Malpighiales; family Salicaceae; genus Salix; species Salix caprea. The sequence goes on from OZ037751.1 coordinate 6,869,534, forward strand.
CATATTTAGCAATAATGGCACCAAAGCATGCACCATGCTCGCAGTCACTAACGGGATGGGGCGGGTGGATTTTGTTGCAGGTTGGCACCGAAAGTAGTGACGGTGGTAGAACAGGACCTCAGCCATGCGGGATCCTTCCTGGGAAGGTTTGTGGAGGCCGTGCATTACTACTCCGCCCTGTTCGACTCCTTGGGAGCAAGCTACGGGGAGGAGAGCGAGGAGAGGCATGTGGTGGAGCAGCAGTTGCTATCGAGAGAGATACGCAACGTATTGGCTGTGGGAGGGCCTTCCAGAAGTGGGGATGTCAAGTTCCACAACTGGAGGGAAAAGCTTCAGCAGTCCGGGTTCAAGGGCATCTCTCTTGCCGGAAACGCTGCTACCCAGGCCACCTTGCTTCTTGGCATGTTTCCGTCTGATGGTTATACATTAGCAGAGGATAATGGAACCCTCAAGCTTGGTTGGAAAGACCTTTGCTTGCTCACTGCTTCAGCCTGGAGACCTTTCCATGTTAGCATTGAAACTGCTCCCACCACCAACCACCACCACCACCACCACCACCGCTTTGTCACAGCCTAGCCATCGTAGCTGGTTTTGGTTGCCTACTTTTCTATGTTGTTACCATAGAGCATGAATTAAAAGCCCTCCTTTTCGTTTCCATCCCCCATTGGTTGACAATGGGATTTGTGTTTTGTCTTCTTTTTTTTTATCCCTTTTCCTTTCATTGGACTATAAGAGTTTGCAAAGCCTTTACTAGTCATGTAATTAAGCAGATGCATTTTTACTTTTATTTTTAATTTCCATCAATTTTCCCTTTTGTGTATAATTCTACTAACCCCCGTATACATATAAGCTTAAAAACAAAAACAAAAAAACACAATGAATTCCCACAGAGATTAAATATTTCATGAAAATGAAAAGGAAAAAAAAAGAGAGGAGACAAAGGCTGTATTTTTGTGCCTCTAAATAATACGGGATGTCATTAGAAAACACTTTTGTAGTAATCACCTCCATGCTACTTCTAATCTCTCATTTGGATAATAAAATGTCATCACCAATCCAATATCCAATTAGGATTGGACTGGACCTTAGGGTGGGCCCATTATTTTGGACCGGCTCTAAGTGGGCTCAATTTGTAGCACCCCAGGCCTCTTAACTAGAGGGTTCTTCTTCCACTTTGTGTCCGTACATATTGCAATGATAATTTGTCAATACAAAATAAAATTGTAAGAAAAAAGTATCAAATTCAATATTGGTTTGATATGTTGTATTTAAACCTGTAACTCTTGCTCAATACTATTAGGAAGGCAACAAAATAACAAAACAATACTATTAGCAAGACAAAACGAACTTAATAAACACAAGATTAATAAAAAAAATTAAACAATAGTAACATCAATTACAAGCCCATAAAACACACAAAAGCCCATAAAATAATATAGGTTTTTCGGTTTTAAACATAAAAAACTGAACCGAACTCAAACTGATCGGTTTAAAGCAGTTTCGGTTAGGCTTCTGTTTTTTCTAATTCGGTTATTTTTTAAAATAAAAACCAAACCGAACAAAAAATGATCATCCCTAGCTACAACTAAACCCAGTGAACAATTAACCCACAAAAGAACCTCAAGGAACCAAACCGAGACAGCACCCACGGAACGATCCCAGAAAAAATCGAGAAAAACCGACAGAGCATGACCCAAGGGACAGGACCCATCAATGCCCTCTGGTCAGCTACCATCTAAAAACGCCAACCGACCCAGCAGGAAAGACCAAGAAGCACCATAGTAACAGGTAATAACCAGTCAATCACATCACAAGATACAGAAGATTTGACGCAGGAGACACTTTATAGCCCACCTGTCATCCTCCAACTTCTGGGTTTCAGGAGCATTCCTATTGAGTTGATAAATTACTATATCATGCTCACTCTGCCTTGTTAATTTAAGACAATTTATGTCAGCACGGTAACAAGAACGCTTGAGATCGGAAATATTTGCTGCCGACACTAGGCTCTGTCCAAATTCCAATTACATGCCACGTCCCTTAAAGTTTCGGCAATGCCAATTCAGCTAATACATGCAAAAATATCGATACAGAAAGTTATAAATATATGTATATATACCACCCCTCTAATTTTCTCACCACGAAATTTATTAATTAATCGCACTTATAAATCAAACAACAAACAACTTGAGAAAAGAACAGCTTGCTTTGATGGGCGCAGGACAACTTCCTTTCTCGAACGATCACCGTTTACAAAACAAATGGTTATTCCAATCTTCTTGAAATTAGCATACATCTGGGCCCTTTTCGTGTACAGTAGTAGTAATATTTGCCATGCATTTGTATCCCTAGTACAACTTAAAAAATAGGAAGCAGAGCAGTTCTTCCTGTCATTGACTACAATGTCCACTAAATTGCATTTCAAATTCCAAATTCTCCATTCCTGTCAACTAGTGCTGTCTCCAAGGTGTCCATTCCCTTCTGCTTGCTAGAAACTTGAAAAAAATATCCGTCCATTTATTTACCAAAAATCAGAAGGCTATAATTTGTTGCAACCCAGTATCTTTCTGGAATTCAAGCCCAGAAAAAATCACGAGCATCAAGTAAACAAGCATCTGCAAATTCATGCTTCCTGAATGTTCTCCACAGGCTTCGACTGTGATTAGACCACTGGCTTATTATGGGTTCACATTGCACTCACCCAAGAATTGATCATCTCGGTTTAGAAACCTCTTCCAGTACTGTTTATACTTGGGGATTCCTACCTCAAGCCACGGTTTCATTTGCCCATTATAGTGCAACACTTTAGCCTTCTTTATGGCTTGGACATCAATCCCATAGTCATAACCCAGTCCAGACAAAGCCCAAACACCATCGAGAGGATAAACTAGGTCTTGAAAGGTAAGCAAGCTTGTGCTCAATGCAACAGCTTCATCAGATCCTGTTCCCTTGCTAACCTGGTTTTCCATGTTTGCAATGTAGGAAAACAAATGAGATGTAAACGGTCAAATCTCATGATAATAACAACTAAAATATTCGATGAAAATACAGAAATCATACTGGTCAACCAAAATCCTTTTGCCAAGGTTATTAAAGCACTATGGTGGATGCATTGGATTAAGGTTTCCTATTTTACTGTACAGGTAATTTCCTTGGTTATGATTAGTGTTGAAATCAGGCTCAAAGTCAGAGATTTACTAAGATATTCTTAGTAAATATTAGTAAGGGAAATCTGGCATTATATGCCAGATTAATCTTTCCTAATCAAGTTATTTCCTGTTTATAAGCTACTGCCTTGTATATATAGAAGGATGTATCATGCATGAGAAGAAGAATAAAAACAGTCTCTCTCTCTCTCTCAAAATCTCACAATTAGAAATCATACTGGTCAACCAGATCCTTTTGCCAAAGTTGCTACAGCTCTATGGTGGATGCATTGGGTCAAAGGAGGGTTGGTTTATCATTTCATATGATACTATGCAGCTGGTTTCCTCGTATATGACTAGAACTGCGACTAGAGCTGCCACACAACAAAATACTCACAAAAGTAATTTCTCATGAAACATATTAGGTAACGTGAAATCACTCACCTCTTGTCCCAGCTTCCAATAAGTTTTGGTAAGATCTAGCTCTCTCCACCTAACCAGATCAATAACATTTAATCCGGACATCCAAGCACAAGAGTTTTCATCAAAATCGCCTTTTCCCAGAAAACTTCTTAGCTGACCCAAATGCACTGAACATAACTGTAAGGCACCATTTACTTTCCCTCCCATGTCAACGTTCCATAGGTCAGACAAGTCCTGCTGGACTACAACATCATCATCCAGAACTACAACTCTCTTCAACTTCTCAAATATATAAGGAAGGAGATAGTGAGTATGAGAAAAAATAGATACATATTCTGTTCTTAAATGAGTGGCTGGTGGATTATTAACAGCATGGAAAGACACCCGATACTCCAAAGGCAGAGACATTCTTTTCAGAGCTTCCTTGTCATGATATTTCAGGGTAACATTTTCAACATTCAAAACCTGGACAGTAGCTTCCCTGTAAGTATTTCTTAGGAACCACAGTTTCATAGCAAAGTAATTCAGTCCATCCGTCAGAACATGAAAAACCAGATTCCCACTTTCCTGAAGCATGCAGGACAACGATTAGCTAACCAGAATTCAAATAAATAAATAAATGTAAAGAGTACATGGGAGAACACTTGCAACGTACTCTTGCATGCACAGCAGTGGAGTTGATTACAACTGAAGCAGCAAGTACATTTGTGGAGAATATAACATAGTGTTGCAACGATGGATTTGAATATCTTTCTGAAAGAGGGAACTCATTATCATGTACAGGAGATTTAAAATATTCCACAAGCAGTCTCATAGAGAGGCAGTGGAGACCCTTTGGCATGGTCTGCACTGCAAGCTGATAAAGGAAAGCACTCTGCTTCATGTGAAAACTAGTTTCTTCCTCGGTTAGATCGAGTATCTGTCTCAATTTCTTGTCAACGTTATTACAATCCACAGGGAATGTTTTAGCTTTGGCTATCACATGTTCCATCTTCTGTAACTTCTTCTGCATTCTGATGAAAGAGGTAAATTAGTGTGCTTGAGAAGGATGGAAATTTGTTTAGCAGTATCTGTTACACTAGCAAGGAATAATTAATAAAGAGTGATAGTCCACATCAAAGGAAAAGCAAGCAATAATGAGGCCATATAGCAACATGTGTGAGAACATCAGCATCTTCCTGGAACAACAAGCTCAACAGATCTTTATCAACTTCTGCTTCAGCATTTGTACTATTGTTTGACATTTAGTGTTTTGCAGACCTGCGTTTCTTGCCTTTTTATCTCCTCTCTATGTCAGTGCAGGACAAGCAGATACTTATTGTCTTTGTTAGATTGTGGAGTTTGGAGATTTTGGGACTTGCAAATTGAACAAAGGTTTGATTATGCCGAATAAAGGTGAACAAAAGGAGGAAAACTACTGCTCTCACACCAGTAGGTTCAAGGAATCACTCCTTGAATGAAAACCTAAGCATCAAATAGTAGGGATCAAGAAATCATCGATTCTTGAATGAAAGTTCATCACACTCTCAATAAGCATAAATCAATCAGCTACACCATTTTTTATGTCTCTGCTAGATTTGAAAGAGTACGAGCATGTTTATAAGCTTGAAAAAATCCTATTCCTAAAGGACTAGGATGTAAGACATAAAATTCCAATTTTAACTAGGAGAGAGATGACTGGCAATCACCAACTTGCCTTGCTTAAATATTCACACACTGTCACAATTAATCCATAGGCTGCATCAAGACGTAAAAAAAAAAAAAAGGGTACATGTGACATGGGATGGAAGTTTTTTGGGTCCTGCTGCATGATGCTACAGGACAGACTTGAACTTAATAGCAACCGAGCCCCCCAAAAGCAAAAGGCTAAAGCTTTTCAAGAAGGAATGATAACCATTGGTGAGAATGGACACGAAGCCTTAAGCATTCATATTTAGGACAAGGAAGCAGCACAGCATGTGCACAACCAGTAAGAACCCCCAGTGCTTGTCCCGGTCTCAAGACACTCCATGCACATGTTCATGACATCCCAGGTGCTTACTGCTGACACTGGAATTTTATAATGGACAATCAGGATGCCAGTAATGCTAAAGAGTAGAACCATAAGCATTTTGTTATTGAAGGAAAAACATTCTAAGGAGTCAAGAGCAGATACGAACATTCATAAATTTCTATGAGCCAAGAAAATGTAGTAAACACTAGTTTTGCATAAAACAGGCAGTCTTATGTCCAAGAAGAACAAAGAATAATGATCTGGTACTTCTAATACCAGGAGGAGACGAGCAGCGGTGGGAGAAAGAGTGTCAGCCTTCCACGATTTTTCACAGTAAGGTCAGCACAGTTTATGTATGCACAATCCTTTAGGTTTATGAGCAACGTTTATTTATTATTTTGTATTAGTTTTAGCAAAGAGTCAACAAACATCCTTTAACTTCACACAGTAAGCTTCATTCAACTAGATGTTTGTTATGCACTTAAAATGGAAATAATTATGGATAAAAAATCGTAAGAATTGACATCTTTACTTCCTCACATCATTGAAGTCACGCTAATGGAAGATGAAATCATGCGAAACTTGAAGTGACTTACTGTGGTGGAAGATCAGCATCTGTTGAACTTTCACTAAAAATATGCTCCAGTTCTTGAATATTTTGTCTCATTTCATTACTTAACTTCTCTTGAGATGGAAGCTTTGCAATAGTAGGATAATATGCTCTAGCCACAAAAAGCTGGTCCTTCAATTTATTCACCATAAAATCCTTCATATTTTCTCTATGCTCATCACACCAATGGCAATAGCCTCCAAATCTGAGCTCGCATTTTTCACTCTCCTCAAATGCACTTCTTTTGTGCTTGGTGATTTCATCAGTACCAGTGGTTACAGCATTCTGCCACAGCACATTAAAAAAAAATCCAGAGGCTTTATAATTATGACAAAATGACTAACTTTTTCAGGAAAACACTCTGATTTGTGCACACGTACATTTCTACTGGGAAGTGGTTGAGGTACAGCTGGGGGTACCACAGGAGTACCTGTTAGACATTGGAGAGGAGAATAAACCTCATTTTTTTTTGTCAGGTCATATAATAGGGCAGCAACAATTATAAAAAAGAGCTTCTAGAGAAAAGAGCTCGACAAGATCTGTGTCATTGACTACCATGAATAGAACCTGAACTTGTGGTCTTATTTTCTGCTCCACTTGTAAAGTTTATAACCTGGGATAGAAAGCAAAATACAAGAAAAACACAGTGGATTAAAAACAGATTTAGATACCTGTAGATAAGCTAAAAAAGTTAATAAGTTTAATTCAGATCATATGTAGGTCTCAAAAGCCCAGGCTTTAAGTGAATATGTATCTTGTTTCATTAATAAATAATAAATGAAATGAAAGGAACTGAACACATTTATAAATTTAATACCATTGGGGAAAAGGTGTTGCACAAGATACATGTAGAAACCCAAAAGCAGTTGCATATGGGATTCATATATGAGATTTGCAATAGCTTCTTTTGTAACTATTGCATATGAAAGATATTTACATCAGATAATACATCTTTATAGACCCCTTAACAATAGATAAGCAATACTTTTGACCCCAGGTTTTGGAAAGCAACTACAGATGGATGTGTTCAGTTGTTATATGAAGCTAAAGAAGAACAAGGAACAATTAGGCCCTGTATTTTTTTTATATGAAGTGGGTGTCACATTGATGCATTACTGGTATCCAAGAATTGCTACAAAGTAGACAAATAAAATATGAAAAGAAGAAAAGGGAGAAACAAAACACCATTCTAGGAGGTCAGGAACAGCATGTTAAAGCAAAACAGTTACAATCTTTTTCTATCACACAAAGAGAGGCACTTAATCTATGTTTTAAAACAGTATAGCGACAATGACTCAGACAAACAGAATTCAGTTACTGTTTCTGCATCCCTTTTGAATATATAAAACTTGTACACGATCAAACAATTTCTAGGTAGAATGATTTACTGTCAAGCATCAGATTCTTATTATGCCACAAAGAAAAATGACAAAAACAGAAGAAGAAATACAAATAATTGACCAAACCCAAATCCTATTAGCACAAAGCTAAAATCACCAATCAGTATGATTTTTGTTGATGTATAATAATTAAACTTCATAAATCCCACATTTAATACATGCTTCAGATCTAATATACATCAAATCTTATCTTTTCAGGATCACCTGACAACGATGAAGATGTTCAGCCAAACGGAAATAGAAATGATGATATTTAGGTAGAGCTTTCAGAGGTTCCAATATCTCTATTTACTTGAGTGGGTTCTTTGTCTTCTTGCAGTTCCATTCTTGATTAAATTCACTTGACAGTTTTCATCCTTGTTGTAGGAAACTTATGTATCAGGCATGGATTTTGTTTCTATAGTGAGGGGATTTTCAATGATCACATCAGTCACACACAGTGGTAAACAGGTTAGAAATACATATTTCAAAGACACATAATACAGCATGCATCTTCCCTAGACAATAACCCATTTGTCATTTCCCTACTTTTTAATAATATAGCAAGCTCAACACGATTGTTTCCAATTTTCTTCCACGGACAGTAATCATAGAACCTCCAATCAGCAACCATCAGATTTATTCTGATTATGGACAAGTGTCCATGGTAAAAATCTTGGTTTAGGGTTTCTGTTTCAAATTCTGGGTAACTCTGTAGGCATTGGCAGACTGGTACTTCTGCAATTTCCTGCACTGGGGCTTTCTTTCTTTGGTCTTCATCTTATGTCCAGCTATTTTACTATTTATACATTATTAGTCTATTTATAATTAATTATCATATTTTATTAGAAGCCATACACTATTTATGAATTGCATTTTAGTCAGGAAATTTCTTATTTGAATGTTTTCTGCTATTATAATAAATAACTATGTATCAAGTTTCTCCACTAACTTGACTGGTGCAATAAAATTTATAGTTTTGAGGTTATGTCCAGGTTTTTGCTCTTTTGTTCTCTTTTTTCTTATTTCTTCCTTCTCATCATTGATTGCACTACTTGTCTGAGCACAGGCTGATTCCACTAACAAAAAAAATCCAGGTTTGAAAATTTTATCCCACTATGAGACATTTGTTAATCAATCTCTAGTCTGCTGAATTGGATCCCTAATCCTATTTCCACTCAAAGTTTCCCTACATCAAGACATGTACGGGTCAAATCTGATTCCACTAACAAAACAAAATTCCAGGTTTCAAAATTTTATCCCACCATGAAACATTTGCTAATCAATCAATCTGTCTGCTCAATTTGATCCCTAATCCAACTCCCAAATAAATCACTACAAGACTAGCATCTATTCTGCTACTCAAAAGTTTCCCTATATCATGACATAGGGCAGAAAAACACACACCCATCTTTTAGCTTCCACCACTTTTTTTCAAAAGATTATCTAAACAGTCTCTTGAACCCTTCTACACTATATCCCTACTGAAAACATTTTCTTCTCATCCAAGCTACTTTGGTAGAACAGCAGACCTTGTCTTGATTTAACAAACTGATATACCAACTTTTTTAGTTCCATTGAACTTGAATATGGAGAACAAACGTGAAATAGGTAGCAGACCTTAGATCTTGAAGACATAAATGCATCAAGCTTACACTAATATGAATAATGAAATATTATACGAGGACAAGCATAACAGCAAACAGGAACCGATCTGAAAGCTAAAAGAAATACAGGAAATCAGATAGATTCACAAACTACTCAGTATGAAAACAGAATTATGTCCTCTACATAAATATTACTATATAATCTATAAAAATGCAATGGGAGGTTAAACCACCTAAAGCTGAATCCATTACATGTTTAGAAGCTAACCCGAACAGCTATCAGTCTCAATTAAGTTCCATAAGTAGAGTGCAAAGCAGTTTTCAAGTAGACTAAATCGAGGTATGGTTCCAAAGTTTTGCAAGAAAAATAAAAATCTAAAGGACATACTTGATGAATATTAGGAAGAGTTGGTGCAAAATTCTCAATGAGTTGCTGCACGTGGCTTGACTGATCTGTCTACACAGTAACAGACAAATAAAAATAAAATCAGTTCGTCAAATAAAAACAATATTCGAACAAATAAGGGAAAATAAAAAATAATATCAACGAGAACCCTAATAATGAAATTAAAAGAGTAAGTTTGAATAGAAGAAATGCATACAGGCGAAGCAGAAGAAGAACTTCGTGGATCAGAGGGGTGTCCTGCGGAGGAAGACAAAATGACAGGATGAAACAATTGCTTTGATTTAACGGGAAATAGAAAGAGATCTGGTTGGCGTGTGTTTCGTAAGAAGGAAAGTGCGTGTGTCTTATGCATCAGTTCGATTCGAGATTAAAATCAGATAAATGAAAAAAAAAAACCTGGATCTGAGGGAGAAAGAGAGATGTTGATATTGAAAAGAGTTACCGGTGGAGTGAAAGCCGTTGTGGTAAAGGCCAAGCAAGAAGACGAGAGGAACGAGCATTGAAAGCACCACAAGGAACAGCACGCCGATCACCAGACATCTCCATCGCCTTTTCCCTTGACTGTGATTATTATGATAGCCTTTCATCTCCTCCTCCCTCCCTCCCTCCCTCCCTCCTCTCCGTCCGAGGAGACTCTCTTCTTTCCTTCCCTGCTCTCCTATCTAGTCTAGTCTACTCTAATTGCTGCTTCTGTGTAACGTCAGTCAGTAGGATTCAAATTTCAGGGTTTTTCCTCCCCTCCTCGGAATCAACAAATCATTCACATTATAAAAAAACTTCATCAAACCATTACTATCGTCGTTATGCAGCGCATCTCCTCTTCAACCTCTTCCTCCTCCTTTTGTTTCCAAATACAGGAACAAACTACAGCACCACAACGCGATGGATCTTTTCCGGATACAGCAGAGAGAGGGGAAAGAGAGAGAGAGAGTCACACACCCAATTGGAAAATTGCACGTGACACAGTTTCTCTCTTTTTCTTCTTTTTTTTATTCTCTACTACCTATCTAGGATCTAGTATCTACCGCTACTCCTTTCGTCACTTTCCTTTCCTCCCTCGTTTATTATTGGTAGTTTGCCCTTTTATTTGTTTTGTGAAGTCATATAATAATGCTCTCTGCTTATTTAATGGCTTAGAATTAAAATATATATATATATATATGGCTTAGAATTAAAATATATATATATATATATATATATATTAAAAGGGTTTAAATTTATTGTTCACCTCCATCCTTTTTTTTCTTTTAAATTTGTTTTTGTTTATATTTTTTAATATTATAATGATTAAAAAATTTATTTTGTTCTAATTTATTAATATTGACAAATTTATAAGAGTAAAGACTTGTGACTTTAGCTGTTATTGTCGGATATAATTCTTTTTATACCTTAATATTATTATTATTATTATTAGTATGAATTGGATTTACCTATATATCATGGTGATCTAAATCTATTTTTCAGAAATAATAAAAAGTTTGAATTTGGATGCTCTAACTAACCAAAATCATTAAGAAGTCCCCAAGTCAGCGGATTACTTTGACAATTCAAATTTGATTATTGTGAAGAAAACAAAATATTGCTCCTAAAAATTCAATTCTAAATTTTTTAATGGATTGTCAATGTTTAAACCTAACTATTATATAATTCAAGACTCAAAATAAAGGACAAAAAGGAAGAAGGTAAAGATTCAAAATTTGAGCAGAATCATTCCCTCAACTTAGGGTTTTCTTTAGGGTTTTGAAAAAAATAAAAATAATCTATTTATAACTCGCAATTTAATTGAAATCATATCACAAATAAAGGAAATTCTAATTTTCCCGGATATTAATTATTTGCTAATATTAATTTGACGATGAGTGTTCAATCACATACTCTTTCCTTGTCAAAGAATAAGGAAAATTATGCTTTGATGGTGACATTATTAATTAGTTGAAAAGTATGCTAAGGGGTTTATTGGCAAAGCGTTTAAAAAATATTTTTGAAAAGAATTAATTATTTGCTAATATTAATTTGATGATGAGTGTTCAATCACATACTCTTTACTTGTCAAAGAATAAGGAAAATTATGCTTTGATGGTGGCATTATTAATTAGTTGAAAAGTATGCTAAGGGGTTTATTGGCAAAGCGTTTAAAAATATTTTTGAAAAGAATTAATTATTTGCTAATATTAATTTGACGATGAGTGTTCAATCACATACTCTTTACTTGTCAAAGAATAAGGAAAATTATGCTTTGATGGTGGCATTATTAATTAGTTAAAAAGTATGCTAAGGGGTTTATTGGCAAAACGTTTAAAAAATATTTTTGAAAAGAATTAATTATTTGCTAATATTAATTTGACGATGAGTGTTCAATCACATACTCTTTACTTGTCAAAGAATAAGGAAAATTATGCTTTGATGGTGGCATTATTAATTAGTTGAAAAGTATGCTAAGGGGTTTGATGGTGGCATTATTAATTAGTTGAAAAGTATGCTAAGGGGTTTATTGGCAAAGCGTTTAAAAAATATTTTTGAAAAAATTAATTATTTGCTAATATTAATTTGACGATGAGTGTTTAATCACATACTCTTTACTTGTCAAAGAATAAGAAAAATTATGCTTTGATGGTGGCATTATTAAATAGTTGAAAAGTATGCTAAGGGGTTTATTGGCAAAGCGTTTAAAAAATATTTTTGAAAAGAATTAATTTTTAAAGAAAAATTATATATATATATATATATATATTCAAATTATTTTGATTTGTTAATTTCAAAAAATAAAAAAATAATATTTTTATAAAAAAATGTTTTAAAAAACAATCGCTATTTATATTCATGGAATTGAATGAAAAAGAAAAGCTAGAAATAAAAAAAAAAAAAAAAAAAAAGCAAGCAATCTTCTTCTTCTACATACCTTTCAGATATATGATAGAGAAGAAAGGCTAATAAGGACGAAATGTGTAAACTAAATACTTCTACTACTACAATACAATAAAGGCATTTTGTTTTCATTTTGGATTGAACAAAGTATAAATCAATATTGCTATTATTAACTGAAAAAGGAAGGGGGAATATAGAAAAAAGGAGTTGAACATTTGCTACGTTGATCCAGCTTTTTCTGAGAGAGTGGCGCCGCCGTTGTGATCAAAGGCATCGCGATTGGCATTGTCGACGCTGTTACCATCCTTATTCTTAGCTACAACCTCATTGTAAGGATGTTTAAGAGGACCATCTCTTGAAGCTCCAAAATCTGTAGCAGAAGAAGATGCTGATGTAGTTGAGTTCGTGTTCATCCCATCATTTTTCAGTAAAATTTCTAGTTCCTTCACCACCTCACTCATCGATGGACGTTCTGCTGCTGACTCTTCAACGCACTGCATTGCCAGTTCCAGAAACCTCCCAAACCCCACAAGATTCCCCATGTTTCTAATGCCTGGATCCATTATTTCTTTCAATCCATGGTGGGATTCATCATTCCTGTCCAGTCTCATTCTTGCTTCTCGGACAATGTACTTCCCTTTCTCGATAGGTTGCTTAGCTATTATCAGCTCAAGCATCACCACCCCAAAACTGTACACGTCGCTCTTCTCTGTTAATTGCTGCGTCATGTAATATTCTGGATCCAGATAACCCTGCGTGCAAATGATTAACGCCACACTAAATTGTCCATAAAGAACACTATTCTCACCTTTGAATTTACTAAAGGAAAAGTGAAAATACTGACCAGGGTGCCTTTAACCTGAGTTGAAACATGTCCTTTTGAGATGTCTGATACCAGCTTTGACAGGCCAAAATCAGCAACCTTTGCGGTTAAATTTTCATCCAGCAGAATGTTGGTGGACTTGACGTCTCTGTGGATTATAGGAGGGTCGGCTAGCTCGTGCAAGTAAGTTAATCCTCTAGCCGAGCCAAGAGCAATGCGAAGTCTCCTTTTCCAGTCCAGATAAATGCCGGACTTTCCTACAATTATTTGACAATGTGCTTACTGATTAAGGTTAAAAATTTAAGCAGAAACTTACTCAATGTCCTGCCAATATTATTCTCGAGTCTTTCTTGCATGACTGTAGTAGTAGAAGTGAGCTTACCTGACAAGCTTTCCCGCAATGTTCCGTTAGGCATATATTCATAGACTAGCATCTGTTCTCCTAGTTCAAAACAAAAACCCACAAGACCAACAAGATTCTTGTGATGGACCCGTGATAGCAACTCAATTTCAGTCTTGAACTCGAGCCCTCCCTGCATTGATCCTTTCTGAGATCTTTTGATTGCCACTACTTGGCCATCAGAAAGCATTCCTCTATACACCTGGAGACAGCATGGCGCATGTTTACGAGATGACTACTGAACAATTTCCTGGTAAATATTTCACGACAGAATCCTGAATATATATATACCTTTCCGTAGCCTCCAGAACCTATCTCATTACTCTGCGAAAAGTTGGAGGTGCATTTTTTAAGTTCATCATAGGAGAACCACCTTGCTCCCTTCAACTGAGGTGCCCCGCCACTATCATTGCCACTCGGAGCCCAAGAAGCTGGAAAACACACGAAGGTCTAATTGTATAAGCCAAAAGCTCTTTGATGCTGCATTTAGCCTGCATCTCAGAGATTTAATTTGTAGCAAGAATAATAAAGATGTTATGTGTTGATTACCAAAAGGTTTACTTAATCCAATAGCCTTTTCTGCACGTTTCTTCTGACGAATTGCATATATTCCTACTCCAACAAGGCTCATAACCAGTAAGCCACAGCCTATTCCTATCCCAACAACTACACCACTGCTCAAAGAATTTCCTCTGGAACCATCTGAAACATGTTTTCTTTTTCTAGTCAATTGACCATTCCAGGGATGGCAGTACAGAAACTAGAAGCATGAATAAAAGATGACTTAAGTTACCTGGAAAAGGGTAATTCGATGCAATAAAATAGTAGGGCCCAAAATATTTGGGAGGCTTGTACGTTTGGTTGCTCAAGTAAAACCCAATCCTTTGAATTTCAGACCTATTAAAATATTTGCCATTGGGTGGAAACAGCGCGACCTGCACCTGAAGGTAGTCGTCAACGTTAAAAAAAGGGTTCTGGAGAGAAACTGAGCCAGGAGTTAGGCCCAGCTCGTCCCAAAGTGACATCTCTAGTGAGTGAAACGTATTCTCATTGGACAATTCCCGGAAGGAGGGTGCTCTGAAGTACAGACTCCCTTCATATGGATAGGCACATTCACAGCTCTGAGGGCTGAGCTTCTGTTCAATGGGACACATTTTACTTCCACAATTAGCTAGACTAGTGGAATAAGGCTTTGTAGACTGCTGCTGGAGCTGACAGTAACTGGTATTTGAGAGAGCAGTGCACACTGGGTTTCCTACAAGTCTGAGTGCATGGTAATGAAAACTGAGATTGATGGCGATCGAGTGGTTGAAAGAATTACATTTTTCCGAGTAAATAAATGCAAGTTCTAGAAATCTGCTCACATTAATCTGTTTGTGTAATCAGCCGTCAGTGTTACGGTGGAAATCTGGTTGTTCTGCAGATCAACAAGTTGGAGTTGTGGACTGATGCTGACACCCATGTTGAAGGAGCCATTGAATGCATTATTCCTCAACAACCTTCCAAAATTTTAAGAAACGAATGATCAATTTTCACTTTCTAAAAAATTTTTTAGGAGCTCAAATGGCATCTGGTCAAGACTTACACTTGCTGTAACTGAGGAAAACTGAAGACTTCTGCTGGCAAAATCCCTTGAAGAGATCCTTGCTCTATAACTCTGCAGCATGCGTCTTCGAATGAGACGACAAATCTATAACGTTTTCAGAGAGTACATTTCTGATGCGCCGGATACTTACAAGGTGGTGAGAGATGATAATGTTAAGAACCAATCAGGAGCTTCTGAAGATTCGAAAGAGTTGTTACTAAGATCCCTGCAAAAATAAATCATGGATACAGATTCATTAGCATGAAAAAAGGACAAGTTAAAAGAACAGAGAAGGGAACTTTCATTTAATTGACTTACACATAATTGAGGGCATCCATTTTAGTTAAATTTGGAAAAGGGCCTGCCAGCATATTGTGTGCTAGATTCCTGAAAGAGACATGTTAGGAAGGAGAAGGTTGTTATGTTTAACGCAGTGAAACATGGCCTTGTTAAACTGTGAGAGTATAAGTACCCACAATTCGATGAGGTTCGTGAGGTTGTTCAAATTATCTGGGACGTCCCCATATAAAGAATTTCTGTCAAGTCGACTGAAACAAACAAAATGAATCAGAGTCCCAATTGAGCTCGCAGAAAGGATTATAATTTGAGAAAGGAAGATGAAACCGGGGCGGTTTTACTCACAGAACCTCAAGAGTCTGAACTTGGCATATTGTGGGGGGAATATTTCCTTCAAGTTGGTTCCCATCGAACAATCTGTCATTACGGAATCACAAGCAATTAGAAGGGCACACAACTGGAGGTAAAAGAACATTATTAGAGAAACAAAAGCGCTGTCTGGTCATCAACTTACACATGTATTAGCATCATATCAGAGCTGAAAAGCTCAGGTGGAAGGGAACCTGAAAGCTGGTTTTTATTGAAATGGCTGCAAATTCAGAGAATTAAATATTATTTGTGCTATATATATTTATTTAACTGAATTTCTAGACACAGTTAAAATACTATGCCTACTCGTCTTTCACATGAGAGGTATTCAGAAAACATTACTCACAAGTGCTTAGCATTTAGTAGCAGGTCCAAGCCTGGGGTGGTGCCTCTCGAGATTGGGATGGTTCCTGTCAATTGATTGTCTGCAAGGTCCAGCCAGTAGAGTTTGGAGAGTTTACCCAGAGAAGGTGGGATTCCGCCAGAAAAGTTGTTCGAGTTGAGAGCCCTGTGAAAGTGTGGAATAAAGGGAAGATATAGTACCCCTGTTGATTCTTATGTATTCATAATCGTTACTAGTTTAACTAGTCTTACAGGAAGGATAGCTTGGCGAGATTGCCAAGCTCATCTGGAATGCTACCGCTGAAGCTACAACCAGCAAGGATTCTGAAAAGACGCAGGAAAGAGGCGTCAGATACACTTATCTTTGATATTCATGGAAACATTATATGAGCCGGCCGGCCAAGTAGAAAATTGGGTATTTCATCTTACAGGATGTTCAAGTTTAGCAGATCTCCTAACCGTGGAGAGAGGGGTCCTGTGAGGTTTGAGTTAAATGACAGGTCCCTGCAATAAAATAGCTTTCATGCTTGAATATTAAGGTTTAAGATATATAGTTTATTACATGCATCGGACCGTTTTGTGGAAATGTATATGTTTTTCAATTGGAAACATGCTTGGCTGAAGTTCTTGTAATATATAAACTAGTTCCTGTCAGATAGATATCAGGTAACTCACAGGGATCTCAATTCGGCCAGTCCTCCAATATCACCACTTAGCTTCCCTACGAGGCTCATGGTTGATAACCCCCTGGCATGTATAAAACACATGGCGATGATTAGAAGATGAGAGAGACGATTAATAATAATAAATCACTGATCATGTGGAGGAAAATTCAGTGCTGACAGTGCAGTGATCCTTGAATTGTAGCATGTGACTCCTTCCCAGGGTGCTCCACATGGATCATCAGACTGGCCCCAGCTAGGCGGTGTATTTTGCCATTGAGTCTTGAGTGATTTGAGCGCCGCCGCTAAACCACCGCACAAAAACAAGTGTTAATAGCATCAACTAGTGGCTCTAGATGTGACAATATGCAGTAGGAAATGTGAAAAATCCTACAACCTGGGAAAACTGTCTGAAAAACATCGATAACAATCATAATATAAAATATTGCTGACTCGTGGAAGAAACACATGAATGGAGTGAATAGAAGAAGAAGAACATGGAGGCAGGCAGGAAAGCGGCGGGAAGGATTGATTACCATCTCGGGGGTCTGTGTCAGAGAAAAGAAGATGGATTCCTGAAGTAAAGAAAGAAAGGAAGAAGAGTAGCCGGGCAGTGGCTCCGCCCGGACGCATTGCTGCTGCAGAACTGAATCAATGTCAGGCTACTTCCACAAACTAGGTACAAGAACAGGTCTAAGATTGTCGCCGGCCTGGCCTCAATTGCTGAGATTAAAAATGAAAAAAGTATTTATCTAATGTGCTTTCATCTAATTGATTTTGTTTTGTCTTTGAAGCCACTCTATGCCCTAACCATTCCCACTATAACATCTGCTTAATAACATATTTAATTAGCCATAATGATATTGCCATCATCTCCTTCATCTTCATCTCTACAGCATCTCGTCTGCATGTCTCTTTCGTAATCATCATAAAAACAA
The DNA here is from genome assembly GCA_964035475.1 of Salix caprea. NCBI lineage: Eukaryota > Viridiplantae > Streptophyta > Magnoliopsida > Malpighiales > Salicaceae > Salix > Salix caprea. The sequence continues at coordinate 6,887,379 of OZ037751.1, forward strand.
ATTTAATTCGGACGTTTTGCTGTTTCCTCCACCCTTCCATCAACTTTGATAATTATAACAAGAAAATATGCATCAGCATCTTTTAGAACGGCCCAGTGGTCGATATTTTCCTCAGCGTTGTTGATCTTGTTTAGTTTAGGCTGAAACATTTCGTACTAGTTTAAAAAACAAGATAAAATGATATAATTTTTATCTCATTTAAAATTTTGGTTTGTTCCGGAAATTTCGTCCCGTTCATTCTGTTTCGGCCAAATAGTGTTTTTTTAAATAATGAATAAATTTACAATATCAATCATATCTCTTAATCCGACTGTTAGATTAAGATGAAATTTTATGAGAAGTCTCTTGATATATTTATATATATTATGTTAAAATTTTAGAGCAATCAGATAATGCAATGACCTTGCAAGAATGATGATGGCATTCTCGTAATATTATATATGCTTATAATTTTGTTCAGAAAAATTATTTTATTGTGTTTTTTTAGATTAATTTGCACAATTCTAAATAATTTTATTCTTTGATTTGAACTAATTTTTTTAAATTAATATATTTAATTAATTACATATATAAACATATAACTCGAAATGGCACATCAAAACACTTCAAAACTAAAACATTTCATTTCAATTGAAAAAATAAATCATCAACCAAAAAATCCAAAACAGGATTGACAACCTTGATTTTCCTACTTCCTTCCGATCTTTATTTATTAAGAGTATATTGGAAGAATGCCCATTAATTCCCCTTCTCATTATTATTGCTCACAACGACACCATTATATTCTTTCGCAATCATTGTCGTCCTTCTCGTCAAGTATTTGCCATAATTTTTATCAGAAAAATGCATGATCCCTTAACTAGGCAGGCCACGTAAGACAGATTAACGGCTGATCCATGAACTAAGCAGCATCTTGATCCCAAAGTGGGAGCCATCCCCCATGCCTCTGCCTCGTTGAAGAAAACAAAGGCGTGTTCTTCCGTGAAATATCACATAATCAACGCCTGTCTCTACCGCGTGCGTCCATCCACCCGAGCTGGTCGTTTTCTTCGGATCTTCTGATAAAATTCAAACCAAGCAAACTCTTAAACTTTCTGCCATGAGAAGCCTACCTGGCACTTGAAGCTGTAACAATCACTAATTACGTACGGTGACTTGTTAATTAAGGTTCGAAAACTAATTGGTAGCACTCGTTCCTGGTGGGGGAACAGTTTATAATAACACCACCTAGAGAGGTAAACATTAGATTATTTACGTAATCTTACTTTCAATCCATTAGTTTAAGGTAAATATGAAAATTAATTTAAAATAAAAAAAACTACAATCATTTTTTTATCAAAAACATTCCCAAAACGCAATAACAAATAGTCACTTGCTGTAATCTTTACTTACATCCTCTAATTGGTATCTCCCATATCTTCGTCCTCACTTTAAACAATAGAAAATCCAATAAACGTATTGAACTAGAAAACTAAAAATTAGATAGTTGAAAGCAATTAAACTAATTCATTTATAGAAAGAAAAATATATATATTTAACATTGAAAAATAATAAGCTTAATAGCATAATATGTTTCAGCCACCAAATGCAAAGTACTTATTAGTGTTTATTGTTTGATTTTTCTTTTCTAACATATTATAAGTATCTTGAAAAATAAGATGAAGAATGAAACAAATTGGCTCAACAAGAGAGATGGGTTTTCTCCTCTTCTCTATTTACAGTAATGCATGGAGGAAAAGTAAAGAAAAAAAGGCCTTTAAATTCAATTCATGGGTTCTGAAGAACACAAAGTGCTTGTTTGGCTAAGTGGTTGAACCGCCGTTTTGCCAAATTTAGAAATTGTTTTTTTTTTCATTTTAAATGAATTTTTTTAGTGTTTTTAGATTATTTTGATGTGTTGATGTCAAAAATAATTTTTAAAAAATAAAATAAAAAATTATTTTGATGTATTTCTAAACGAAAATCACTTTCAAAAGCAACCGCAATCACACTCTCAAACACCCTCAAAGAGGGAAAGGCTAGGAGTCAAAGATTTTTGCCTCTAAATTAGAGAGAGAGAAATACAGAAAAATCAATCCTTTCAATAACTAATAATACAGAAAGAATAACTGAAGGGTGATTTAATTATCTCTCACACCCCATAGACATTAAAATTCCATTCATTAATTATTCATTGCATAATTAATATACCAATGCTATTTTTTAATGAAAAGTAAACTTACACTTATTATAGTTTTAAACACCCTTTGAAAAACCCTCCATTCATTTAATTACAGAATTAATCATTCGAAATAAATGACCAAAGACTTTAAGCCCCTTAATTTGCTCCTCTGAAAGGTAGAAGCTGCTTTTTTTTTTCTTTTCTTTTTGTTTTGCCAAAGCACGTAGCAGTATGTCTACAGTTGCATGAATTTAGATATTGTCGGTAAGAAAACTAAAACTAGGTAGATAAACACTAATAACAACATCTATGTATCCACCCGTAAACTACTATTTTCAAATCGCAAGTTCTCTGTCATCACATTACGTATTTGGAGATCCCTTACACCAGATTCCTAAGTTGTCTGTCAAAATCCCTGCAGCTCTTGGGCTGACTCACTACAACCATTCACGTATAATTTCATCCATTCTTGAGGAAGATACTTCCACCCCACAAAGCTCGTCTTCTTGCTGGTCTCTCCTTCTCTTTTTTCAATAATACTTGCATGTTCAATGTCAGTCACCATGTGCGCGCTTAGGCGCTGCAGCTGTGCTATCCGTGAATGGAGTTTTATCAATAACGAATATCCTTTTATTTCTTGTTTTCCATACACGAGATGGGAAAGGCGCCACCACTGAAAGATGCCTTCCAGCACATAGCATGCATCCCTCTCCACCCCCATTTCGTAGCATGAGATGACTAGCTAGTTATAATTATAACCACGCTCACGGGAAGAAGATGCATCCCACTTCCATGTGGTATTTATTGCCATCATCATGCTGCTTCCCTCATCATAAAGCTTGCTAAATCAGTGGTCTCCTCTTTCCAAAACCATGGAAATGTCACTCACATTTCATTTATATGAAATTATTTCAGAGCAGCAAGTGATATTCTAACCATCTTTTTAGTCCGACAAAAACAATTAAAAAAAGCGCAGTATTAACTTTATTTAATATAACGTTTAAAGAAATTTATATACCGTAACTTGTTTATATAGATAGATAGATTAAAGTTGTCAATACCGTTCCGGTCGTCGTTCCGGTTTTTCTATTGGAACAGAACGTTTCGGTTTTGGAGCGTTTTGGTGTGCCGTTTCGAGGTTGTACTGTTCATATATAATTAATTAATTATATATATATATATATATATATATATATATATATATATATGAAAAAAATTAAAATATTAATTTAACAAGTATAATTTAAATTCAAGATAAATTAACTTTAAATTATACAATACAAACACAAAGTCAAACAAATATAATCTTAAAATTAGAAACATCTCTAAAATTCCAAAATATTATGATAGTAAAATGTTCTAAAGTAAAAGAAATATTATGATTTTGAGCCGGAACGGTACCGAGATGTTCCGGCCGGAATTTTCGGAACGGACCGGAATTAAAACCGAGATAAAAATAATGTTGTTTCGTTTTGATTTTTGTAATGACATGAAATATTCTGGCTATTTTGACCAGAACAGAACGGAATTAACAATCCTGAGATAGATAGATAGATAGAGGGAGTTGATTTGATCACTCCCCTCGTGGAGTGAAAATAACAGTAGAAAGAGCTAAGTATTGGGCTGGTGTCTCGCAGTTGAGCCTGTTCGATGGCCCAACTGGGTCAAGCATGCTCCTTAAGCTCATGGGTGCTAGGGCTAATATTTTCAAGTGATCATTTGACTTTTTCTTTCAATATTTTCACCACATTAGTTTTCTTGAATGCTCGGCGATTGATTTTAATTTTAAACCGATAATTCATAGTAAACATTTGAAATAAATATATATATGTTAAAATAAATGGATAGCATAATAGAATATAAAATCTCAAGACATTACAAATAAATATTGAAAAAAACAATAGCTTAATTAAATATTTAATATTGTTCAATAATAAATTTTCCTTACAAAACTAGTTTGACGTAATTGTTTGTGTTACATGTCAAGTGTATAATTAGTATGACTGTGGGCTAGTTAATTAGAAATAAAGACTAAAATTCTTTGTTAGCTTTTATGATTTTATATAATTGCAAGAAATGAAGAAACAATTAAAACTCCAACCCCTCTCTCCTTCTAATTTGCTTCATATTAATTTAATTTATTTCATTATAAATTATATTTTATAATCTAATTAAATTGAGATTATATAAAAAAAAACATATATTATGTAAGAATATATCAGAAAAAAATAATTTTAATAAAACAATATCTGAATCCAAACCCAAATATTCTATAATCATAAAAAACTAAAATAAAATAAAAAAATATAGTGTAATATGCATAGCAGTGGCGAGGGACAAGCCTCTTGTCTTGATCAAGAGCACAAATTTATAGTGACTGAGTGAAGATCCAAAACCTAAGCCACCAAACTCTCAAGACTTGCTCCTCCCTGAGGATCTATTCTGTAGGCATATATTTTGTGCCTGATTAACAGAAACCGATACAGCAAGAGACTCGCAGCCTATTTAAAAAGCAAGAAATTATAACTTAAAATGAAATCAGTGAGAGAGCAGCTACGTACAATGAAGATGGTGATTAACAGAAATCTCCTGGTTTTTGCGTTTGGCTTCACTTTAGTAGCTTCTGTAGTTCATGCTTCCATTGACAGTGAACGGAAGGTACTTGCTGCCTCTCTCTCGATCATCCATCCACACACTTAATTACAAACTGAAGCTTCTGGTTTTTGTGGAGATTATATTTTTTCAATATATTCCTACACATTTCTTTCCTTTTTTTATGACTTTTCTTCTTCATTCTTATTAATATAGTTATTTAGTATTGCGTTTCAAAATATATTTTTTTAAAAAAAAATTATTTGTTTATTTTAAATTAAATATTTTAGATTATTTTCATGTATTGATATCATTTTTAAAAAAATAAAAAAATAATATTTTAATATATTTTTAAATAAATAATATTTAAAAAAAAAATCTCAATCACACATTCATTTTCAAACAGTAACTCTGTTCGTCCATGCACATTGGCATGATTTGTTATACATTCGTGTGTCAGCTCACGATTATTTTTTTAATAAAATAAAATGAACTAAAACAAACACATGTATAAAAAAAATCTTCTTAATTTAGTCGAAAATATTTCTCTTAACCTCTAGATTCAAAGTTTCCTTGCATCTTTTTAACTTCAAGTTTAAATGGATTTAGTTTTTCTAAATATCTTAGTTTAAATTAAATTAAAGGATATAATTGGCAAAAGAAAAATCATGGATATCAATACTATAGATGAAGGATAATAAAAGAGAGCATAAATATTCGTGTGTGTGTGTGTATATAAAAAAAAAAAAATGCGATTACGACACATCAGCTGAATATAATGAGAATTAATTCATTGAACGAACCATTGGCTAATAATTTGCTTTGGGATCATCAGCCGTACATTGTCTACATGGGAGAAGCGCGTGGAGCGGGAATATCAACGTCAGACGAACACCACAACCTGCTTTTGGCTACTACTGGAGAGTATGAATCACCATCCTTCTACCCAAAATATAATTAACCTTGTCTCAGTTACATATATTTTATAAATTATATATTTTTTAATTAGAGTTGACTATTATTTGATATATTAGTACATGTGCAGTTTCGAATACTAATTTATTATTTAAATACTTTTAACAAGCACAAACGGAAATATCATGTAGAGGAACTTTTAGCATTAAATTTCATGTATTATTGATATCTTTCAGCGAATCTATTGCCAAAAGTTCCAAAATATATAGCTATGGAAAGAGCTTCAATGGCTTTGCAGCCAGGTTGTTGCCCCATGAAGTGAAGAGACTATCAGGTACATGCACTGCTGATCGAGGATATCAATATTTGTCCAGGTGCAATCCAGCTTTAGACAGATCTCGTGTTGCCCAGGTTGTCTGTAACATTCTTCGTTTGATGCAGATGAAGATGGTGTAGTGTCGGTGTTTGCAAATACGAGGAACAGACTTCACACAACAAGATCATGGGATTTTCTGGGTATGCCCCAAACAGTGAAGAGGAGACTCGATATAGAGAGCAATATCGTAGTTGGCGTGCTGGATACTGGTGGGTAATTCGATGTTTTTTTATTAATTTGACAAGAAATATAAAGGGTTTTTTTTATTAATTTTGTTTTTCTATGCTGCTTCGCGTCCAGGAATTTATGTCGATGCTCCCAGCTTCAACGACGATGGCTACGGACCTGTCCCGGCAAAATGGAAGGGAAAATGTGTCAAGGGAGCCAACTTCACGGGCTGCAACAAGTATTTCCTTTCTGTTTTTTCCTCTCAATGATGTCATAATAAAATGAAATACAAATCTCCTTCGGTAGAGTTGCTGTTCTTAGTTTCTTAAGATTTTGGAGAAAACAGAGTGATGCTAAATGTAAGGAAAATCATGAGTCAATCCATCATCATTAGATCTTTACATCAAGGTTATGATTCAATATAGCTCACAACTTTCTTAAGCCATTTTCTTGTTATTTAATAATCATTATCTCTCTAAAAAACCATAAGACTAATGATTTTAACTTTCTGAAATGTGGCAGAAAGGTTATTGGTGCAAGGTATTACAATCTTGAGAACATTGATGTAGAAAACCAAAGTCCAGCCGACCTCGACGGACATGGCACCCACACCTCCTCCACCGCCGCTGGTACTGCCGTCAAGGATGCAAGCTTATATGGCCTGGCACAAGGAACTGCACGTGGAGGTGTGCCATCAGCCCGCATCGCCATGTACAAAGTATGCTGGGGATCTGGTTGCAGCGACATGGATTTGCTAGCAGCATTTGACGATGCCATTTCTGATGGGGTCGACATAATATCAGTTTCAATAGGAGGGGATTCCAGGAGTTTTTTCCAGGACCCGATTGCAATCGGGTCATTCCATGCCATGAAGAAAGGAATACTGACCTCTTGCTCTGCTGGCAATGGCGGGCCTTATCCAGGAACAGTTCAAAACGTTGCACCGTGGATCATGACGATTGCCGCTACCAGCATTGACAGGCAATTTACAACTGCTTTTAAGCTGGGAAATGGCATGAAATCCACTGTGAGTTGATCTGTGTGTTTGAGTCTGTCTTTTAATTACTCCATGAGTGAACATTTAGAAGCTCATTCAGCAGAAAGCTCATGTATGATGATTCAAATTTGTTTGACAGGGAATTTCAATTAATACTTTTTCACCAAAAAAGGAGACGTACCCTCTTATCGACGGAGCCCGTGCATCCAACAGTTCAGGAGATTACTATGGAAATATCAGGTACGGGTCGGGGAATATGCTTCAGGGTATATATATATCCCCTGTTCTTACTTAATTTCTTCACCGTGTATAAGTCGAAATCCTCTGTCCGTACATGTCATGGTGACTGTTTCTGACTTCCATTTTCAGTTCCTGACTAAGTTTTTTTGTTTTAAACGATGATGATAGTGCTTGCGATTATGGGACTCTGAGCTCGGACAAGGTGAAAGGAAAACTGGTGTACTGTCTAGGGAGCAGCGGCCAGGATTACACTATAAAAGAGCTAAATGGAGCTGGAGTAATCACGTCGCTTGATGCACCGACAGACATAGCCTACACCACTATAATACCTGGAACCACCGTCCAGCTCAAGGATGGCTACAAGATTGATGCGTACATCAACTCCACCAAGTACTAGTTTCTGATCAAACTCTTAGTATTCATCTACCATTTACATTTATTGATTATCTGGAAAAAAACACAGAAGCTTTATGGAGTTTGGGATAAATGAATTGCAGGAACCCTCGCGCTGTTATCTACAAGACGAGAACGACTACCATGAGAGCTCCCTTTGTAGCGTCTTTCTCATCAAGAGGACCTCAGTTGATCAGCCTCAACATCCTTAAGGTGGGTTTGAATCGAACCCCTCCACCTCACTTGTTTCTCTTATGGTGGTTTCTACGCTCTAACATTTTCAGTCGGACGTCAGCCTGATATTGCAGCGCCAGGGCTGGGTATATTAGCTGCCTACTCTAAACTGGCATCAGTGACCGGGTATCCAAGTGACAGCCGGTACTCCCCATTCAACATTATATCAGGAACATCAATGTCTTGCCCGCATGCTGCGGCCGCCGCCGCCTACGTCAAGACCTTCCACCCCGACTGGTCACCGGCTGCGATCAAGTCTGCACTCATGACTACAGGTGACAAAACTCGACTGAAACCATATTTCCTGGGAAACATTGTTGATTGATACGTGCTATGAAGTGACATTCCATGCATCTCTTTGCTGGTGCAGCCACGCCTATGAAGATTAAAGAGGTAGACGCAGAGTTCGGATCCGGGTCGGGGCAAATAAACCCATCGGAGGCTGTCCACCCTGGGCTTGTCTACGACATTAACATGAGTTCGTACATTAGATTCCTCTGCAAGGAAGGCTACAACAGCACAACCATCAGCCTCCTAATAGGTGGCAAGAAAAAATACAAGTGCTCCAACTTCAAGCCTGCGCAAGGCATCGATGGCCTCAACTACCCTTCCATGCACGCCCAGGTCAAGAGCGCCGGATCCAAAATCTCCGCCGTGTTCTACCGCACATTGACTAATGTAGGGTATGGGAATAATTCAGTTTATAAAGCGACTGTGACTTCACCAAAGGATCTATCGATCAAAGTTGTACCGAACAGTTTGAAATTCAATCGGACACATCAAAAGCAATCTTTCGAGGTTTTTGTGGAGGGTGGTTCCATGCAAAACGGGACTCAAATCCTGTCAGCTTTGCTCGAGTGGAGCGATTCAAAGCACATTGTTAGGAGCCCCATTATTATCTACAAGCCATCAGAATAGGTACTCTTTATGCACTTTTTAACTCAAATCATCTGAATGCTCTTTAAATATATATATAATTACGTTTATAGTATTATCCATGTATTAATGTTTAAATTAACTCTACAACTTTTTCCTGTAAAATTGCAGAGACTCGTCAACTCCTTGCATTTTATCAATCGCCTGAATAATTTTACAGGAAAGAAGGTTCTAACAGAATCATGCACACAGCACCTCTGCCTGTCTAATACCATCATCCTCATTCTTGGAAATCAATTTCCAATTCATGTTCCTCGTAGAAAATTGCCTCGGCCCACGTGAAGCATTGAGAAAACACAGAGTGTCAAAGGGTGGAGCTAGACTAGTTGGTGGCGACACCATACCCAAAACATTGTTTATGCACTTACTGATCATAGACAAGGAAGGGTAGGGTAGTCAACTCATTGTTCTTTAGGTGGGAAATTGAGTTCATCAAATATCAAATTATTAGATTTTATTCATTTTTATTATTGAACTTCAGTTTGTTATTTTATTATATTTTTATTTAATTATTGTGATTAGGGTTTATTATTTATATGTAATTTTCTTGACATTACGATTTAGTTTCGATGAATTGAATAAATTGCAAAGTTGCAAAATTTTCCTCATTCTTCTTTCATCAGCTTTTTATTTTTTTTCTTTGGCCTTTTCTTCTTTCTTCTTGTTTTAGCTTTTAAGACTTTGGTATCAGAGCAAAAATTTTAATTATTCTCACAATTCAACAATCTTTAACATTTACCAACCACCACTTATCCATCAAAGTCCTTTCCACCACCAGCAACATGAGTTCTAATAAAATAAAATAAAAATTTAGTGTAGCAACTTGTTAGAAAAGTTAGATTTGTTAAAACAATATCTATTTGTGAAACCCAACTTTATTCGGGAGATATTAAGAATTGTTTGAAGAGTAGAGATAAATCTTATAAACTTATTAACCCAAAATAAAACAAAATCTTCAGGAAAAATACCTTAGTTTTATAGAAATAAACTCTTATATCAATAAAACAATTTAAGGCAAGGTAACAAGTCTGACAATGAGTATATAACATAATTTAATGATATATGATTAGATATGTTTTAATGAAAAATGAAGTCATGACTTTGCTTAGGTTTTGTAAAGATTTGAATGGTGAATTTTTTTTTTTATAAAAAAAAAAGGTTAGGCCCGTAGGTCTTCTAGGCTTATAAGTGTTTTCACTTTTAATCAAGCCTATATGGCAGTGCAATATTACGAGTTGCTTATAAAAAGTCAATAGATAAATATCAAGACCCTCGTACAACCTCTTTTAAAGCTCAATTTTAAAATGATTGTTCTTTGTAAAGTGCTTCTTCATATAGGTCAAATCCTAGTAGTTAATGAAGATAAATGGAAAAAATCATTAATGAAATATCCAGGTTAAGTTCAGAGGTTTATTGTTCTTAAAGCCAATGTTTCAATCGCATCTTATTGGATTGCACCTCTAAACCTTTAGTCATCCAAGAACATAAGGACATAAATAGATGAAAAGAAAAACTAGTGTGTTAAGTGTATGAGCTCAATCCTAAGGACTTAAGTGATCTAGATGAGAAGGATGTGCAAAAAAGATAGACTCATTATAAGTTCAAATGAATTTGAAAATGAAGTTAATAAAGAATACAATTATTCTATTTTAGTGGTTGAGGATGGAGTTTTAGGAAACTATATAGCAAAATTGTCAATACCGTTTCAGTTGGTGCTTTGTTTTTTCAATTGGAATGGAATGTTTCGGTTTCAGAGCGTTTTAGCGTGCTGTTTCGAGATTGTATTGTTTATATATATATATATATATATATTAATTCAAAAAAATAGTTCAAATCCAAAAATTAAAATATTTAGAATTATGTAATTTAATCTAAAAAAACACAATAAAATGATTTTTCTGAACAAAATTATGAAAATGTATAATATTACGAGAATGTCATCATCAATTTCACAAGGTCATTATATTCTCTGATTGATCTGAAATTTTAACATAATATATATAACTATGTCAAGAGACTCTTCATAAAATTTCATCTTAATCTAACGGTCAGATTAAGAGATATGATTGATATTGTAAAATTATTCATTATTTATATAAAAAAAATACTATTTGGCTAAAACGGAACGAGTGGAAGAAAATCGGTTTGTTTTGGCAGGTATTTGACCAAAAAGTCCAGAACATGCTGGAATTTAAATCAATATAAAAACAACGTTATTATGTCTTGTTTTTTTAACTAGTACGAAACGTTTCGGCCGAATCGGAATGAAATTGACAATTATGCTCTATAGTAGAATTTTTTGAAGAGGTTAATATGTTCTTATAAAAGTCTCGTGATATTAGTCCTTTTAAACTACCTAATTCTCACCCATCATGCTTGACGTACAGCACGACAAAGGTTTAGAGCAACATGATTCTCACCCTTTAATGTTTAATGTTCTCGTGTCATATGTTTAAAATAACATGTTGAATTCGCTTATCCTTGACACATGATGAGAATGATGAAAATAATCATAATTTACTAGGTTATGTTCAAATTATATCTACCAAAGCTATAAATAGTATTTGTTCCAATTCATACCCTCAGTCATATGGTTTTTATAGTTATGAACCTAAAAGGCTTATTGATCTTTTTTTATACCTCTTTACAATAAAATGTTTGATTTAGTTGAGTCTTTTACATGTAGAATTTGTAATTTACATGATGAGATCATAAAATAAATTCAAACAAGTAATGAACAATACAAATTTTGAGTTGATTTACACAAGTATCATAATACATTTAATTTTAAAGACTATTTCATGGTACAAATTAGACATGAATGATATCCTTTGAAATTCAATCATAAATCCCCAATGAATAGTGTTAGATCATTCAAAAGTGTTATAAATGATTAAATCAAATAATTATATCATTGAAATGGCACCAAACTTTGATGTGAGCTCTATTTTTAACATAAAGGACTTCATTATATATAAAACACAACAATTTGTTCATGATGATCATTTTGAAACCTTTATCCCATTATCTTTATCTTTGACATGAAAAAACATGTTAATATTACTTCGAATACACAATTTGTTTTTACTAGGGATGATAAATTTTAGCAAATCTTAGTATATAAGTTAGACGACTAGTTTTATATTACATTTAGATTATTAAAGAGACATCAAAATAGCTAGATTGTGATCTTTAGAAGTATTATTGGAGTCACATTCAACTACACTCAACAGGATCAGGATCAGGTTTCTCCAACCTCGGTAAAATTAGAGGGGACATTGAACCCAAGACATGTTTACACACTCATAATGATGAAGGATAACCCAACTCATTGTTTTTTGGTTGGGAAATTAGACTCATTCAAGTCAATCGAATCATATTTTATTTATATTTAATATTAAATTTCATTATATATTATTTTGTTAGATTTATGGTAGCTAGCCCAAACTTAATTATACTTAGGGTCTTATTATGTAACTTTCTTGACATTGTGATTTAGTTTTGATAATTTGAATAAAAATAGCACATTTTTATAACCCTTATTTTTTCTCCTCAATCTTTTTCTGGGCGTCTTCTTTTTTCTTATTTCTTCTTTTCTTTATTTTTAAATCTCTTGTATCGCATCTCTAAGTTTTTTTCTAAGAACTAGGTCAGGCAATTCAAACAAACAATGAAAAAGTTAATGTCTCCTGAGAGCATTGGAAAGAACCATGCTTATCTACAGGAGCCTCTAATTACTAGATTTTCAGCAGTAAAAAAGAGATCAGAACAGGGTTGGGGATGACTCATGTTTTTTGGGCCATAACAGTGTTATACCTGGAAGATGCAAAAGTACCAGCAATCAATCTAGTGAAGATGATTAAGGACGACCAGCAATAAAAACAGATTTCAAAACGTTAAGCCTAAACTCATGGATGCGCTTTCAGAAAAAGATACATCATCTTACAACATGAGGTTACAAACCATTACCTAAAATTGAAGTCCGTTTTCCGACTCTGCTCTCGCTGCCCCCTCCATCTCGACCATCAAAACGGCAGCCTCACTTTGCTAAATTATCCACTTCGACAGCAAACTTCCACAGAGACAACAGGAAAAAGAAAACGAAAAAGGTTACATGATTGAGGTATTGCTGTCTTCTTTATTAGAAGCTTTCATCATGTCGACCTGCTGATGCCAAATAATAGGGCTACTAAAATTTACCCCAAATTCAACACAGCTCACAAATAAAGAGCTTTGGAACCTCAAAACTTGATAGTAGTCCCGAGAGATTTAACAAATAACCGATTAATATGTATTCCCTTTGAAAGTTTTTTTTTTTATTTTGCTTCCCAAATCCTCCCCACCTGCTAAAGCTCCTGGAACTAAAAAAAACCATCCAAATCTACGCCAAAGACTCAACAATTCAATCGACATTGGCGGCCATGGAGGTTTTTTAGTTTTGTAAGTTCCTTTCTCCTCCTCCTTGCTTCTGCTGCAGAAGCTGCATCCACTAGCTTCTTGCTCGGGAATTTAAGTGGGTCTTGATTCTTTTCTGGTAAAACATACCTTAGTTGATTAGCTTTTGTGCAAATACCATTGGCACCGAAAGCATACTCTGACTTGGGCCCAGCCTCATTTTTGACAGCTATTGCAGGCGTAACAGAAGTTGGAGGTACAGGAGTAAGAATCATTTCACACTGACCACCTTCATCTAGGGTAAGTCCTACTGGCGTCTCATTTAGATCATTGATAACCCTGAATTCTTCTGAGCTAGCAGTTTCTGATTTAACTTTAATGGATATAGAGGAATGCCAGTTCTCCATAGGTGCAGCAGCTTTTGGAGATGAACTACCCCGACATAGGTTATTCAGAGAAGTCCCATCTTGTCTCTGTTTAAAGCTAAATGAAGGCTGAGCATGGAGTCCATTCCCATGATCAGGACCTGGAAAGAACCACGGACAGGTCACTACATATAAGGGTGTCCTTGGGCCACTGACGATTACAGAGGTTTCATGTTGCAGCTGTGATGCATCATGTGTTCCATTAGTTGGGATGGGCAAGTTTGACGGAATTACAATGGCATTTTCAGTTGTATAATGTGATTGGATAGGATTTGAAGATTGAATAATAGAAGGCCAGCATTGAGGTGAAAATGCATGTTGGTTATATACAAGCAATGGGCAGTTTGTAGGTGCAGTAGTAGGTATGTCAGCATGGGCTGACTTGAGGTCTCGAGGAGATGCCTCCATCTCAGCTTTTATTTGCTTAGCCATCTGGAAAGATTGGAAATTACACAAAAAGATAAATACTTTTTCTGTTGTCTTGTCAGGATCAACCATGAGATTTGATCCAAGAAGGGGGAAAGAAAAACAGGAGAACCAGTGTGGGGGATGATCTACAACTGACCTGTGCCTTTAAGTGCTTATTTGTGGTCTCTAAAGACTGATAGTTTTTCAAGGCCAGCTCTTTTTCCTACACAGAAAGAAATTTCGTCAAATATGAAAAAGCTTATATTAGCATATAAGATAATGGATTTTTATGCAAGCAAAAAAAAAACTTGAAAAACTATGAAACTATTACCAAAATGTTTACATGAAGAATTATTTAGTATCACTAAAAAAACTCTCGGTGGGAGATGCTAAAGTTTCTGGAGAAGTGAAAATGGATAGTGCCTACCTTCTTTAAGTTTTCATTCTCCCATGACAGATCAGCAGCTTTTCTAGTTAACTCCTCGCACAGAGCCTAAAGCAAGAGGGCAAATACAATATCTGAGGATCAGTATGACTAGACATAAATTACCCACTTCAAAGATTAAAGAGTACAAAACTAAATGTTTAAACAAGCAAAGAGAACAGAAAAATAATTGGGCATGCACATGGAAAATTTTATAAATATATAATGGCAAGTTAATGTTTAACTGAATTATATTTGCTTGAGCAATAGAAGGACAATACACGAGTAGTTAATGGCCAATTTAATTGTGGACCTCATATTTGGTCTTTATTACAGCCAAGTGCAGTTTGATTTGAGTAGTAAATATCTGTCTCTGGAACAGATGTAAGCTACTAGATATTGGTAAGAGAGGTGCAAATGAGATAGGCCCCAATGACTGAAAGCTAAGACAAGTAACTGAGCAATAAAGATCCCTAAACATTAGACTTGCCAATTAAACACCATCGCAGACAAAGAATGTGCCGAATATTTTTATAGCCATTCATCACTGGGCAACACTTTGGCTAAAACTAGAACAAAAAAGCAAAATAATCCACCAAATCGAGCAAACACAACACACCTGTCTACGGCGAATAGTCTGCCGAGCAGACTCTCTGTTTGCCAATATTCTACGTAGTCTTCGTTCTTCCTTTTCAGCCTGTGTGGAAAATCCAGTTGGTAATAAGAGGAAGCAGCGAAGCAACATTGCAGTCCCAAAGGAGCTAACATTTACCTCAGTTAAATTTAGTCTTGACCTGCCCGTGCCATATGATGGGTAGCTTGTTGCCCAACTAGGGCTTGATTTAGGCACATCTGCGTCCAGCTCTTGTTTTGCAGGCTTCACTGCATTTCTATGTATTGGCTGCTCATCCACAGCTGCTCGATCCTGCTATAAACCAAGACAGCATATCTCAATAGTGCTACTACTTCCGGTACATCAATGAACACTACCATTACAAGGCAAGCAGTATAATAGTTGTGCGTGACAATTTAGACACCAAAAAACTAAGAAAAAAAAGTGAATTCGGAAAGAATTTTCGGTGAGATTATCATTAGCATTACTGTTTAGACCGATGACTTTATTTTAATTCATTGAAACTAAAAATACATTAATTAATTCAAATGTTAAATATTTTACTATGCTCCACTTTTATTTATTTTAAGTGGTGCAGAAGTTAAATTGACTTTAAAAAATATACACACACACGCACACGCTGAAGCATTATAAGAGATGGAGAGCAGAAAAATAAAAATAAATTTAAAAAACGAACCCGGGGGAGATCGGAACAAGTGGAGACCGAGTCAGACTCAGCCCTGACTCGCTTCCTGGCTCGTTTGCCTTTGCTTCCCCATTCAATGCCGCTGCTCTCTCGCATCGCTGAATGTGCCAAGTCAGCCAAAGCCTCCGCCGCCTCGAGCTCTATCCGATCCGCCGCAGACGAAGAATCCGAACTCGACACCGAACGTCTCTCTAAATCCATATCCATAACCCGGAATCCAAATAATTATTATTACAGAGAGAGAGAGAGAGAGAGAGAGAGAGAGAGACCAGGAGACAAATATCACTCAAGCAGTACTTCCTGGGAAGGGAAGGTAAGTTAAGGTTAGTGTGAAAACTGAAAACTAAGAAGTAGAGGAGAGAGGAGAGAGGAGAGAGACTATTACTCCTACTACTCTACTACGACTGGTTAGCTTAGCCCACAGATCCTGTAAGTTTACCACGTGTCATGCCAGCTCACTGCTCAACATCTCTGCTAACTCGCGTCCATGTATCTCTGCTTGCCAAGTTTTGATTCAGCCCACGTTGGCTGGCTACACACGCGTGAGCCCTCGCACGTGCGCCCCTACTGGCGGTTTCATTTTGGGTAACAGGTCATAGCATACGTGGCAAGGCTTTGGATCTACACGTGGAAATTATAGTATATCTTTACACGTGTCCATTTCGCCGCGTCTAGGCGAGCCGGCAATGATAATGGGGGGGGGGCGCATTTTGCATTTACTGCTGTTTAATTGAAGAAATAGGACTAGCAGTTGCGGAGTGGGCTTACAGCTGGTGGTGAGTACGAAGATGGCACCTGCTATTTACAGCTGTGAGTTCATTCAGAATTTATTTTCTTGTTTTTTTAAATATTTTTTATTTAACAAAATATAAAAAAAAACTTTTTTTTATTTTTAATATCGTATATCAAAAGAAATAAAAAATAAAATTTTAAAAGACAGTTACACTGCACTGCAAAGCAACACCTTAATCACATGTCGCAACTTGACTGCTTCCTGTTGGTGTTCGTTGGGTCCACTTTTTAATACGACACTATTCTACTCCGTTTCTTTTCTTTTGAAACATACGTACGTGTCATCAGGGCATTAAGTTTGTGAATTCTCAAGAACTGAATTATGTGCGAATTAGGGTTTATGCTTCACAATTATATTTTGCTATATAAATCCACATTCCAAATATATTTTTTTTCTATTATTAGCAGTTTGCATGCCAGGATATACTGTGGGTATAAAAAAAATAACATAAAAAATAATTATTAAATCCTAAGAAATAATTATTAAACCTTCATAGTTATTTTTAAAAAAAACATATTTTCATCAGTATAATTTTTTTTAATCTAAATCAAATATTGAGTCACAAACCTCAAATAAAAACATATATTAAAATATTTAATCTTATATCACATGTAGTTTTTTAATTTTTTTAATCTAATTATAGAATAATGATTTTATTAAAAACAAATATGAGTCGTTTTAAATAATCACAATACATTTATTTCTCAATTAAAAAAACCAACGAAATTTTATATGACCTGCCGTGGCCAGGCTCTGGAACACCTGAGTCACAAGTCTACTAGGAGGGGAAGATTTTAACCACCTGGTAATATTATATATCATGAAATTACTAAATAGATACATAGTACATAAAAACTAAATAGAATACTTATATTAAAAAAATACCTTTGTGGTTTTTTTCTCTCTGTATTTTAAGAAAAAAATTATTTATATCTGTGTCAAATAATTGTTTTTAAAAAAAGAGAAAAAATGAAATTGCCATTTTATATAATGTAGCACAAATAATAATTGTTATATCAAATTTATTTTTCGACTTCTTCCCTTTCCTTCTCTCCTTTCCTTTTTTAATTACGATTTTAAGAGGTTATTTAGTCCTCTTAAAAACTTTAAAATAGTAAAAAAATTATTTACCTCTAAAAAAAAATATAGAGAGAGTTGTTGATCAAAAGCTTTTATGATTCTTGCTTCTTAAAAAATAGTAGAAATATGTTCTTACTCCTTAAAAAAAAAAGTAAAAAACATGCATCTAGGAGCATTTGTGTACATTCACAGCGGGTTTTTTATATAATTTTAGAGTTCATCGGAGGTTTTCTAGTATTTTTAAATTTAAAAAAAATATTTGAAAAAGCTTTTGGCATATGCTTATTACCATCATCATGTAGATGGTGTCTGTGTCCTTTGATCATGTATTGACACGAAGTGAGTTCTCTCTCTCTCTCTCTCTCTCTCTCTCTCTCTCTCTCTCTCTCTCTCTTCCATATGAACTACAAGTTTGTCTTTTTTTTCTTTTAATTTTTCAATTTTTTTCTTTATATTTTTTACCTGTTTATAAAGCTTTTCATACTTGTGATCTAGTCATTAAATTATAATTTATCATTTATTATTTTTTTTCAATATAATCCTTATTCTTTTTAAATTTTTATTAGTTTCCAATTTCCTTCTTCAATTAAAATTTATGTTGTTTTATTATTTTTTTTCAATTTAGCCCTCATTCTATTATTTCCTTTTCCTTTTGTTAAAGCTTTTTCTTTTTAATTTAACCCTCCAATTTTATTTTATGCTCTCTAATTTATTTTTAATTTTAACCCAGATTATCTTAATTATATTGTTTTTGGTTTTATTTTTTGATGTTTGATTTGTTGGGGACTGAGCTTTGCAGTTTGTCTATTTGGTGCTTTTGAACTAATGGTACAGGTAATGCTTTTAAAAAGTAAATTTAGTTCAACATATTTTTGTTATCATTTTATTTTATGATTTTATCATGTGAATTTTTTTAAAAAAAAAAATATTGATTTTGTGGTTATCTTCAATTTCTTTTCTGTTGATTTATCTTAATACAGATGGATTGATTTTTTTTTTTATCACGTGGGCTAATTCTCCCGATTGGTCACGATGGCTGTTGGAAGGGTTAAAAATGCTGCTAACGGGCCGTCCGTGAAGCTAGCCCAAATATAGAATTGTTTGCACTACCCATTTACCAATTAAGGTATCGAATTAACTTCGAATGTGGGCGTGCCCGTTTATTTTAGTACTGTGGTATTGAAGTATTTTATGAAATTTATTGAAATAATATAGATTTTTTTTAAATTTATTTTTAATCAGAAAACATATATAAAAAAAAATTGAAATAATTTTTTTTTTTTATTGAAATGCAAAAACAAACTCTTTTCTAAAAATAAATTCATAAGCTCCATCTATCCTAGTTTTTAGCGCAAACTTATCTATAGATTTGACTGTTCCCGCCATCAATCATTCATCACAAATCCATATCCCACAAAAGATGACAATTTTATAGATTGAACTCTGGTACCGTCAACAAGCAAGAAGAGGAAACGCGAGAAATTGTTAGATGAACATGAATATTGAGACGGTGTCTTGGTTTGACTGAGTTTTAAACACTTTTTGGTTACCTGGAAAGCATAGTTGGAGCGAAGATCCTTGGACCTAGTCGAGTGGTGTCGTGTTCCTATAAAAAATGTAGAGATTCCATGGTCGTGGATTGAAGAAAAACCCTAATTATTGATCATGAATTAGAATGCATTTAGACCCAGATAAGATATAATTAGCATTCACTCGACAATCCATTTAGCAAATGACAGTAAAATAAGGGCTAGTGAGAGGTCCCGTCGCTGCTCGGCAAATCTTGTGCGGGTTGAGCTGCCGGAGATGCAAGACCGGAAGTGCGCCAGTAAGTCGGAGTGCGTGGAGTTCGTGGAGATAGATGAACAAACTCCAAGGCCTGTACTCTAACTTCTACCGGGTAGTCAGCAACACACCCGATTCTCGGGCCAGCACCTGTTGACCACCTGAGAGAAATCTGATCCCCTAATTGGTATGATTTTGATGCTTTCTTAGAGTTGATTCTTTGCAGTATCGTCGTCTTCGGCACCTCCGCTCTAGGGCTCTGAAGGCCACCAGATAAAGTCCTTTTGTATTCACCTTTGTTTTCAGTTTGTTTACTTTCCGGCGATTCAGAGATAGAACCCTCCTCCAGATTAGGAGTTTTGAGTTGAGGAGGCTCCAGATTCCTTAAAACGTCAACCATCCTCCCACTTACATTACATTTGCCATCGTCATAGGTGTCTGAATCTTCAATAGCCTTGTTTATCTGCAGCAGGAGGTAATTGAATTCGTGCCATGAATAACTGGGCCATTAACAAAAACAACGAAAAGAAAAATACTAGCAGACAAAACTCGAAAGGCTGCAGTCCCATGGGAAAGATGATCATGACCACATAACCTTTACAATGAGTGGGCGACATTGGGGTTCAACTAGTTGGAGTTTTCCCAGGACTGTTAAGTGGAATGCTTTTTTGAGTACATTAGAAGACAAAAGTAATTACCTGGACTTCATCAAGATTGACTCCATTATCGTTGAGAAAGGATAGAAAGCTTTTGAAGCTGTCTTCCGTTGGTCGATAATGTCCACTATATGGAGAAATGGACTGCAGTGTCAAAATCAATAATCCATCAATAATAAGTGTTCATCAGTAACATACCATACATTGAAATTTTGGTAGTGGTTCGAACAGAGCAGTACACATCAAAAACAAAGGAAAAAGATCCAGTATCCAGATAGGGCCCGCAGGTATCACATCAAAAACAAATTCCAATGACCAACACACCATATTGAAATTAATAATTCATCTGACATGATTTTAAAAAAGTATTAGGATTTTCATCATTTTTTTTTATTTTCTACAGTTATTTCTTTTCGTTGGTGGTTAAATGAATGCCCATTTAGTACAAGTTCCTCCAGTTTGAGGTGCAGCCTGTAAGAAAAAGGTGTAAGAAGACTGTTGATGTGCACAGCACGAGCACACGACACAAGAACAGATGTTTAAACGCAAGTGTATTCCATCGTAACTTGAGGCCAAACCAATATCAAAAGAAAATGTTAGCCCCGCAAATGTTCAATATGCAAAATTTAAAAGAATGCAAAAGCACTACAAATCAGCCACTGGGCCATTTTCAAAAGAAAAACACTATGGCTGGCAAAACACTATGGAAGTCTGCATGATCTTTTTCAAAGCATTTCTTAGGATACATTTAGTGGCGAAAGGTTGGGTTTTGGTGATACCTCTAGTGTGGATGAATCCTGATCTCTTGGAGATGAATTCTGGACCTTGGTCAGGGGAAATACAGGGATGGATGGCTACATAACAGGTCTCCAGCAGGGAATCTTAAAAGTAGAAAAGAATACCAATCTCATGTAATACAACTACTTAACACAAAAACACACAAGTTTTCAATGAAAATTCAATACAAAAAGTGCCACTAAGACTAATTTTACAGTCAACGATGCCTTCCAATCCATACCTTAAGAATACCATGCTCTGCCAGCAGCCTTCCAGCAGCCATCGTAGCACCCCCGGCCAGGAAACTTGAATGATGAAACTTTCCCTTCCTTTTCTGCAAGGAACCAATGGTGCATCAACTTTACTTTTCTAGAAGTAAGTAGGTGCCCTGCAATTATGGGAGAATTATAACAAAGCTTGCTCCTATCAATGAACCTCTTACCTCACCAGCATATAGTCTCTTAGAGGTGCTCATAACAAAGATCCACTTTGCCCCTTGAATTGTATGAAGGAGATCTCCAGTTTGTTTGTGAATGATATTGCCTTCAGAAATGATATACTCATAATGTGCTCTCTCTTGCTGGTTCAAAATCAAGTAGAAAAATACAAGGCAGCTTGTTAGGAATTGCACTCCTCAACATTATTATGGGAATTTTGTTCCAAGTCATAGCTAATAAGTGTCCAGTGGTTGACGTACAGGTCCGAGATACTTGATACATTGTTCTCGAAGATTCGACTTTGGACATGCTTTGAGATCAAGCTCTTTTCCATCTCCTATGTCCAACCTAAATAGAGTAAATTTGCAAACACCTTCAGCTATCAAATAAAGTTTCTTCAAGTACTAACACTAGTCACATATTGGCATTGCTATGCCTCTAAAACTACTAAGATAAAAACAAAACAAAACACTCCTAAATTTAGGAAGAAGATGGATATGAATTAATGTTCTATCTATGAAATCTTGGGCACTATTTCATTTTCACTCTATGACTAAATCTAAATAAGAAAAAGCTTTGTTAAAATTGAATATTTTCCTGATTGGACATGCCTCACATATATTTATCTAATCTATTTAAAGTAAATTGAAACTGAAGTGGAAAAAATTAAAAAAAATAGCATGCAAATCCAACAGGACTCAACTTTTGAAATAGAATATTCATTTTTCACTACAAAAAGTAAATTTAAGAGGAAAAAAACTGAAAAATCACATAGCTGGAGGCGCAAAGCAAAATCGGGTTACCAGTAAAAGAATGGCTGGCCAGAATCTGCCTTACACCATTCCTCATAATACAGATGCAAGACATGCCCATATCGATGCCGCGGATCAATCTAATTATATCATAATATTAAATTAAATATTATCAGCAAATTGGGGGGGGGGGGAGAACATAATATCAGGCTGGCAGGCTTCAGATAAATTAAGTATTATCAAGAAAAGAGAACGAGATAACTACAGCTTCAATCCAATGTTGAAAAGCCAGTTTTTGTGCTTTAAGGTCTTTGGATAAACCCTTTCCCACCTGTCAAAGAAATAGTACAAAAATGAAGTTAAAACAAAAGACATTTAATTATTTAATAAAAATAAAAATAAAAATAAATGAGCAGAGATGAAGGAAGAGACCCTAGAAGCATTTATGCTAACACGGTTCCACCTCGAAGCCGCACTTTCTTGCATATTGAAGAAGGAAATGGTGCTAAGATTCAGTCTAGCATAGTCTATAGCTTGCCACCTTTTAAAATTCAACAAGCACAAATTAATTAAAATAAAATAAAATAAAATAAAATGTAGAGAAATTTTGATTTTTGAAGCACCGACTACTTACCAGAGCTCTTCGGCTACGACTGCGGAGTCCGCTAACCTGCGCCGGGTGCGATAACTCCTGTAGACCTTCTGCACCTTGACAGCAGCAGCACTGTCCGAGCACGCGCCTCCAACTGGAGCGTCCGTGTCACGCGAAGTCTCGACCTGGGCTTCCTCACTCAGCATTTCGAGTCCCGGTGATTCATGAGTACGGTCATTTCCATCAAGGGAGTAGGGGAGATGAGAGAGAGTTTGAGTTTCAACCTCCATACAGTTACTTTCTGGGAATGAGGGCATAATACTATCCTACGCATAAAGAATCTCACTCTCCCACTTGTCCCGGCTTCTTCCCTCCTTCTTCACAGATGCTTACAAGTTACAAGCCTTGCAGTACGGTTTTATATAGATATAATTAGATGCACACAAAAAGAAAATTACCCTCCACGTGTTTGGTCAAATGAATTTTTCTTTTGAAAAACAAATATTTTTAAAAAACACATAAAAACAAAAATATTGCACTTGTTTGCTATATTTTAGAAAATTACTTGGATACGCAGCCCATGTTGCACTTGTTTACTGCTGGCATGCTTTGTGTTTTTTTTGTTCTTGAGCTAATGGATTTTGAGTGAGAAAGAACAAACATATTCATTCAATAATACTGGAGTTAGTGACTGTTTGCTGTTATCTTGATTATGTTTGTTTTTGAAATTGTATTTTATTTAAAAATATATTAAAATGATATTTTAAAAAATATATATATTTGACATTAATATATAAAAATAATTTAAAAACACCTAAATATTAATTTAAAATTGGAATCAAATCATATAAAGCACAGTTGTGAGTTTATACAAGTTTGGAAAACTATTTGAAAAGTATTTTTTTTTAAATATTTTTATTCTTTATTTTAAATTAAATTATTTTTATATTATTTTTATAGGATGACATCAAAAATTATTTAAATATATTTATGAACAGAAAAACATTTTAAAAAAATAATTTCAAAATACTAATCTAAACTAAAGCAAAGAAGAAGAAGAAAGCACAAAAATCTTGATGTGAGACCACAATAGAGTTGTAAACAAGCATCATATTTGGAGATAAAAACATAAAAAATAAAAATAAAATTATTTTCTTGGCATGTCATGGACTTATGGCTATATTCCTTGCATATGTTGCGCCTAAATATAGAAACTTTCTTCCTTATATTGTTATGTCGTTATTCTTTTTCTATTTTCCCTCTATATACTCGTACTTCTTTTGAGGTTTGGACTTTGGAGGTAAAACAATTGCATCTCTTTTATTGATATCTAAATTCTCTTCGTATAAACTGAATTAATTTGCTAGTTACTTTTTGGAAAAAAATTGAGTTTTTTTATTTAAAATTAAAAAATAATGTTTTTAAACCATTTTCATATTCTAATGTCAAAAATAATTTAAAAAAAAATATTATTTTAATATATTTTTAAACAAAAAAATATATTTTTAAAAATAATCTCAATTACGATCTTGAACAAAACAACTCTTGCCGTGAATGCTTGTATTTTTCCTTACTAAAATAGCTGATTCTTTCATGTTTGCTGGCTGACAAATCTGTTCTTCATCTGACTCTTGCTAACCATTATTTTATTGAAACGTCCTCCCATGATGTTTTCTTTTTCTAAAAGATTAAATTATCAAATATATTTTTTTGATGCTAGAAAAAACACGCAAACCTTCACGAATAGGGCTAAACTATTAAGTCATTTTGATAGCAACCTTTATTACTTTTTTATTTGATGATAAGTTAAACCATTTCAGGTCCTCGTACCGCCTTCCAATCCATTTTCGCTCTTTTTTTTATGTAAAGAGAGAGGGAGATAAATATATTTTAAAAAGAATAAATAGACTGTTGAGAATTTCTATTACAAAACATCCACATGAATCCGCAGCATCAAAACAAGGGACATTGTCGGTATTGTTTGACGCTGTATTTTAATTTTTTTTATAAGAGAGTAGGTACCTAAAACGACTAAAAAAATTAAAAATCTGATTAATAAAATCAGATAATCTTTCTGGCTTTTAAAGATCCACGTGCTCCAGAATCGATGGGTACACGATTTGTCATTTTCCATTGAAAAGTCTGAGAACGACGCCATCCAACCATTCAAACATCAGAGGGTCAACCAATCTAGTAGGTGATATAAGCTTTAGATTTTTGTCTTTTCTTGTGATTTCATATTTTAATTTGACGATTGGTTATTAAATACGATGGTAATTGATAATTCAATACCGATTTAATAAAAAATAATTCACAGTCTCATTCAAGTTTGGGTGCTGATCACTGTGAAGCTGCGAATTTTAGCACTTGTCCTTTTTTTTAATGGCTACTTTATAGCACGAATCCCAACACAGACAGACACAAATATTGTAATTAATTTTAAAATATCAAAAAGATTTTAAAATATCTTTTTTTATTTTTATGTACTGTTTCAATAGTTAATAGCTAAAATATAGAAACTTCGTGTGTGTGTGTGTGTGTGTGTGTGTTTAACATGAGAACGATCTTCTAAAAAGTAGTGTTTGAAAAATTCTTTTTATAAATATGATTAAAAATTAAAAAATATTCTATATATCATGTTATTGTATATTAAAAAAAAGTTTAATGTTAAAAGAAAACAAAGAGAGATATAACAAACAAAAAAAGCTGTTCTTTCTTACGATGCATGTACATAATTATTTCAAGTAAAGGTATAAATCCTTTATAGAGAGATCAATGGTAAATTAAGATTATATTAAAATCCCTTGTAAAATAAATTTAATATAATAGTTTCTGAATTTTTATGTAATTTTATTTTTTTTTTAGATTGTAATAATAGCTAGGGAGATTAGAAATAAAAAAAATGGACACGAATAGAATTTTTATGAATATTTTGTTTAATGAGGTTCTTTTTTAATATTAGTAATGATTAAAGAAAGTAAGAATATAATAAACCATCTTCTACATTTTTTTCTTAAATCATCACTTATATTTAGTAATGTAGATGAAAATTCTTCTAAGAAATTCAAAGAATTGATAAAAATAGATGATAGTCTTTTTTTCATGTTAGAGGGTACATAGGAATAACAAAAAAATCATGAATACTTTTATTCTTCTAAAGCAGTCAAAGACAATTACCAATAATTCAATATAAAAGAAGTGAAGGATCTGATCTTCTTTAGTGATGCGTTTCAAAAATACTTTCAAAAAAAATTGTGTTTTTATTTTAAATTAATTGTTTCTGTGTCTTTATATCAAAAATATTTTTGAAAAAAATTAAAAAAAATATATTATTTAATGTCTTTCTTAATGTAAAACATTTTCAAAAGTCATCTCAACCATACCACCAAACAATCATTTAATAATTTGACTAATTTTGATGTAATTTTCTTTGTTTTTGCATTGTAATTATTTGTCGTAATTGACTTGTTTTAAACGTTCTTTTAGTTTTGAAAGTCAAAACAAAGTTCCTGTAAAGTTACTGCTAAGGATGATTTGAAAAACTTATTTTATATCACTTAAGATTGTAGACGACGAATAAATAGAAATAAAATTTGTCAAGGCAGGTTTTAAAGAAATAAGTAAAACCAACAACTCACGTCATAACTTTAATATGGTATAATAAGTTGATTTTATTTTAATTAGATGATAAAAAAGATGAAGATAATGATAATAAATCAATGATTTTATTTAAAACAAAAACATAATAACTTGTTTTTTTTTTTAAATTATGAAATTAGATAAATATAGATAATAAGTTGGTTTTAAAGAAATAAGTAAAACCAACAACTCACGTCATAACTTTAATATGGTATAATAAGTTGCTTTTATTTTAATTAGATGATAAAAAAGATGAAGATAATGATAATAAATCAATGATTTTATTTAAAACAAAAACATAATAACTTGTTTTTTTTTTAAATTATGAAATTAGATAAATATAGATAAAAAAAATCATTTCGAGATAGCGTGATAAATATATGGTATAGTTAATAAGAAAGAGTCAACCCGGATTATCTCACAAACTCATGGCTCGTCTCATGAAACGAGGATAATATGATAGAAAAGAAATAACAGAAAACCATAAAAAAATTAAAAAATAATGGTGAATGATGGATTTAAAAAAAAAACAAAGCAAAAATAATGTTTATCTGTGTAAATTTTTCAAAGTCATGACCCAAATTATTAGACTATAAATACTATACATGGAAAAACTACAAAACACAAATCCCCATCAAAATCTAATATTAAAGAAAATAAATCAATGATTTTATTTAAAACAAAAACATAATAACTTGTTTTTTTTTTAAATTATGAAATTAGATAAATATAGATAAAAAAAATCATTTCGAGATAGCGTGATAAATATATGGTATAGTTAATAAGAAAGAGTCAACCCGGATTATCTCACAAACTCATGGCTCGTCTCATGAAACGAGGATAATATGATAGAAAAGAAATAACAGAAAACCATAAAAAAATTAAAAAATAATGGTGAATGATGGATTTAAAAAAAAAACAAAGCAAAAATAATGTTTATCTGTGTAAATTTTTCAAAGTCATGACCCAAATTATTAGACTATAAATACTATACAAGGAAAAACTACAAAACACAAATCCCCATCAAAATCTAATATTAAAGAAAAAAATTAGAAGAAAAAAATTACATATATATATATATATATATAAACAATAATTAGAAGAATGAGGATAAAAATCAAAATAAAAAATAAATTAAAGGGAAAAAAAATATTGATTGAACATTGAATTTGAAAACAAAAGGAGCTTTAACAAAATGACAAAAAAAAACTAAAAAATAAGGATAAAATCGAGAAAAATAATATATCATAAACTTCAATTGAGAAGTGAAATTAAAGACCATTAAAAAAATGCATAAAAAGGTGAAGAACTAAAAGAAGAAGAAAAAAACTAAAAGAATGAGATCAAAGTTTCAAAAAATCATCTCACCTAAAAGTTCAAGCTGTTAGGTAATGTTTTAGAATATAATTTATATTATTCTCTAACACACACCCTCAAGTGAAAATCATTTAGGTTTAAAACTTGTATAGACTCACCCCACTTTGAGCTTGGTTTTTCATCATATAGAATGAGAATGGTGAGATTCGAACTCGTGATCACTGGGTAAACAAGATTCTGATACTATGTTAAGGAATCATCTTATCTAAAATCTCAAGCTGTTAGGTGAGACCCTAAAATATAATTTATATTATTTTTAAATTCAAAGTTGAAAAACAACACATGAAAAAAGAAAATTAACAGAAGAAATTAAAAAAAAAAGTTTATAAAAGGACCAGTGACAAAATTTAAAAAATAAAATAATATGACTTAAACGAAATTAAAAATAAATAGAGGTGAAAATTTAAGATTTTGGAGTGTTAAAGCATGAAAACAAGATGAGACAGAGGGAAGAAAATTGTTTTGGCTTCCGGCGCCGACCAAAACTAAAAATTTACTCATGATCCTACTTAACAGTATCGAAAAAAGGACACCAAGACTAAAAACAGCGACCAATACTTTTTTCTTACCTCAAGGGCATTCCAGTAATTTAATTGTACATTTGAAGTTGAAAAGGGAAAAAGAATACCCCTACCTGCCATGCATAATTGATTGGTTCCCGAGATATTTTAATGTCTTTATTTTTTAAAGAATAGTAAAAAGACTCAACCCATTCCATTTTGCTCTCCTGTCTTCTAAAAAAAATTACCACATACAACCTTGTTTGCTCAAAAATCCCTGGGCCTCCCCACGGGAAGTATGGATGTGGAAATAAATCAGAAGGTAATTTTCCATCTCCTTCTTTTTTTTCTGGTTTATTTTTTTCTTTTTTTTTATCAACATTTAAAGATATTTATTTTTTCTATATACATATTGTATCCATATAAAATAATTTGAGAAAAAACGAATGGCAGTTCTCTCACTCTATATATATTAATATGATACATGATTTTTTTTAATTCAATGTGATGAGTGACGACTTGCAATGTTTGGAAGTGGGAACTTGAAAATGGATACCACTTTAAAACATGGCAACGTGAATCAGCCCCCATTCTTGCCAAGCCAACGACACTAAGTCATTCTTTAGGTTGCCAAGTCAACGACACTAGGTCATTCTTTAGGAGTGTAATTGAAATTATTTTTTAAAATATTTTTTGTTTAAAAATATATTAAAATATTTTTTTTAAAAAAATTATTTTTTATACTAGCACATGAAAATGATTTCAAAATATTAAAATTTTTAATTTAAAATAAAAAATAAATATATTTTTTAAAAAACATTTTTGAAACACAATAACAAACACTTTTTAAAGTAATTTTGGTTAATGATTGTTCGAGTGTGTAGTTGTGATTATTTTTTAAAGTATTTTTTATTTAAAAATACATCAAAATGATATTTTTTATTTTTTAAAAATTATTTTTAACATCAGCATATCAAAATTATCTAAAAACACTAAAAAAACTTAATTTAAAATAAAAAAAAATTCAAAGTTTTTTTTTTAAAGTTTTAAACCACAATAACCAATAATCACTTACTCTCCTAAAAATCATTGTCGGTCCACCCGACAATTGTTCTCTCAATATATGGCCGGGGGGGCAGGCAAGCCACGAAAGTCTGCTCATCTAACGCGTCCATGTCATCAGTTGCGTATGATGTTTTTTTTTTTTTTATCTAACATGAAAGTCCCCCAAATAAATTTCCACTCCGCCCCTAAAAAGACTGTAATTTACCAACTCCCCTTTATTTGTCCTCTTTGCAATTTTATCATTTTTTCAAAGCAATTCAATCCCGAACCAAACACACCAGAGACTGAAATGCTCCTAGACCATTTTAGTTCCACAAAGGCAGCAGTTAATTTTCTAAGAATCAATTATTTATCAAATCTAAAATTATTTTATTAATTTCAAGACTAATTTTTTAAGAGTAATAATTTTTCAAACTTATATGTTTAAAATTATATTTTCTCAATTATAATTAATACGTAGATTTTAACTTTTTTCTATTTTTTTAATTGCTTTATTACTTAAATGTCTAAAACTTCTATGGCGTGACATTGTGCTTCACTATTTGTATGAACAGTATAGCTACTCCTTATTCATATGGCTTCACTTTTAATTTATTAAAACAAACTCAAAGAGAGTGTTCATTATGTACTACCTTGAGTATATTGCCAAGTAAAAGCTTGACTTAAGTAAGCTTGTTCTCTCTGCATGATTAAGAAATAAACAACAAGACATAATATTTGACTAATTAGTTTTAATTAATAAACAAATTATTAGGTTTACAAATATTGATACTATTCGCATGATGTAATCGTCAATGGAAAGAGTCAAGTTTCAAAAAATACTGAATGAAAATCTATATTTGATGCATGATTCAGAAAATTCAAGGTTAGCATACGCTAACAGTTATTTTTTTTGCAGGTTGTGATTCTTAGATGCAAACCAATATATTGACGGAGCTTTTCGTGAAAACAAACAAAATGTAAAAAAAAATTACTCAACAACTCATGGATAGTCAAGTTTAAAAATTTATGGTAAGTTAGATTTAAAAAAAAATTATACATTTTTCATTAAATAGTTTTCAAATAAAATCATTACATTATAATAGTAGAAAGCTTCTTTTTTTATCCACAACTCTTTAAGATTTAAAAAAGGAATATTTAATGGGTTTTTTCATGCCTGTTTATTTTTTATGGAACAACACATACTCCAGGCAAATGGCAAGAAAAATATTTTTTCAATAATAAAAAATAAATAGAAATCAACACAACGAAAATCCTAGAATAATATGCTTGGAAAAAAATCAAAACACAAATATTTGACCAAATCACACCAACAAAATTCAAACACGTGTCGAAAAGTTCTAGCATCGCATGAAGGTGCTAGAAGCATGTTTAAAAGAGAGAAAATCCTAGAGCATGCACATGCTTTAACAAATCAATCAAGGACGTTGTCAGGTCATCTCATCATCCGTACTCATTTCTCAGAAAATTTCAGCAAGCAAATATTTCATTAAACAAGCCAAAAAATTAGGATAAAAAAACCAGATCCCATTGAAGGTTTGCTGCTCCTTCAAAAAACCCCTTGGCATTTCCCACACAATACAAGTAGAGTAGATAATAGAAATGAGAGAATAATCCCAAGCAAGAAACAAGTATTAAAACAAACATCATCCAACAACATCAAGACAGCCACCTTATTACAGCTCGCAAGCTAATTCAGTACTACACTTTCGTAATAGAAACACCTTTTATATAGTCTTTGATCTAGTAAGCAAGGAAATTTCATATCTTACAGGCGAAAGAAAGACCTTCTTTTGTCAGCAGGTCCAAATTCACAGCAGGAGGCTGGACCCTAGCAACCTTGGCAATTGCTTTGTTCTCATCAGGACTTCCACCCTCTAGAAAAGCTCCGACAACCTTCCCATCCTTGATCCAGTATGATCCAAACTTTGGATTGGGTGATGCTGGATCATTGTCTCCAAATAGCACGGCATCACCGACATTGTCACCGTAGAATTGCCAGGACAGATCAAAGGAACGAGAATAGAAGAATGGAAGGTAATCATACACATCAATCGTTTTCCCCTCTTCATTTGACTTGATGGCCTGCCAAAAAGATGAACGAAATGACAAAAAAGAGTAAATACATCAGCTCCAATAAATGGAAACTTAACATAGCCAAGGATACTGTTTACTGCAAATTTTTCCCTGAAAACCCTTCTTGTTGATATCTCCAGTGGGATTGTAAACAAGGATATCAAACCGCCATTTACAGAAATGGATCTAGACAAATTGAGCTCACTTGGGTTAGAGGAAGACGAAACCACAAAAACATGAAAACTGCCTACCTTCACGGCCTGCTCAGCTGATTTACGGGCATGGTCAACATGTTCAACTCTTCTTATATCGTTGTACAACTTCATAGGAAATGTGGCGACATCACCAACAGCATATACATCAGAAATACTAGTTTTGAAAAACGCGTCAGTCTGCAATAAAGCAAGTTGTGGAACATGTTAAGAACAGATTGTAGGTTCTAGTCATTACTGTGGGATAAAACAGACACACACATCCAACCCGCACATACATCATCCCCCCCAATAGATCAATATTCTAGGGCAAGCTGAGAAAATGCTGCTGTTGTGCTTAATATATCAGAATATTTCACCCCCAATCCTAACATAATATAATGGTGGCATTGATGTGATGTCAAAAGTCATCGCTGACCTTTATTCCGCCTTTCTCCTCTTCAACCTGCCCTTTGAATAGTGTTACAAGTGGCCTTCCACCAACACCAACAACAACAATGTCAGCTTCTAGCACCCTACCATCCTTTAGTTTCACTTCCTTTACCTGCAAGAAGAAGCACACAAACAAAACTCAACCATTAATACTTTCATTCCCATCAGTATGCAATCTCCAGCCTTGCCAGACAGTCTGTTGAATCCTCACCTCTCCATTTGAATCAGCATTGAACCCAACAGCAACTGTTCCCTTAATGATTTTAACTCCTTTGTTAGCATAATAACCCTCATAGAAAGCAGCTATACCAGCAGTGAAAAGGCGAGGCACTGCACAAACATTGTCTATGTTAGGATTTTGGACAAATTACTATAAGATATCCAGCAAGTGAGATGGATTTTCATATATTTTTAAGTAATAAAAAAGTAATCCACTTACTGCACCATGGTTCAGGATAAACCATCGTAACATCAAGATTGTTGATTCTTAAAGCTGCGCTAAGTTCAAGACCAATGTATCCTCCTCCAACAATGACAACCTTTCCATTCTTCTTTCCTTTAATTACTTCTACAAGTTTGTCAGCATCATCAATTTCTCTCAAGTACAAAATGTTTTTGGCATCAGCTCCTTGGACACCAAAATCTGTCAACCTAATGACCTGAATCAAAGAAATAAATAGATCATTGTTCATGGAAAGAAGGCCAAGAGATGGTGGATGCTTGATCAGGAAATTATTTAAAAACAGAGCTATAAAACTTACTGCGGAACCAGTTGCAATAATCAAAATATGATACTTGAATATTTCTCCAGCTGCACTAACAAGTGTCTTGGCAGCAAGATCTGCTTTCACTATTTCTGTGCTAAGGATCAACTCAATCCCTGCAGGCATTAGATCCATAGGATAATGTTACCTCATCATTTCTCCTTATTTTGCCAGCAATAACAGACTTTTCTCTTGTTCTTTATAATTTCTCATACATTATATGAAAGGTAAAGAATGGACTACATGGGGAAATTAAAGTAGCACTCACCTTTCTCTTTGTACCACTCAGGAAGTAATCTCTCTCCTCCACTTCCAACACAGACATGGAATCCTGGAAGTCTTGCAGTTCCTACATCAAACAAGTTTTCATGGTGAACAAAGCTGTCTTGAGTAGAAATGGAAAAGAAACCAAGTTTGATGTCAATAAAATCCTGTCAGAGACACGAGTACAACAAAATAGCCCAGCATTCCAAAAAAATTGTTTGTGGTATTAGCAAGATTACCCTCAGGAAAAAGATAAGCCTTGCTCAGTGCAGGACGTTCATAAGGAGCCACCTGTAGAAATAACAGGAATAAAAGTTTACGGCAGGACACACTAAAAGAGGTACTAGAAACAACATATTGAGCAGGAAGAAAGCAGATCCAAAACCACAACCATGTGTCTATACTATAGGATTCCAATATTTCAATAGTTTCATGAACTTAACTACATTGGATAAGATTGCATCACGGTGAAACCATGACGAGAACACATACTCATAGAATAAATAACACTGTCTACAAGATAAACTTTATCCATCTACACTATTTAACCGCGGCATAACCAAAATATCATGGATTAGCATCCTGGAGAAAGCTAAAACAAGAATGTGAACATGTTGTTTGCAGGTACAACT
This sequence comes from Salix caprea, assembly GCA_964035475.1. Lineage (NCBI taxonomy): Eukaryota > Viridiplantae > Streptophyta > Magnoliopsida > Malpighiales > Salicaceae > Salix > Salix caprea. Next base: position 6,921,195 of record OZ037751.1, read on the forward strand.
TCATTTATCTAGATTTCCATTTAATTAATTATAAATTCTTACTCATCAAAGCAAATTCAACTTCTCTAAAACCCTTTTGTTTCTTTCATTCCAGTCATAATTTGTATAAGAAAATCCAGCCCTGTAAAATACAACACCAAGTTCTGATGAAGTTTTATCAATGAAGAACCAAACTGCATTTTCAAAAGCTATCACATCCTCATCATTGAAATAAACATGAAATAAGCTCTGGGTATACTAATCACACGAGAACTCTATACAATAAAGTCTTGTTTTAAACTCTGAGTATAAGTCCACAAAATGAACTGGTAGAAGCACTGATAAGAACATGCAGAGAAACTTTTGTGTTTAAATCAATCTTGCTCTTGCAGGAATAACAAAACACATGGAATACAGCTTTGCGAGCAATTATCGGAAACTTATTTGACATGAGGTCAAATGAGAAGGCTTACCGCCTCCTTCGAGATGATTGCAAGCTCACCGGGCTTAACCCCCTGCTTGCCAAACTCTCTAGCAGCGTATCCCTGCAATGTGGAGTGAAAATTCAGGGGAAAAAAGGTCGGCAATTACCATGCTTGGAAAGAAGAACAAATGAAAGGAAAACAAAAGGCAACTAGCCCTATCTCCAAACTGTCAAATCATCGAAGAGGGGAAACTGGTTGGAGAATTATATTATGCTTCAATTTAGCAAGCTAAGCAGACAAATATCAACAGGATCTTTCTAGTTGTACCAAAAAACAATATTAGCCGAAACTACAGCAGCCAAATGGTTTCCTCAGCTAGGTTTTGCCTTAATGTCTTACCCTAATCTTCCTTTATAATTCACTAAGCGAACAGCCCATCTTTTTTTACTAATTATTTCATTCATCTAATAATAGCAAAATAAATAAATATATGCTCTCTGAAAACGACCGGTAATAAAGATTAGTAAATTTTAGATCTGTCAAAAAGAAGAGATTGAAACAATACATCAACTACACATCTCGGATCGATCTTCAAAAATGGAAACACAAACTAGAAGTGATCAGATAAAACAAAAGGATAAAGGAATATCAATCGAGAAAGACTCACAGCTGATACACCACCGCCGATGATCACATACTTAAAGCTCTTCTCCGCCATTGATATAGTGATTGATTTTCTCCTCCCTCTTTCTTAATACGGTGCGACTACTTTGGTGCTTCTCTTATCTTCTTATATAAGTATTGCTCTGTGTAAGCGAGAAAAATGTTTGGTGTCTGGTGAGGGTTACGAGCTTTTTTTGTGTGGCTTGTTTAGAAGTTTTTTTTTTAATTTCTTTTTTTAGTAAAAGGTATTTTGCCACATTGCAGGCCTACTGCCGCTAACAAACGTTCACCGTCTACTCGCCACGACAGCATTGGGTCTCGTCCACTATTTTTTTTTACCTCCTCAAATTAAATTAAATAATAAACAAGCAATTTCATTGTGTATCTAGACATACATATATGATTATTCATCACAATAATAAAATTATTATTTTATTTTTTATTTTTTAAAAAATCAATAGCTTTGATATTGAAGATAATTTCATCTTTTTGCAAGGCATGTTAATTATTACTGGATTGACCGAGGTAAATTTCTTTAAGCCAAATTTTACAAACTTGTAATTTTTTTATTTTTTAAACCACAATTAAATAATAAAATTACAATTGAAAGTAAAATTATTTATTTAACCAACATTTATGGGATTTTTAGTATTTTTATCATGATTTTCTTGTTATAATAAAGTTAAACAAAAATAATTTAATCTCTTAATAAACATGAACTATTATTTAAAAAAAAACTTGTTGACACATATATTACACGTATAATGTGTAGAGCAATTTTATGTTTAGTTGAGCTTGGTGAAAGGAGGCATTCAATAGCGAAATAATAGTTTCTAGGATGACCTTCAAATCATCTCGACAATATTTGCATTCTTGGATGACATGTTTGGCATCGATAATATTTTATTTTTATTTTTCTATCTTCTCTTGTCCTTGATTTTCATGTCCAAATCACCATGTTTTCAAAACAACCTTTACATTTGTTTTGCCTTAGATTTTATCTATATTTCTTTGATTACTACTTATTTTATTTAAAATAACTTGTAAATTTTTTTCACCCCTTCCATTTTTTTCCATGACAAATTTGATCCTCGTTTTTTTATTGTTATTTATTTTATTTTATTCCTTTTATTAATTGAATTTATTATTCAATTATATCCCTCAACATTTGATTTCATATTATTTTATGTCAAATTTTGTTTTTATTCTAAGTATAGGATTTTGTAGGTTGCTAGTTTGGGAAATTAGTCATTATTTAATAGATTCATCTGAGTTTACTTTGTTTTTTCTCTTTTCTTAATAATTATATCCTTCAATATTTATTAATCTTTTAAAATTTCATCAATAATTCTCTTATAACCCTTCCATTTAATTCTAGATTCAATCTAACTCGAGGCCAATTAAGATTAAATTAAGGCATGATCAGAAAAAAGAATTTTACATGTTAACTCGAGTCATTACAATATATCACAATCTTCATTTCACTCCCTCATTTCTTTTCTTGTGATTTAATCTTATAAATGGGTAAATTTTTTTATTTTCATTTCAAATATTTTATCATATAATAATAGTAATCATATTTTTGCTATATAATAATTGTTTTTTGATCCCGACGGCAAATTGCAATCACATGGTTCAGTAAATTACTACACTTACATTGTAGGGCAAAAATCATAATGCTTAAATGAAACCCATATTATTATTATTTTCTATTTTCCGGGTTGGATGTGTGATTTCAACAAAAATATTAAAGATAAATTTGTTTTACGATAATAAATAATTGATCATGGCTTGCTACGAATTGGACAACAGCTCTCTTTTTTATATAGAATAATGGTTCGCATATAATTATCTCGTATGATTATATTCATTGAAAAAATATATATTAAATTAGTTTGCACATGAATAAAAAATTATTTTAAAAATATAACTTTTATAATAATTTGATAATTATTTAAATGATAAATGGAAGTAGAATTTATACAAGGTGGAAAGCTATTCCAGAGATATGAACCCAGACACCCTTCCATGCTAAATTCATCCTTTATATATATATATATATATATATATATATATATATATATATATATATATATAGTTTTTATACACACCGTATGAGGGCATGGGTTGACGTTGCCAAGGATTATTCCGTTCACATCCAGTCCGATTGAATTTTTGGACAACGGAAAAGTAAAGTCGTTAGTTAGCGTGTATGAATTTTGACTCAAAGAAGTGTAGTCAAATTTGTGGTGAAGGCTGTTCCTCGCAGATACGACAGCTGTTAAGGTTGACCCCAGATTGCCAGAAAACGTCATTAGTGATGACAGTGTGATATTAAAATTTTAACAAGTTGATTCATGATCCAAATTTTTTATTTATTAGATATTAATCTAATTATATTTATTGAATTTAAACCCAAATTAAATTTAAATTTAAATTCAAATTCAAATTCAAATATATTTTATAGATCTTACTTTAATATTCTTCAAGATAAGGATATTTTAAATAATTTTCATATTGATTTTCCTAAAATATCATTTCGTGAAAAGAAATTTGAGGTAAATTGACACTTGATTTGTCTATAAATAGACAACAAAGTCATCATCAAGGGAGGTCTAGAGCAAACACAAATACTTGGTAAGTTATCTCAAAGGAATTCAAGTCTATCGAGGAAGAAAGGTATAGAGTTCTAATATTCATCAAATCAAGTCAAGGAAACAAAATTCTTTTCTTCATCAAATTAAATAAAATCAAGTCCAGATATCAAACAATTAAAACTTTTGAGCTTGTGTAAATAATATTTATCAAATCAATTCAAGTTTTTATTCAAATCAAATCAAATCAAGATTTTACACGATTAAAGCTTTTCAGGCTTGTGTGAGTATCTCTCCATTCAAAACGAAAATAAGATCTAGATCTGACTGTTAACAAGAGACTTTGTGCACGTGAAGATTACTTTAAGAGAGTTTCTATTTTTTCTTGTAATCAAATTTACTACTATAATTTTAGCACTATATTTGATAGCCCATTTATTTGATACACAAGAATTTTATGTGTACAATTTCTAGCATGCTCAGCGAAACACTCTCTTCCTCTCATCTCTCGAGTCAACAGATCTATTATCAAAAGCAGAAACATGTATCACACAAGCAATTCCCCAATTAATTCTCAAGATGCTAGAGTGGATGTTATATCAGTCACTCGTCTAAGAACTTTGTCTAAGAAGTCTAAATCGATCTTTCATTTGAGAAAAATTTCTAGAAAAGAAAAGAAGAAAGCAATTTCCTCAAAATAGAAGTTTGGAAATTCTCCCTTTACAAATCTTCAAGAAGGGATTGAGATTTCATCATATGAATTGAATCCAAGTCTTGGTCTCATTCTATGACCTTTTGTAAAAACAGATGGGAAGATTTCTCATGCTCATCCAAATTTTACGTTGACTCCCAAATGTCAGTCATGGTCACTAAGATATTATTTTCTGATGATCATATTCATCAAATGTCTTTGGAAATGAAGGATCTAAAAAAATTTATCAAGGAAAATGATGCTCAAATTACCATGTTGATGGACTAACTGAAAAAACAAAATCCACATGTTGAACGCTCCCAAAGGATTGGGGACCTGTCAAGGGATTATATTGATCAAAATCTTTTTGATAACCAAGATACTACTGAAAAACAACAAAAACAAGAGCAACATGATTGAACAGTAGTATAAAATGTCTTTAAAGACACTATTGGATCATTAGCACACTCACTTACCCATCAATAATTGCAACATCTAATTGCTGATACAATTCATGCTCAACATCTTTATTGTCTTGACTTATAGCTTCTTGATGCTCTTGTTTACAAAATTATTTTGGTCTTTGGCACTAATTGGTAATGAAAAAAAAATAGTAAGACTTTTTATTTATATATTATTTCTACAACATGAACTTGAATATAGCTTTTTTTTTGCTTAATTTTGTCATTTGATAAACTTCTAATCTTTTTTAAAAGAAGCACTAACAGGAGAAGAAAGACGAAATGGTCACTCAATAACTTTTACATTTCTTTTCTTCATGGACTAGTAGCTCTTTGTAATGCAAGTTACAATATCAAATTATTTAATGAGAATGTGTGTTTTGCAATTCTAAATTAAAAACAAAATTGTTAAGATTGTTAATTCAATTCTACATGCATTTCAAATAATATAATTGAATTCAATTACGTGGTTCGATACTTTATTTTAAATATAAGATTTGTAATAGATTAACAATTGAATTTAAATTACATGTGAAATTTAAATTCAATTTCACATGTGATATAGTTCCAAACAAATTGTTGATGATTTTATGTTTGTGGGTTTATTATGGTGCTTTTAATTTGTTTTTATATTTTTTATTTTGTATTTTTGAGAGGGGCATTTTCATTTATAAAAAAATAATTAAAAATAATGTATAAGAAAATATTTGTATATAAAGATATGTATGTAATAAAAAAAAATTAATATGAGGGAGAGATTTAGGGATGCTAATATTCATACCTTATCTATTATCCATCAAATAAAAAATCTAGATATTTATAAACTATCTTTGAGGTTTCTAGTGTCTATATATATGGGTATTCATTATTATTTATTATCCAATAAAATAAAATAGTTAATATATATTTGAAGCATATATATATATATATATATATATATATTAAAAAGATTAAATGTTCTACAAATATATCCATCTAATACAATTAAAATTAAATTGTTATAACCAGAAAGAATACATCTTAAATGGATCAATGATCTGACTTAAGAAGTTGACCACCATGGTCTTTTAGATGTCATGCAATTTTCGTTACCTAAGGCCACGTCTGGACCATAAATCTCAACACTGTCCTAGTTCACAACCTCAGGATCCATCCATACCGACAACATAAAACAAGTTAAAGCTGATTTCGACAAATTTATTGACATGTCTCTTTGCTTCGTTTACTCCCTCGGCCGTCAATTGACAAACTGACAACAATAGTCTCTCGAATTTACATTTATAGATACAAGTTACAACGGAAAAGGAGAGAAGACGTTTAGAACAGCTCAAACTCAAGGTGCTCACCTGTAGCCTTACACTCCAAATACTGGGTGTTCTTTTCATGGTTTGAAACCACAAAATCATACAATTCTGGTACCTCAGGGGGGACTGCACAGCGTATGAGCGCCCAATTCAGGCCCTCGAAGAAGGGGTGTTGCTTGATCTCAGTTGCACCTTTGTGTGTTCCCAGTCGATTCTCCGGCTCTTTAACTAGCAGTTCCCTGATAAGATCTCTGGCCTGGAAACTAACGAGTGGGCTGTCAGGGAACTTCAGGCTCTCTGTCACCACATTGGCTAACGTTTCTTCATTTCCAGAACCTTTAAAAGGCGTTATACCGTACAGAAGCTCGTAAAGAAAAACGCCGAAAGTCCACCAATCAACGGCAGCTCCATGGCCCTCTCCTTTGATAATCTCAGGGGCCAAGTATTCATGGGTCCCGACAAAGGAATTCGAGCGTGCATCGGTAGGCTCAGCCACAAGCTGTGGCAATGATCTAATCTGGGCAGCAGCTTCAGCTTTTAGCTTCCTTGCTTTTGCAGCAGCAGGTAGAAACCTGGGACTGAAGCATGGGACTTGACAGGATGGTTCGATGCATAATGGCTCGATGCAGCTAGACTCTGTGCATGGACCAGACATCCTTACAGGCTCTGAATCAGTTGAAGATTTCAGGAGAGTTGGGCTTACACTGCACCTCAGTGAAAGGTCAAAGTCAGTGAGCATAATATGGCCATCTTCTCGAACAAGAATGTTCTCTGGTTTCAGATCCCGGTAGACAACTCCAAGCATGTGCAAATACTCCAAAGCAAGAAGAACTTCAGCAACATAAAACCTGCAGATGTCACCAGTTAAGATTAGGTATGAGATATGACATGAAATGAACCCTGATAGTAAAAGCTTGGAATGTCAAATGAAAAGAATCCAATTGGATGCTCCTCATATCAGAATTCCAAGGGAAAAAAATTTACTTTTGAGTAAAAAGAACATCAAACTGATGTTTAGCTGCCCAATTGGATTCCATGCAAATCAATAACATGCAGCAGAAGTTGAATGGAACACAGCCCAAGTAGTGCACAAATAAATTTGAGCAGCAAATATACCAAACAATGAACATGACCAGGATCTAATAAAAAGAAGAAAATAGGGCTCTCATACTCACCCTTCAAGAAAACTCTACTAGCAGATTTTGAAACACAAATGGCGATGTAAAAGTAAAGACCGTCTAGGCAATTCATAGCAATGGTGCAGAATACAAGGAAAGAAAGCAGCATTTGACTGAGTGGCAAAGAAGAATGTTAAAAGCACATAGAAATCATTTTGAATGTCGAAGATGTTAAGAAAATGACTTTTGGTGATTTGTCCAAGAATGGTGTCTTCAATTCTTGTTCCCCCAATCTTGAAAATGTGGAAATCACAATTAACACGCGTGGGGTTAAAATCTACAATACATGCAAATATGATACAGATTTTCATGCTTTTCTAAATTAGAATTCAAGTTTCGGTTGTGTTTATTGCATCCCGGTTATGTGTTTTTCACTCTGCATTTAACCAAGCATGGTGTAATTAGGAGCACAACAGCAAAAGCATACGTGAGCTATAGACTTTCATGAAGTATCATACCTGGCTGCTGGTTCAGAAAAACTCCTCCCAGGCTGCCTTTGCCTGAGGACATGCAAATCTCCACCAGGGCAATACTCCATAACTAAACATGATAAATTATCTGATGTGAATTGGGCATACAGTGTAGGGAGGAAAGGATGATCCAACATTCTCAATATATCTCTTTCTGTTTGGGCTCTAGGCATCTTTTTTCGTCTTGCCAGAAATTCATTGTCCATGACCTTTATAGCAAACAGGCAGTTTAAACCCAAAAGCTCAGCAAGATAAACAGTCCCTATATCTCCACAACCAAGCTTCTTTATGAGGTTGAAGTGTCTCAAACTTAAGACTCCATGTTGCATCTTAAGACGGCAAATAGCTTCCCATCTGAAATCCTTTGACATGTGGGGCCTGTTACCACAACTCAGTCTGCTTGCATTGCTCTCGTCACTGTTGCTTGTGCTAGTGCTTTGATCACCAAGGCTGCTGTTTGAACTTTGGGAAAATTCCTCCTTTTGTGTTGATTTTGAATGTTTGTTCACTTTTCCAATGGCTCCATTTCTATTACAGTTACTTGAAGTGAATTCTGGTTTAGATTTCTTAATGCCTGAGCTCACTTCAGCATCAAGACTGGCAGACAAGGGACCATGAAAATCTTGGTTGGAATCTTCAGCTACAATATCAAAAGTATGTTGGCATTTCTGACAGACCAGCTGACCAGTGCTAGTAAACAAGCTGCCATTACCATCATTAGGAATGCGAGCAGATGAAGTCGTGCCCTGCTTTATTTTCTTCTTCACTGAATTCTTGTTCCTTAAAGCTGGTTTAGCTAAACGTGGAGTGTTTCTGGTGAGCTTGGTGACCCTGTTTCCGTTGATTGAAGAAGATGCAGAGTAAAACCTGCCTTTACGACCAAATCTTTGTGCTGGTGTTTTACTTGCTGCCTTTGTTGAAGTGGGAACATCCATATCTAACTCTAAGGTATTATCAACAGAATGAGATAGAGAAATAGCATTTGTATGCTTCTGTTTCAGCACCTTCTCCATCTTCAGAGTTTGGTTTTCAACATGTCTTGATGCAGAAACAATGTTATTTTGCATTGATGCGATCCCAGTACCATTTTGTGAGGTTGGATCAGCAAATCGAGGAGATGAGCAAACACTTTGTGCTGGCGAATTTAATTCTTGAATTCCATTTTTTCTTGGTGCAAAACCAGTCCCATTATGCATCTGTGTGGTCTTGATACCATCTTGCATGCTTAGGCCAACATATCTAGGAGAAGAAAGAGCACTTTGGTTAGGTGATTTTTGTGCTTGATTTCTGACTTTACGAGATGCAGAAACAATCTCACTCTGCCCTGATGAGGTCTCGATAGCATCCTGCATAGCTGGAACAACAGATCGAGGAGAAGAATTGGAACTTTGGTTAGGTGACTTCATTGCAAGGAACCGAGGAGAAGACCGAGCACTCTGGTTCGATGATTTTATCTTGGGCACCTGAAGTTGAAGAGGCAACTTCTCAGAAACGTTTGACTTGATTTCTTCCGGAACCAAAGATATTTCAACTGTGGGAAGCCCAGGTCTACTTGTTTCAACTACTACTGAATTATACAAACTCTTTATCCTTCCAGCTTCTGAGAGACCTGGAGAGTTTGCTGACTTCGATGACCTCTTCATAGCAGCCATTTCTGATGCCTTAGAAATGCATAGCTCCCGTAATGCCTGCTTCAGAGACACAGGCTCAGAATTTCCGTTCACAGGTGAATGAGGCACACCTACTGTAATTGGTCTTTTCATAGCATTTTTCCTTAAAGGGCTTGCGCTTGTACCAGCCTGATTTGAATGACCTAAACCTTTGGATGAGTTTTTAAGACTGATAGTCTCAAAAAGCTGATTGATATCATCTTCCAAAGAATCCTTGTATCCCAGTTTTAGCACAGGATGCTTTTGGCCATTTCCACCCTCACTCAATCCAGAATAAGATCGATAAGCTCTTTTGGAATGCTCAGCTGAATCCAGCTCTTCCCTTGCCTCAACAATTTCACAGGTACCGTGATAAGACCCCATAATGCAAGCCACTTATACTCCACCAAATATCTTGTCCCTCGATGTTTTATACTAATCCATTAGCTGAACATTTTAAAGACCTAATACCGCGGCAAATACTTCAGACCTTTGTTTGATTATAGAGTTTGAATGGTCTATTAGCTCCTTTCTCCCACTTCAAACTGCAATATCCAAAGCCCTGATGTTCACCAAAGTTCAAATGACAGAAACTAATCAGAAATGGAATTCCTATAATCCAATCCAATAATTTCCACAACAAAATAGCTTCATGGGGCACGCACAGCTCAACAGAATACTGATAAATTCAACTTTCTATACTATTAAAACTAATTATCGTCCATTTCACCATTTAAGTAGATTTCTAAAACTCGATACTCTCAAATCCACACGGACGCATACAGTTACTAACAAAGATGCATTTGAAAATTAGAAAACAGGATAGAGTTACTTTGTATCTTCGGTTACTTCTTTGTAAAAAAAAATGTTTTATTTGCTTTGATTTCTGTGAGAATAAGATTCAAAGCTCTTCTTACATTGTCAATAATTTCAAATAAAAATAATAAATGTGGATCGAGCTAGCTAATATCCATCTAGAAAGAAAATGCTCAACTCCAAGATTATCAACATTTCAACTACTTTTTTATTTGATTTTTCATGAATCAAAGTCCATACATAACTGTAAGATCGAAGGCAAAAATAAAAAGGCAGGTAAGCAAAGAGAGAGAAAAAATACATATATATGCAATAAAAAAAAGATAGAAAAAAGGTAGTGGCACAAGCAAAAATGTAAAGAGAGATGGAGGTATATGCTGAAAACCTGAGAGAGAAATATGGCGATGAGGACTTAGATTTGGAAGTTGAAAACCCTAGTAGGTTCAGGGTTTGAGCATTTTGGGAAGATGGCCAAAAGGAGAGAGAGAGAGGGGAGGAGGAGGAGGTGTATAATTTTACTTGCTGCGATGCTGCTGCTCATGTTCTTTGTTTGATAGTCATCCACTGGCTGTGGAGTGTATGGGCTTTGGCTGGGCTCTGATTATTTTGTAGCGATGGGACCCACCATCATGTTTGTGAGACTCACCTAAGAGAAAAAATTTGGGGATGCTGATAGATGTAGACGTGTGTCATGATTAAATCGACGACGGACACATCAGGGAGAAAGAGAGAGACTAGTCTTCCTAACTGTAATAAACTTGAATATCCAGAGACCGATCTACTGTGCTCCTTTTATTTAATTGGATGACAGGGACACTTCTGAAACAATTTGTCTGAACAATTTATTAAACCATTTTAAATAGACAATTGAAAATCTATTTATTTTGCTCTTAAAAGAATGAAGGTATTTGAATGTATTGTACTGAATACGAAACATTAATAAAATCCTAAGCCGAAAAAGAATTTACTGCGTTATAAGAAGTAGATATGATTATTTGTAACAGTTTAATGAAGGATTTATTTTTTTAATTACAAATATTCCATGTTTATGATAGATTTTGATACAGTTTCTAAGAGTTGTAAATACTGGAATTTATGATTTAACTTTAAATTTAAATTCAAACATTTTTTTCTCTCTTCTTTTTTTCTCCTCTCTCTCCACCGCGAAACACGCCAACAACAACACGAGATCACTCGTTTCTCTTTATTTTTATATGATTGGAAAACTTGAGATGTCTAGTTTTTATCTTAATTTTAATAAAAATTAAATACCATATATATATATATATATCTTAAACAATGCATAAAATTCTAGTTTGAAAATTTTTTTCATCAAAATTTATCTAGTGACTTCGACCCTATAAAGCAATATGTTCTTAAATTTCATTATACTTGAAATTTTAAAATAATATATCTCTATGTATATAGTATAGCCCTATAAAACCTTGACTTGATATGATTTACAGTTTTAAAGGTACGTGTGATCTCACAAAATTAATATGTAGATATTTTAAAATTAAATTCAGACTTAACTTAGACACAACAACTATATAAAAGCATGCTTTACAAATGTATTAAATTTCTTATTATTTGAAAATGAATTATTTAGTTTTGATTTTAAGTGTTTCATGTGTTTTGATAAGTTACGCGGATATGATATATAAATAACGTGATATTTTACCTTCTTTCATATGTTATAAAGGATATAACTTTAAATTAAAACCAATCTCGTTGCATTACTTTGATATTGTTGAGATGTTTTATCTATATTAGATAATATGATAGTTTGGATCATCTCAACATATTAGATTCTATTGATATGAGCAGTGAGTTGTGTAATATTAGTCGTCGAGTAAATGCAGGGGAATTAGTTAATGATTCATACATCTTATCTAAATCTTTAAAATATTAGGAGAAATCATGTTTTAAAGGGCGTCATCTAACCATTGATATAGATATATGCATAAGATGATATTTGTTTATTACATCTTGTTTCATTATATTTATAGGGCAATGTTTTTAAAAATGTCCATACAATTATGCAATATTATTTTATATACAATATTTATTAAATATCATAGTAATGTTGACTATGGATTATCTTTTAATTTAATGTATATGTATAGATTAATTAAAGAGTCTCGAAAATCATTTGCGATGCACATCTCGATAGGAGGATTTCCTAGCCAATCTATAATATTCTTAGTTTAGACTAAAGCTATTGATCTCTTGCGGTATGCCTTCGATCCATTAACTCTTCAACATTTCTGTACCCTCTTTTGATGGGAAAAAATAATTAATCTGTAACAGATATTGACACTTTTTTGTCAACCATTGTTTTCTCTCTGGCCGACAGAACATTTCACTGTTTTTGTGATCTAACCCATGGTTTTTTTTCTCGAGACAACACAGTAAAAAAAAAAAGTGGAAATTAATTTACTGAAATTATAACTGAGATTATTTATGAAAATGTTTTTTATTTAAAAATATATTAAAATAATATATATATATGTATATATATTTTAAAAAAATATTTTCGATATTAATACATGAAAATAATCTAAAATCACCAAAAATAATTTAAATTAAATTAAAAATTAAAAATATATTTTTTAAAACACAATGTTAAATATAGTCTAAGAAAAAAGAATAATTTCCCAACTGGGTGGGAAAAAAAACTGGCTAGTTCGTCACTCTCACCGGGTGCAACTAGCCATAATTTTCCCTGTAATTTTTAGAAAGCAATTTATTTATTTATTTTTCCTTTATTACAAATCATAAAGACACCCATTTATTACTGGACAAGATGGAAGATAAGCATGTGACATGTCATAATTATTCCATAAGAATGCCAAGATAAAATAAAACCAATTGTTTTATGTTTTGGCCCTGTGCATTCAATTAATTTTTGCCATGTCATTACTACACGTGTATCAGGATTAAACCAATTTTTATGTTGGCTAATTGCACTCGATAATTATCGCAACTGGATAGTTTGTCTAATTCAGCCAATAAGAGCCGGGCACCTAACCTCTTGTTTTTTTCCTGGCAAGTTGCGCCACTTCCACGGGCACAACTAAATGTGCCACTGCGAGTGTCGGGACGAATCAAATTCTTTTTAATTGCACCGTTGTTAATGATGCATCTAAATAAAATGTATTATTTTCTTAAATTCTCTTTCCTGGTTACACTAATTTGCAAAATATTTTTATTAACTGTGTTTTTTTTTTTAAATCAAATTTTCAACCATAATCATGTCTTCAGATAGTGTTTGTTTTTGTGATTACATCTTGTTTTTATTGTTTTTTTATTTCTAATTTTTATTTCTATTTATTTTTGAATTATTATAATATGTCGATACTAAAAATATATTATTTTAATGTATTTCTAAATAATAATATTTCTAAATATAATCATTATTACAATGACAAACACTACTTTATTTGAGCTTATAGAAACTATCAAGCTCCTAACAAAAGTGTTCATAGGAAATGTAATTTAGAAACAACTAGTTAGTTGTTCGCTATAGATGATTTTTTTTCAAAAGTCTATTTAAATTTAATTTGTCAGGGTAAGTCATCATTATCATTCTAATTTATTGATCTAGCCTTTGTCACCGGTTAGATTTTAAAGTAAATTAGATGGAAGTAAACTTGTAATTTCAAATCTAGTTTAACTTTTGTTGTAATAATAAAATAATGTCAGTTTAATAATTTTACTAAAACAAATTGAAATGATGATCCTTTCGATAGGAACAAATCGGTTTAGCCTATTCAACTCGTAACTTAAGTCATATTTTTGGCCGAATTTAATAAGTTTAATTTGTAAAATCATTTTTAATTTAATCATAAGATAAAAAAAAATAGAATTTCACAAGCATGCTTTCGGTCTCATATTTTTTTTTTTTGCTTGCTCGCCACTAGATCTTATGAGTATGATGGGCTTCCTGCCTCAGGCCTGAGATGTTGATTCAGTGGAGTTAGACGGGCTGTAAGATTTGGCTTTACCACGTGGCATGATTCGTGGCTCCGGCACTTTAGGTTTACTCTGGTGATATGGGCTTTGCAAGATGAAGGATCTTGTTGGTAGGAAGCACCCATCGTGAATATTTTCCCCTCGTCAACTCCGCTTATTGAGCATCTCTAAGAAAAAAAAACTATTTTGAAAAATCAAATTAATAATATAATTTTTTAAATAGTATAAATATGATATTTTATATATTTATATTCCAATGAAAAAAAATCCATTTAGAAGTCAATTTTATTTTAATATATATAATATTGATATAACTATTTATTAATAATAAAAAATTAATACAAGTACAATCAAAACCACTTTTTTTCCATAGAAATATATTAAATAATTTTTGGCTCTTTTGACCAAATATATAGGAATAAAAGGAAAATACAAAAAGAAATTACCTTTTATTTTTTATTTTCATAGCTCCAAAGAGAGCTATATTGAAGAGCTAAAATAACATTTATAAGATAAAAAGCTATTCCTACATGTTTGATCAAAAGAACTAAAAAAATATTTAATATATTTCTATACAAAAAAATGGTTTTCATTGTACTTATATTAGTTATTTATTATTAATAAATAGTTATATTAATATAACATATATTAAAATAAAATTGACTTCTCTAAATGGTTTTTTCCCATTGGATTGCAAATATAAAAATGTAATATTTACACTATTTAAAAAGTTATATTATTAATTTGACTTTTCTAAATAACTTTTTTCCCTTGTTTACTTTTCAACTTAAAAATATTATTTTAATTTTTCAATATAGTTTTTTGCAGATATAAAAATAGAAAATAAAAACTAAAATTTCGAGGCACCATCCATTCCCCAAACTCAGTCGAATCCCCTGATTTGCTGCATTGATCAGCACTTTCAATTCCAGCAACACTTTCATTTTAAGCAGTGTTCTCTCCTGTGCTCAACATCTCCGCCATAGTTGCCAAACATTTTGAATAAAGTAGAATTTCACGTAGAATCAAATGGATCTTCTCATAGAAAAATAAGACACATTGTGGATGCCGGTCTAACTCTTCCAGCACAGGCGTCAGCACCTTTCAAATTCTGAAACCTCTCATTTGAAACTGCAGCTTTCTCATAATCGACTACCCATTCCTGTGCTGCAAAATCAATTTCCTCTTGAAGGGATTTTAAAACAAAAACCTGGTTATTCTTCCCTTGGAATAGTTGGCTGTGCAATGCATCCACTGCTGAGGCCATAACAGATATAAGTTTTTTTTGCTGGTCTTTTTTCTCTCTGTTAGGGATGTTTCTGTGCTTCTCTAAATATTCTTACACGCCTCACGTTTTCTTATTTGCCTTCAATTATATAACAACATTTGTCGTACCTGGACTCAGATAATGCTAATTTTTGTGGATGGCATTATCATCAATATTATCATTTATATTATGTTTTTTCTCTTCTCCTTGTCGTCACTCCATAACTATCAACAAAAAATAATTTTTTTTATATGAATTATTTTTCTATACTATCTGTATCTTTTTTCTCATCTCATTATCACCGCGTCACAAATATCAATAGAATATACGATTTTGTTTTTATATAAGAAAATGATTTTCTTAACTTATTAAAATATGAAAAACGACCTTTTGTTTTTATATAAAAAAATGTGTTTCTTAAAATGACTTCTTCTAGAAAACGCATCTAGTTAGTATTAAAAAACATGATTTTAATGAATTCAAGTTTAATATGGATAATTTTTTAATTAATTCTAATTAGTGTTAGAATATTGCTTTTTTTTTCTTCCGTTATTGATAATTATCTTTTAGCCAACACGAGTTATTGATAATTATCTTTTAGCCAACACGAGTATGCTTGCCCGCGCGTTGCACTGAGTTTTTTTCTATGTGGAAAATTAATTGATTTTTTACATGCTGTAATTAGTTATTTTAATATTTAATTAATAAAATTATAATAGATAAAATATGTCATAAATAATTTTTTTCCGCCTAAAAGGAATAGTGTATTCAAAATGGGAAGTGACTCGTATCTTTTTTAATTGTAGATAACCTAGGCAATTTTTTTTATGAGTTTTTTTTTTCCTCGGTAATATTAGATCTGATACATTATAAAAAAAATATTGTAATTTTTTTAAGAAATAAACTTAATTTTTTTGTGTGCTATAATTAATTATTTTAATGTTTAATTAGTAAAATTTCAATAGATAAAATATGTTAAAAATGAGGTTTTTGCGCGCTATAATTAGCATGCTTGCTCGCGCGTTGCGCTAGACTTTTTTCTATGTAGAAAACTAAATGATTTTTTACATGCTGTAATTAGTTATTTCAATATTTGATTAGTAACATTATAATAGATAACATATGTTATAAATAATTTTTTTCCCGTCTAAAAGGAATAGTGTAATCGAAATGGAAAGGGGTTCGTATATTTTTTAATTGTAGATAACCTAGGTAAATTTGTCTACTTTTTTTTTTACGAGTTGCCTTTTTTCCCTAGTAATATTAGATCTGACACATTATAAATAAAAATTATTGTAATTTTTTCAAGAAATCAACTTAATTTTTTTGCGTGCTATAATTAGTTATTTGCCGTCTAAAAGGAATAGTGTAATCGAAATGGGAAGTGGCTTGTATCTTTTTTTAATTATAGATAACCTAGGTAATTTTTTTTTGAGCTGTCTTTTCCCCCCAATAATATTAGATCTGGAATATTAAAAATAAAAACATTGCAATTTTTTTTTAAGAAATAAACTTAAACAAAAGAGCAAAAAATTAACATCCAAAGCCAATTTTTTTTTATAAGATTTATTCATCATATTATTATATTAAATGTATTTAAGAATACTGATATTATTATTTTTTCCAAGAAATCCTAGGTTATTTTTTCTCTCTCTATATATATATTTTTAGGCGATAATATTTAATAAATATTAAAACATATAATTAGTCTCACATACTTTAATTTGACATAAATATACAAATATATAATTAATTTGACATACTTTAAATAATATATTTAATTTAAAGGAAAAAATTGAAGTAAATCCAAACATTGAAATTAAATAATTTAAAACCAAACCGAAAATTAAAAGAATTGGGACCAAAATGAAACTGGAATCCATAATTAACTTGCATAGAAGGATAAAATTGAAAGAAATCAAAATTTGATACTGAAAATATTAAGGATTTATAATAAATTTGTATGGAATGATGAAATTGCAATTAATCAGAACTTTGATACCAAAAAAATTCTGGATTTCAGAGCAATCCGCAAAATTAAACGACTGAGGATCTAATTGAAACTACAATAGATACTCAATTTCAATTGAAGGATGAAATTAAAACAAATCAAAACCTATATAATAGCAATAAGGGCTAGAAAAACAAATCTAACGTTGAGGGACTGCAATGAAATGTGACAAAAAGCATCTGCGCTGAAGTCAGCTTGCGCAGGAGGAGAGAGAAATGGGGGGGGGGGGAATTCAAACGACCATTGACACGTTTCCGGACACCATATCGTCACACGCGCCGCACCAGGTGGAAGAGAACATGCCTGAAAATCATTGTAGACGGCTTTCGGGCATTTTTGGACGCCGGATCAAGCCGCACGCGCTGTCCGAAACACGTGTGAGCGCGGAAACGGACGGCGCGTCCTGCGACGCGCCAACAGTAAGATGAAAAAAAACAAATAAAAAATTGGCTAATTACCGAAACGCCCCTCACTCCCAAACCTGATTTTTGTCTTTTTCGAGGGACAAAATAGTTAATGCACTGTTCAATGAAATATTAAAAAAAAACCGGCCACACGAACCGGATCGAAAACGGTCAATGACCATTGAGCCCCTGAAAACAACGGCGTTTTTTTAAATCTTTTTTGAGGGTTTTTTTTTCGTTAATACACTATTCATTTGCGGGGAAAAAAAGACAAATATCCGCGCGCGAAGCACCGGAGCAGATATCCAGTCCACAATGTCAACGAGTCACAGTGAACAGGAACAAACCATTTTGTTTTAGCTTCTTTGTAATGTTTTCAATTATTTCTTTTTTAAAAAAAAACTCTTACCTTTATAAAGGTATCATACAGTTCAGTTAGATAATAAATACTTCAATCACACGAGGATTTTATTTTCATTTATTTAGCCTGTAATTTATAATGACTATTAATTCAGCAGGTTTCTAGTCACATGTTTTTATCAACAATAATGTACAAACAATAATTTATACCTTAATATTTAATTCTGAGTTCACTTATCTATCCATTAACTTTTGACTTATCAGAACTCATATATGACGATAAAAAAATATAATGATAATTTAAATAATCACTTAGGATAAAAGTTATAGCAAATATTTGAATCACTTAGAGTCAAATATTTATATCATTAACTTACCACCAAACTTCAATATTAACTATACTTTTAATAAATAAAAACTTGATTATATATAAACTGAAATATCCTATACTATTAATTCTTTTCAAATATTTGGCCTATTAATCCTTTATAATTAGTACAAATTGTTTCAATCAAACAATGACACACGTTACCAAGGTGGGAGGCCTAACAGCAAATTCAATAAAAAGAAAAAAAGAGGGTATTTGCCGGATTTTGTGGCTGGAAAACCACACTGCAGACAGGTGTAGCAAGAGATATGAACCTCCTAGGCTGAGTAAATTCAGTACTGTTCTTATACCTAGGGCTCAATTTTCTAATTTCTCTGGAGCCTCTACTGCAAATGGCATCCTGGCTTTTAAATCTCTAGTTTTTCAACTGTCAGCAAAGTTCTCGAGCTTTTAAATCTCTATTGTTATTCCTTTTCTGCAACTAAGTAGACTGCCTACATTATAGGCAAGTCAACTAGGATTTCTCTACCAAGCACAGATCATTCAAGTAATTTTCCTTTTCAACTTTTTCACCCTAATGTATGGGGTCCTGCCCCGATTCAATCATTAAATGGTTATACTCTTAAATATTTGTTCGATTTGTTTATGGTTTTTCCAAATTTACATGGCTCTATCCACTCAAAAATAAAGTGAAGTTGCTGAGTTTTTTCAGAAAGGCATTTTAATACTGAAATTAAAACTTTTCAGTCGGATAGGGTGGTGAATCTGAAGCTCGTACCAAACATTTTGAATAAACTAGAATTTCACGTAGAATCAAATGGATCTTCTCATAGAAAAATAAGACACATTGTGGATGCCGGTCTAACTCTTCCAGCACAGGCGTCAGCACCTTTCAAATTCTGAAACCTCTCATTTGAAACTGCAGCTTTCTCATAATCGACTACCCATTCCTGTGCTGCAAAATCAATTTCCTCTTGAAGGGATTTTAAAACAAAAACCTGGTTATTCTTCCCTTGGAATAGTTGGCTGTGCAATGCATCCACTGCTCTAAAACACTCCCTTCTTTATCTATAAGAAAGATACTGTCCAGATTCACTGGACTCAGATAATGCTAATTTCTGTGGATGGCATTATCATCAATGGAACCGATTCCACCGCCATTAGCAAGAATGTGCTGCTCCTCGCAAATCATTTGCTGCTAGAAATCGCTATGATGGTTATTGGTATTCTTGGCCTCACCCAGTAAACTTAAGTTTCAGTGAGATGATTCCTTGACATGTTCTTAATATGATATCAGAGTATTGTAGATTCAACGGTCACGAGTTTGAATTTTATTTTATAAAAATCAAACACAAAGTAGTATGTGTCTGTGAAAATTTCAAGTTCTAAATACTTTTACTTGAGAAGATCATATTACGAGGTCTCACCTGATAAACTTAAGATGTTTATTTGACATATTTTTAATAATTGGAATCTTTGTCTGGTTTCCAACATAATGTTTATTGGAATCGCTTGTGGCCAACACCCTCTTACTAAACACGATCGATATCATCATTGATAGCTTGAAACCACTTTCATTGCTGTACAGCCATAGTTTCCACCACCTCACCGTCACCGGAATCATTCCCGTTGCATCTGCTGTCATCACCGACATCACCATCTTTTCCACTAACCACTTGTTTCCCACATTGAAGCTGCTAAGGATTTGTTTATCTTGGAGATGATGAAACAGTAGTTAAATATCCATTCCATTTCGGGCTGGCTTGGTGGCCAGGGAGGTTTACTTATTTGTTGCGGCGCAAGATAATTTTATATAAATATTTTTTGATGAACTATTCTTTGACTTTTGGACCTGAAGCCATCGGCAGCCTCCAGCAGAAATTATTAAATTTATGTGATTTCCATTTACGATACCATTATCTTTGAACAATAATAGTAAAAAAAGAAAAAGCAATGGCGGAAGATATCTTGATATAATTTGAATTGGATTGTTACGCATTATTGATGTGATGTTTTACCTAATAGAGTATAGTATTTAATGTTTTCAGAAGTTGATGATAGAAAATTTGTGATCTATGCAGCGCAGGATTTTACCTGTTAACTTGAATTTATAAAATATATTTTTTAAAAGGTAAAGTTTTTTCACATAAAAAAATATATATAGTATTTTACTCTATTAAAGTCACATATGATCTATTCAATTTATCATAACTTTATTTCTTTGCAAAAAATAACCATCAGAAAATTACTGTATTTTCTCGCACACTTGCTTCAATCCTATTTTTCATGTAGTATGCTATCTTTATTAATTTTATGTGATGGTATTTTGTCACAAAATTGTATTAATTAAATTGAGAAAACTCACCAATTTAATGGAAACCACCACTAAGCAATACAGTGATATTATCTCTGTTTTTAATATTAATATCATGATTATTATCATTTATATTATGTTTTTCTCTTCTCCTTGTCATCACTCCATAACTATCAACAAAAAATATTTTTTTTTATATGAATTATTTTTCTATACTATCTGTATCTTTTTTCTCATCTCGTTATCACCGCGCCACAAATATCAATAGAATATACGATTGTGTTTTTATATAAGAAAATGATTTTCTTAACTTATTAAAATATGAAAAACGACATTTTGTTTTTATATAAAAAAATGTGTTTCTTAAAATGACTTCTTCTAGAAAACGCATCTAGTTAGTATTAAAAAACATGATTTTAATGAATTCAAGTTTAATATGGATAATTTTTTAATTAATTCAAATTAGTGCTAGAAGATTGTTTTTTTTTTTTTTTTTTTTTTTTTCTGTTATTGATAATTATCTTTTAGCCAACATGTTTTCATTTATTTCTTCTTGCTGTATTTATATTTTCTATTTCTAAAAAACTCTTATGTTTATAAGGGTATCAATATCATACAGTTCAGTTAAATAATAAATACTTCAACAAAGATTGTCAATACCGTTCCGGTTGTCGTTCTGGTTTTTCTATTGGTACGGAACGTTTCGGTTTTGGAGCATTTCGGCGTGCCGTTTCGGGGTTGTACTGTTCATATATAATTATAATTATATATATATATATAAAATTAAAATATTAATTTAACAAGCATAATTAAAATTCAAGATAAATTAACTTTAAATTATACAATATAAACACAAAGTCAAACAAACATAATCTCAAAATTAGAAATACAATCACAAGTTAATCAAAATAAGGAGGATTTTAAGGCCGGAAAGACACACCCAGAACGGTACCGAGATGTTCCGGCCGGAATTTGGCTGGTATTTCCAGAACGGGCCGGGATTAAAATCAAGAAAAAAACAACGCCGTCTTGTCTCAGTTTTTTTAATAGCACAAAATATTTCAGTGGTTCTGATCAAAATAAAACGGTATTGACAATCCTGACTTCAATCAGGCGAGCATTTTATTTTCATTTATTTACCCTGTAATTTATATCGACTATTAATTCAGCAGGTTTTCAGTCACATGTCTTGTAAAACATAAATGTTATTTGTCGCCTTGTGAACCCTAGCTCGGAAGGTGACGAGGCCTTCTAGAAGTGAGCTTTCCTTGATTTGCTGAGCTCCGCTTGGTTGAATGGGTGGGTCATGGGTGGCTTCGCAGTGGACGCGGGGATTTCAAAGGAACTCAAAAGACAAAACATTATCGCTTTACTGTTCTTTTCGCACGGTGGCTGGCGGCTGATAATCTATTTGAGACTGCAACAGTGATTACCTTTTGCTTTAAAATACATGAAAAATTATTGTTATTTTTTAATTTTTTATATCAAGATATAAAAAAAAAATCAATTTAAAAATCTTGATGAAAAACAAGTTGAGACGCGGTATCACATATCTCCATATCCCGAAAGATAATTTAATCAAAACCTGAATAATAATAAAAGAATATATTATATAAATATATTTCAGAATATCTTGATTATAAATACATTAATATCATCCTCATGTACCGGTATGCACGTTTCTGCCGAAACCCTTCCACAGCCTTTTGACTTTCTAGAAGGCGAGGGAAATAAAAAAGAAAAAGGAGGAGGAATAATTATTCAGGACTGCAAATTATTATTATCGACAAATTAAATATGCATGGGCACCCATCGACCTCGGCAGATCAAATCTGGCGCTCGATTCAATATTTAGGTGGTGTTCCGGAGTTCATTTGTAAAATGTTTTAAAAAAAAAATGATTTTTTTTTATTTTAAATTATTTTTTTATATATTTTTAGATTATTTCGATAGACTAATATCAAAAATATTATTTTATATATTTTTAAATAAAAAATCATTTTTAAAATCATCCTTATCGTCGTTATTAAAAACCATTAAAATGTATCGGTTTTCTCTATTAAAAACGAATTAATAATCAAGGAACGATGCTGAAGTTGTTTGTTAAAGAAGAGATTTCTTCGTTGACTGACTGAAGGGGAATGGGCGTTTGAATGGGAATGGCGACGGCGATTAGAATAAGGCGTGACAACGTGAAGAATCAAACGTTAACTAACTAGCAGGACGGCAGCTTAGATGCTTCCCTGCGTATATTAATTCACAGTACCGCTGAGAAGATTTAACGAACTTTGACGGGGTGAGAGAGTCTGCCTATTCAAAATTAAATTAAATTAAAAAAACCCGGCAACTTGACTGGAAACTTACTCAACCAGCCCTCCATTTGACTTCCTGGTTTTTTCCCCTCTCATCCTTAAATACTCTTCCCATCGATTCTTATCATCAACATTTTCCATATCCCAAGCTTTCTTTCACTGTTAAGAGGCAGAGAGTCATGGTTCCTCTGGGTGGAGTTTCAGGGTTTTTTCCACGGTCATGAATGATGAAATACCTGTAGAACCAATCAGATCGAGTTTATTTACTACTTGTAGCTGTTAGAATTACTGAGTAAAGCTTATTTATAAAGACAACAGGGCAGAATTGTAGACAGGTACTACCAAGTGCAAAGATGGCGGCAGTTTTAGCCGGTGATGATCTGGCAAGATCAATGAGCAGCAGCGGCAGGGGGAGCTTCAGTTACAGGAGCTGGGCTTCTGCTAGCATAAGAGAAGCATGGACCGCGCCGGTGGACGTTTTCAGCCAGAATAGCGGGAGGAGGCACCAGCTCGTGGACGACGAGGAGGAGCTGCGATGGGCAGCTATCGAGAGATTACCGACTTATGATAGGATGAGGAAAGGGATGCTAAGGCAGGTTCTTGATAATGGAAGAATAGTTCAAAGTGAGGTCGATGTAACAAGGCTTGGAATGCAAGATAAGAAGCAGTTGATGGAGAACATACTTAAAGTTGTTGAAGAAGACAATGAAAAGTTTCTGAGGAGAGTTAAAGACAGGACTGATAGGTATATAATTTTTCCGTTTTCTTGTTCTTTTTTCTGTTTGATTTAGAGTTTTAATTAATTTCTCCATGTACAGGGTGGGGATTGAGATTCCAAAGATTGAAGTTCGATTCGAGCACTTGTCGGTGGAGGGAGAAGTTTTTGTTGGGAGCAGAGCACTTCCTACCTTATTTAATGTCACGCTGAATGCAATAGAGGTGCTTCTTTTTTTCTTTTTTTTACTGATTATAAAAAGAGGGTGGTGATTTTGAAGCTTTGTCCTCAGTTTTTAAATGATTATGATTAAAAATGTGGATGATTATTGACATGAGCTATATAGTTGTTTTGTGTGTGCCATTTTGGTCAGGATGATTTCTTATTCTGTGTTTCTGTTGTCACTTCTTGTGTACATTAGAGTATCATTGGACTGATTGGGCTTACTCCATCAAAGAAGAGAACAATTCAGATTCTTCAAGATATCAGTGGAATTGTCAAACCATCACGGTATTTTTCTGAAACTATGGATTGATATATTTTAACTCCTCTTTTAGTTGGAATAGGATGATGGCAAACGGGGTGTGTGTGTGTGTGTGTGTGTGTGTGTGTGGAGGGGTGTTTATATAGGATATGTGGCGAACAGTCAATCATCTTAGTCTTCTATTTGATAAAACTGCCTCTGCAATGTGCATGTGGATGCTTGTATACTGAATATCTCTTCTTCATCTTGTGTTTGTTTATCTGATGGAAAATCAAGTCTTGTTTGTTTTTTAGTACTTGTATTTATTAATGCTCACATGGTTATTTTCAGGATGGCCCTGCTTCTGGGTCCTCCAAGCTCAGGGAAAACAACAATGTTAATGGCACTTGCAGGGAAGCTCCACAGGGAGCTAAGAGTATGTTTCATGATTCTTGAAGCTAAACCATTTTCGGTTTATTAGCCTTTTGCCTAACTGGTCGTATGATAAGTTATTTAATCTCAGCATAAACTTGTGTAATTTTCTCTTCGTGAACAGTCATCCGGGAAAGTTACCTATTGTGGGCATGAATTGAAAGAGTTTGTTCCTCAGAGGAGCTGTGCTTACATTAGTCAGCACGATCTTCATTATGGAGAAATGACAGTCAGAGAAACATTGGATTTTTCTGGACGCTGCTTAGGTGTGGGCACGAGGTATGAGCTGCTGGCGGAACTCTCAAGGCGCGAGAAAGAAGCAGGAATTAAGCCAGATCCAGAAATTGACGCGTTCATGAAAGCCATAGCAATGTCAGGCCAGGAACATAGTTTGGTTACAGATTATACTCTCAAGGTTTGGTTGCTTTCTGCATTTAAAGTTGGTCCATTTGTATCCTGTTCTTACCTTTATCTTGCTACTCTATTTAACAACTCAAGTTGCAAGATTGACTCCTGAGGAATCTTTAACTGCAGATTCTCGGACTGGATATTTGTGCTGATATTTTGGTTGGAAATGACATGAAAAGGGGTATTTCTGGAGGGCAAAAGAAGCGTGTGACTACTGGTACTCCCCCTCCCTTAGTAAATTTGACTAACTGTTGGACATAGAAATTTTTTTGCTCTCTTGTAACCCCAATTGTTACTAGTATCAATAATGCTTATTGTCGGTTCTCTTAAAATTTGTTCAAACACCAGCTGTACCGGTTATCTTTACAGTAAACTCTGCCTTTAGAAACCTTTAATGTCTATTCTCCTGAAAACTCATTTTTCTCCATTTGGTCTTCTTCAATAATTTTCCTTTTGACAATGTTGCTTGCTAAGACGCATCGTGTAAACTGAATGCAGGAGAGATGTTGGTGGGACCAGCAAAGGTTCTTTTAATGGATGAAATATCTACAGGGTTAGACAGTGCCACTACTTTCCAGATTTGCAAGTTCATGAGGCAAATGGTCCACACCATGGATGTAACTATGATCGTTTCTCTCCTACAGCCAGCACCAGAGACATTTGTGCTTTTTGATGACGTTATCCTGCTTTCAGAAGGTCAGATTGTCTATCAAGGTCCACGTGAGCATGTCCTTGAATTCTTTGAACACATGGGTTTCAGATGCCCTGATAGGAAAGGAGCTGCTGACTTTTTGCAAGAAGTAACTTCCAAGAAGGACCAGGAACAATATTGGTTCAGAAAGAATCAACCATACAGATATATTTCAGTTGCCGAGTTTGTGCGAGGTTTCAACTCTTTTCATGTTGGCCAACAACTCGCGTCAGATCTTAGAACTCCATACGATAAATCAAGGGTCCACCCGGCTGCATTGGTCACAGAGAAGTATGGCATCTCAAATTGGGAGCTGTTCAGGGCATGCTTCTCAAGAGAGTGGCTGCTGATGAAGCGGAATTCTTTTTTGTATATATTCAAAACCACCCAGATAACAATCATGTCAATAATTGCCTTCACGGTGTTTTTCCGGACAAAAATGGAAGTAGGGACTGTGATAGGTGGACAAAAATTTTTTGGAGCATTGTTTTTCAGTCTAGTCAATGTGATGTTTAATGGGATGGCAGAACTTGCAATGACAGTTTTCAGGCTCCCTGTCTTCTATAAACAGAGGGATTTCTTGTTCTTTCCTGCGTGGGCTTTCGGCTTACCAATATGGGTACTCAGGATTCCATTATCGTTAATGGAATCAGGGATATGGATTATCCTAACATATTACACGATTGGTTTCGCTCCTTCCGCTAGCAGGTACGAAGGGTTTGAAGTTTTGCAATTCCCAACTCCTTTTCATTTGAACTCCATTTGCACTTGCTGGAAACTTGTTTTTTATTGTTCTCCTTCATGTAGTTGGGGATGGCCTCTTTAGTTAGATGTTAGATTTTCATTTTATTTTTTCATTTTCTACATTTTAGGATAAATATATTGAAATAATTTTCAATCGCTACAATAACTTTAACCAACAATCATATATTTCCTCTGTTTTCTTCAGGTTCTTCCGACAGTTCCTTGCATTTTTTGGCATACATCAGATGGCTCTGGCTCTCTTCCGTTTCCTTGCTGCTGTTGGACGAACACAAGTCGTTGCTAACACACTAGGGACCTTCACCTTGCTTTTGGTTTTCGTGCTCGGAGGATTCATTGTTGCCAAAGGTAAGTAGACAACCCTTTTACTATTGCATCTAGTATTTAAGGCAAAACACCATCTTATCATCTTGTTATTCTTTTCAACAAATCAAGTTGAAAATGATTTAGTTAAGCATTCTTTTCACCCCTCTTTTTGCAGACGACATTATGCCATGGATGATCTGGGGCTACTATTCCTCTCCTATGATGTATGGACAGAATGCCATTGTCATGAATGAGTTCCTTGACGAAAGATGGAGTGTGGTAAGATGTCTTAGTTTAGATTTTCATTCTATTATAGACACAATATTTTCTTAATTTCACATTTAAATGGATGTTACAGAGCCTGCAAGCTTTTTGTGTTAAAAATAAGTCATCATCAAAGTTTTATAACATTCTTTTATTACAGGATAATACAGGGTTAGTGCTTCTGAAGGCTAGAAGCTTCTTTACTGAGGACTATTGGTTTTGGATTTGTATCGGAGCACTCTTTGGGTTTTCGCTTTTATTCAATGTCTTATTTATTGCAGCATTGACTTTCTTGAACCGTAAGTCACTCAGTCTGATGCTTTTTCTGGGTTATTGGATGGCGATGAAATTTCAATATGACATGCTTGGAAATTCTCTTTCAGCTTTGGGTGACTCAAAAGCTGTCACTGTGAGTGACGATGAGAAGAAGAAGAAGAAGTCATCACCTGGACGACAGAGAGCAGGTCTGACACTTCCAAAACCTCTTCCTTTTCTGTTATTCCCCTTCCTTTTCGTTTTGCAGATTTAGCACATTTCACCAAGTCAATTTTGGTTCTAACTTAATTCAAGAAGGTAGCATACAGTATGCCTGAACATGGGTATTAGTTGAGAAGATTGACATTGTGATGATATTAACACATCCCAGTCCAATGTTCAGCTAGGATACTATATTTTATTCTGGTGAATCTCTAAAATGTGATCGTCTTCTAAATACATTAAATTTTGGTGATCAATTGCAGGTATTGATATGGCAACGAGAAATTCTGCAGAAATTGGTGGCGCAGTGGATAATTCAACAACAAGAGGAATGGTTCTGCCATTCCAACCCCTTTCACTTGCATTCAACCATGTGAACTACTATGTGGATATGCCTGCTGTAAGTTACCATCAAGTTTTTCATTTTTTTGGGCATTTACAATGAAATTTTTTGTTCTTGAAACTTTATTTTGTGCGAGATACACTAGATCTGTATAACCAGAAATGTTGCATATCTCCTGAAAGTGTCATGTCAGGGTACATGTGTACATTGTTCTTCATCAGAAAACATACTAGCCTAATAGATAACATTTTCAAATGTAAATTTCTCACCCTTAGGTAGCATTGAAAGGTCACTGTATGCTACTGGCCAAAAGTTTCAACTCTGGAACACATGAAGGTTCTTGATTTGCTTTAATGTATTACTGAGTTAAACTGATTTTCAACTTGCATTAAAATAAAATAAAAACTTATTCCACTTTTAAAGATGAATCACAGGCAGCTTATGTTCCCCTAGAGAAATAAACTTAATTTTTATTGTTGGACATTGGATCAAAGGTTGTTTTTTCCATGCCAGGAAATGAAGAGTCAAGGAATTGATGAAGATCGTCTTCAACTGCTCAGAGATGTTAGTGGAGCTTTTAGACCAGGTGTATTGACTGCACTTGTGGGTGTAAGTGGTGCTGGGAAGACCACCTTGATGGATGTGCTAGCTGGAAGGAAGACCGGTGGCTACATTGAAGGAAGTATTAACATCTCAGGCTATCCAAAGAATCAAGAGACATTTGCTCGTGTGACCGGCTATTGTGAGCAGAATGACATTCATTCACCTCGTGTAACTGTTTATGAATCCCTTCTGTACTCAGCCTGGCTCCGTCTTTCTAAAGATATAGATACAAAAACCCGAAAGGTATGTAATGTTTCTCAGTAATTAGTTATTCCTGGACTTTTGAGAAGTCTCTTCTCTTCATTTCCTTCTACGTTTTATTATTCTTATTATCTTCACTATATGGTCCACAGATGTTTGTTGAAGAAGTTATGGAATTGGTTGAGCTAACTCCCCTCAGAGATGCCTTAGTTGGACTTCCAGGTTTAGACGGTCTATCAACAGAACAGAGGAAAAGATTGACCATAGCAGTAGAATTGGTAGCTAATCCCTCTATCATATTCATGGATGAGCCTACTTCTGGTCTTGATGCTAGAGCAGCTGCTATTGTGATGCGAGCTGTCAGAAACACTGTGGACACAGGTAGAACTGTTGTGTGCACCATTCATCAGCCTAGCATAGACATTTTTGAATCTTTTGATGAGGTAAATTTCAAATTTTAGAATGCCTTTTGATTTTGACCCCCTCCCATTTCTTATGTGTGTCAAATTATAATGCAACATGATATTTTTGCAGCTGTTGTTGATGAAAAGAGGAGGTCAGGTCATTTATGCCGGATCTCTTGGTCACCGTTCTGACAAGCTCATAGAATATTTTGAGGTGACAACTTCTCCTGCCCTTTTTCCATCTATGATTCCTTTAGCATCAAAGATAATTTTCCCCTTCTTCAAGGGAATAAATAGTAGAGTTACTAATTGTGCCTCATGTCCATGCATAGCTCCTGATCATTCCCACTTCCCAGGCATTGAAATTACGTAGTCTAATAGTGTAGATTGTTATTTCAAGTTCTAACCCCAATCCCAAACTAGATGAGGTTGGCTGAAGGGATCATTTTGCGCCATTCTGCATAATCATTATCAAAAGCATCCATATCGACAGAAATTGTGATATTAACTAATATTTTTATTTAAATATAGGCTGTCCCAGGTGTTCCCAAGATAAAAGATGCATATAACCCAGCAACATGGATGCTCGAAATTAGTGCTCCTTCAATGGAGGCACAACTGGATATAGACTTCGCAGAACATTATGCCAACTCCTCTCTCTATCAGTAAGCCTGGATATATCATGATAACCATAAGTTGCCTAGAGTTTTAGTAGTTTTCTTCTTATTTTCTATGTTGAAATGCTTTCAGGAGGAATCAGGAACTTATCAAAGACCTAGGCACACCAGCACCAGGATCCAAGGATCTCTACTTCCCAACCCAATACTCCCAAACATTTCTTACTCAGTGTAAAGCTTGTTTCTGGAAACAACATTGGTCTTACTGGAGAAACCCTCGTTATAATGCCATTCGTCTCTTCATGACATTAGCCATTGGATTCATATTCGGTCTCATCTTTTGGGACAAGGGACAGAAGACGTAAGACTATGAATTCTGTCTTGAAATTTCTTTTGCTTTGCCCAATACCCATGATATTGTTTACTCATACCAGTATACGGCAGGAGTAGCCTGAATTTTGATCAAAAGAGAGGGAAACGTTCCTGGTTCTGGGAACTTGCACATTTTTTGAATGCCATATGTTATCTTCTTGCTTTCAATTCCGCACTCATACTGACAAGTAAATCTGATTTGTTAACAGATTTACCCAGCAAGAACTATTGAATGTTTTCGGAGCCATGTACGCGGCGGTGCTTTTCCTTGGTGCAACCAATGCTGCTGCAGTGCAGTCTATAATTGCTATTGAGAGAACAGTTTTCTATCGCGAGAGAGCAGCTGGAATGTATTCCCCAATGCCTTACGCATTTTCGCAGGTAAAAATATGTGGGGGGGCTCTTTTAATCTACAGGACATTTTCTACCTCCATCCTTTTCTTGATTCACCATCGGTAGGACTTCAGGCTGACAAGATAATTTCTTGCAGGTGGCCATAGAAGCAATCTATGTAGCAATACAAACTATTATTTATAGCATTCTCCTTTTCTCCATGATGGGCTTCGAGTGGACGGTCACAAAGTTCTTGTGGTTCTACTACTTCATATTCATGTGCTTCATTTACTTCACACTGTTCGGGATGATGGTTGTCGCATTGACTCCTGCCCCCCAAATTGGTGCCATTTGCATGTCCTTCTTCACGTCCTTCTGGAACTTGTTCTCTGGTTTCCTTCTTCCCAGGCCTGTAAGTGATCAATTTAATAATTGATGAATGATCCCTTGCTCGTTTCCTTGTGTAAACAAATGAAAACTAAAAACCCTGCTCATTCATGACAGCTAATACCTATCTGGTGGAGGTGGTACTACTGGTGCTCTCCGGTGGCCTGGACATTGTACGGCCTCGTGACATCTCAAGTGGGTCAAAACACTAATCGGATTGACGTACCTGGGCAGGGGAAAGTGCTAATAAAGGATTTCCTCAAAGGATACTTGGGATTTGAATATGACTTTCTTCCTTACGTGGGTGCCGCCCATGTTGGCTGGGTTGTCCTCTTCTTCTTTCTGTTTTCCTATGGTATCAAGTTCCTCAACTTCCAGAAGAGATAAATACCTACAGCTTCACCACTGTAGTCTTAGAACAGTTTAATAATACAGAAAATCAAAGGTATAGTTGTTCATAGATGGGGAAGCAAATCGTAACCCCTGTTTGTGGCCTTGTAATTTTATTTTTATTTCCCCCCCCCTCTCGATCTCGTGTGTTACTATATAGCATTCTTTTGACCTGGCTTTCATAAGGGCAGTTGTTAATAAACGCCAACAGACGTGTTACTGCATAGTTAAGAAATTTATTGTTTTAGTACTTTTCCTTTTATGAGATATGTATTGGACAGTTCTTGGTTGAAAAAAAGATTAACCTCTGTCGGCGCTTTCTTACAAGAATTGTTTTTCAAGAATTACTAAAAAAAGTCAACAACAATAATAGAATTGAATCGAATGTTGACATTAAAAGAAAGTGATTGGCTCACTTGCCTTTGACTGCAAGTGTAGCTCCACAATCATTATTTATGATATTTTCTTTTAATGTGGATATCCAGATTAACTTGTATGTATCTCGAGTAATTTCATGAGCCTTGAAGTAATGACTAGTAAGCTTTTAGTAATTATCCTATTAATAACTATAAAACTTGAATCTGAGACTATAAGGAGAATAAATCTTTTAATCTTAAACTCTTACCATTGAACAACTCTAATTATTTTCACTAGTATTGATAGTATTGTAATTGAAATTTAGATATACCTTCAAAATCTTTTTTTTTTTGTTCTTTATCTCTTCTCATTATAGTTTGAACAACTTATTTTATAATTTCCTTTATATATCACGTTTTTAAATCATAAAAAGTTTGAATATCATGTCATCAACACATATATATCTCTTTTAATAGTGTTCCTTAGCAAATCGAAGAAAAGATGCTATTATTTTTCAAAAAAAAGAAAAAAAAAACCTTTGTCGACGGGAAATGTTAGAAAAGGAGAGGAAAAGGATCTTCAAAAAGATCCATATAAGAATAGAGGATCAATCATCATGGCGAAAAGGCTTACTTTCCCCGGATGGCCCACTAACAGCCACACGTACATCCATGGCCTTTAATTTCTGATCCTTTTTAACTGACACGTAGCATAGATCATAAAAATATAGAAGGGCAAGAGGCCCACCTGGAGTGGATGCTAAATAAAAAAAAAGGGAGAGAGAAGCGAGATTGACGATGGAGAATGATCCTGATACCCACAGAACCCCATCCCCATTCTCCATTGAACACGTATGATGTACGACACTCTGCCACTGGTGGATTCCTATAACAGTAAGAACACTACAAATCTTTCTAATTTCGGCTTTCACGCATCTCTCGCGTCTGCTTTCATCTTCTTCTCCTTTTTTTATTATTTTTTTAAATTATTATTATTATCCGGTACAGTCTCACTTTCAAGCTCTAAGCTATAGCTTAGATCTCTAGTCGTAGAAAGAGAAGAGAAGAGAAACAAATGATGTACTGCGCTATATCAGGCATACGTTTTCCCTGTCTCCCTTCAGTGTACAACACCAAATCTCAATCAAGTTTCAATGGCGATCCTTGGAGTCGAAAGGGCCTCTCTTTTTTCTCGAAGAAAGACCCATCTTCCCGTAACTCTCTCTTCTATTTTTTGTCAAAACAAAATATGAGTTTTGCCTTTTGTTTTTCAATATATATGGCTTTGATTCCTGATCAGTGATTTTGTTTGCAGTGAAGATGTTTTCTGGAAAGTCTTCTTACGATCCCGATGCCCCAAATATAGCCGTCACTACTTCTACTAAAACAACAACAACAACAACCACACCAACATCTGAGAAAGTCCTTGTCCCCCCCGATGGCAACGCTTCAGAAGATTCTCTGGTTTGTCATCTCCTTGTCCACGTGCTGCATACTACTTCTATGACGCATGCTGTTGATTCTCAGTTTAGAGTGTTTTGCATTTGAAAACAAATCATGTTCTAGCATTTGATGCTTAAAGAAAATGAGATCCCGGTTAAATGGGAAAAACACACACACAAAAGAAAAAGCAAAATGATGTGGAGCAAAACCCTCGTGTTCTAGACTCCTACAAATTGAGAACTGGAGTTGTTTCCTGCCTTTCATTATCTGAAGGGTTTTTTTTATTATTATTATTATTATTACTACCACCTAAATTAGAAGCCAAGACCATTCCTTTATGATGGACCTTTAATCCCTTGCCTCATTTCGAACGAGTAATCTCTCTACGAGCTATTGAGCTGTACGAAGACATTTGGCTGTTATATGCTCTAATCAAAATGAAGGGCACTGGTGATTTTTCTATGGATATCTTCCACTTGTTTCTATGTACATATTCCCAAGTCTTTTTCTTCCCCCCTTTAGATTTCGACACCTCATTCTTATTATATGCTTCTGGGAATTTTCATCCTCAGAGAGCGTAGGCTATACTAACATGAAAAGCTGTTCCTTGGTTCAATACTTTCTTTTATCTGAATCCTATTTTTTAATTTCTTATCCCCTGCTAGATGGCAAGAGGTGGGTTTTTGTATAGGACATGTAATGTGCAAAGTAATCAATCAATGCACTTCATTACTAACACGGGGATCTGTGAGGCACCGGTGGTGACTTGAGAATGAAAGAGATGATAGAATTGCTATTTGAACATTTAAAAGGAAGTTATAGGATAAAAAAAATTGGGAACTCTTGGATAGCCTAAACTTAGTCTCAACTTGATCCTCAAGCATGGTTATTTGCATGCCATATGTTAAAAACTGTGTCAATTTAAAGGAATTATATAGGCTCTTCTATTGTTCTTGCTTCATCAGGATCTTGTGATCTTTCCAATGCTATAAAGGCTTGGGATTGATCTTGGGAAAATATAAATATAAGAAAGGCCTGAGATTTTGGAAGGTGTAGGTAATAGATTTCATGTTGAGAATTTGTATTTGCACGTTTTGAAACACATTGCAGGATCAATCTAGGTATCGTTGAAGTTATAGGCCTACTTGACTGTCATCCCATGATGATACAGCTCCTTTGACAAAGATGCTTGGTGTAACGAAAGTCATGTGCTCTTACAGTGTGTGTAAAAAACTTTGGTTGCCTGATTGGTCTATCTTGCATATTCTTTAGTTTCTCAATGCCTTTGCCAGAAAATGTGATGATAGATTTAATGTCTGTTGTTATCCAATTCTCACTTAAATCAGCGCTTCCTTTTACCTGTTTGATTCTTGTGTTAGGTACTTCATGATGTAGAGAGTCTAACAATGGAAGATAACCAGATTGTTGAAGACAAGGAAAAGCAGGAGACATCTGCTCCTTTGAGTGAGTCAATAATCATTGGTAAATCTGAAGCCAAAGCTAGGTTTATCCCCCCACCTGGCTCTGGACAGAAAATATATGAAATAGATCCAAGTTTGACAGGTTTTCGTCAACATCTTGATTACCGGTGAGAAACTCTATCTTTCCACATGTAAGATATTTTTAGGTTGAACTCAGTGTTGACAGCTTAAAGTAAAACTAATAAATGAGCACGTGCTTCATGTTATTTACTAAAGTTTTGGTGATCATACGTGCTAATTCTCAGCATCAATGTTTATCATTAGCTTTCTTAATATTCTTTTAATATTGTTTTTTAGAAGTACTTTTTTGAAGGTGTCTGTTTTCATTTATTTAATGGTACCCTCAGTCTGCATTCAAGTTAAAGATCAAACTCCAATAGATATTTCTTGCATTTTTTCAGACATGTTTCTATTTCAACCTTTAGATAAAGTAGGAATATAGAAGTATCTATTTTAACTATAGCTTGAAATAGCTGACTAAGATTTCAAATGAATATTCTTCTACATCTTTTTAAACCCCATTTCTCAATGCATTTTTTCCCTGATGATTCTTATAAACAAAGAGTAATATCATATCAACTAATTTGTTAAAGTGTGCTTACTTAAATCTTTGAACACTATCTTGGATTTTGTCTTTTCTCAATTTATATTAGATTCTAACTCATTCTGTGCCATGGTATACCTCTGCATCACCAAGAAATTTTTACTTTATTTTCTTTCCATTTCCATTTATTGTTTTCATTATTTTCTCTGTATATAGATGGTGTAATCAACTTATGCACTAGCCTGCATCTTTGTTTTCATTTACTAAAATCATGCAAGATATTGCATGAAAAAGTGTTTGTTGTTTGCAATGCTGTCAGAGCCATACCAATGAACCCAAGTGCTATTTGTTTTTCCTCAAAGAAGGACCTAATATATGATATGATTGTCAAGTCTAGTTGTAAGGTTGAGGTGTGATTATTTCGTTGTTTAGAAACATAACAAGTGCTGCCTGGACAGGAGTGATCCATGTATTCTCTCTTTTATAGTACAATTGTTTAATGTTTGCTATCTTTAGACTAGCTTGTTCGAATATTTGTAGAAATATATATATTTCAAGGTATGGTTTTAAAGATGTCGATAAATTTTGTACAACATTCTATAGTTTATTTAATAATTTCCCAATCATAGATATTCACAGTACAAAAAAATTCGTGAAGAAATTGACAAGTATGAAGGTGGTTTGGAAGTGTTTTCTCGTGGCTATGAAAAGCTTGGTTTCATACGCAGGTATTCCACCTTTTCTATTTTTGTGGGTTGGAAGTCCATTCATTTTCTAGTTTTTTTGGAATGACCAATTGCACCTTCCATTTTTTCTGTTACATAATGCATTGTGTTTTCACTTGTATTTTCTTTTGCAAACTAAATGAGCTGTATCAAAAAATAAAACTAGTGACAATATGATCTCAAAAGTGGAAAAAACAACAGAAATTCTTGCAATTTTGCTTTGCATTGCAAATTTTTATATTAGTGTGGTGACATATTGGCCCTTGAGTTGAATGTTTTCAATGTTAGAGGTTATCACAAGAATTTTCAATTAGTGTTGTGACACATTTTTTTCTATTAGTTCAGTGACTCTTGTTCTGAGGATAAGCATAACACCCAAACTGCAAAGACGAGGGATGGGTCATCATATGAACTTGGAAAAAAACTGTGACTAAAATTTTGTACCAAGGGTGAAGGGGGTACAGGTTCACAAATGTAGAAATAGTGCATTTGGTTAGATTTAGGCAGATCTGTATGCATGTTGTGGTTTAAGAACAAATTATTGGGAAACAAATTCCCATGTCCTAGACAGGCCTCTTATAAGACTGTAAGATTGTACTGGTACCATGAATTGAATGCATAAACTGAGCTCTCACACTTCATTGTGATGGCAATTGTTTAATTTACTTGCTCATCGCAGGTTTGTTTTCACATATGCTCTATTTGTTTCATTACCTATTCTCATGCTGTATCTATAAAAAAATTAGTCTGCTATTCTAGTGTTATTTTTTCCCTTATAGCCAATCAATTTAGTTCCTCAGCACATCTCATTCTCACTGATTATACTTTCTACTGTTTTCTCAGTGAAACAGGAATAACCTATAGGGAATGGGCGCCAGGAGCTAAGGTTCTTACTGTTTTGATTCTCTGTCATGTGGTCTTTATTTTATACAGTAAATCTCAGAGGAGGCAGTTTTCTCATGACTGTCTATTCTCAAATCTGATCTGTTTAGTCATGGTACCTGTATTACTGAACAACTGGATGTATATCAGGCACAAACAAAGGGCATATGCTGTTAATAACACAAGTCTCTATAAATTTACACGAGAGGCTGCTTTTTTGTTAAGCATTTTAGCCAGAGACACTGTTCCTCTGGACTGATTCAAGCTAACAAATTGGCTGGCTATGAGATGATTATTTTTTTGTTCCTGACAAATATGTTTGTATGTTGACTAGTTACTATTTATTTCAGTCGGCAGCAATGATTGGAGATTTTAACAATTGGAATCCCAATGCAGATGTTATGACCCAGGTATGTTATCTATGCTTTTGCTTTATGGAGCATTGGATCCAATGATTTATATTTTCTGCTTCATTCCAACGGTATCATTTATACTTGTTGGAATTGTCTGTTGTCTTTTCAAATGATTGGTAAAGGGCATAGAGGCTTTGTCTCTCTTTCTTCTCCTGTACTCTTCACAGCAACAGTCTTCTATCTGCTCATTTTTTTTTCAGATTCTGTTAACATAAACACATACCTTACTCATTTGATTGATGGAAAAAAAAGAAATCTTTATATTGGACTTCTCTACTGTGGATTCTGTCTGTCTATTCCATCTCATGCTTTTCTCATTTTCCTTTACTGATCATTCTTTCTTCTGCAATAGAAAAGAAAAATGTAAATATTGCTTTGATATGTCTTTGTTTGGAAATGGAAACTGTGAAAACCATTCATTTTACAGTTGTTTGAATCTGCTGTAGAATCTGAAAGCTTCAAGGATATGTCCAAATAATACATACTTGTACTAGTTTAATTAATTAATATATCGTTGAGAGTCTGGATCGAAAGAGAAGCCAGTAAGAATCTGACGTTATGATGGGTGTTTGCTGGATGTAATATTTTCATAGCTGCGTTTAAATTCCTTTTTTTTCCTTGTTAGGTCTATTGTACTATTTAAACTCCAAGCAACTGATTTATTCTTTTACAGAATGAATTTGGTGTCTGGGAAGTGTTCCTTCCAAACAATGCAGATGGTTCATCACCAATTCCCCATGGTTCTCGAGTAAAGGTAACACATCTCAAGATTGAATGCTAAAATCTTACTGTGTAAATTAGAGTTAATGCATTAAATTTGATGCTCCTTGCTTATGAATTTTCTTCTGTGCTTGTCACTTTTGGCAAGCAAGGGAAATAAGTTTGCGACTTTCATTTGAAGTCTAAAAATCTGCATTTTCATACAAAGTGAGAGCTTCTAGGAATCTTGTCTTGTTTGGCTGTTTTCTTGAACTGTAAAAGAATACCAGGAGCCTCTTGCTCAGCACCCAGTGACTTCATGTGAAATAAAACCACTTTTACACAACAAGAAAAGGATCTTGGCAGTGTAATTCTATCTTCTTAACTTTGCTATTCAGAATTCATAACGCAAGAAAAACAGACCAAATGCATGGTATCAGCTCCAGCTTTATATTAGTTTCTTGCATTTAATTGAAGCTAGATCTTTTCATTTTCGGTCAGTTGGAAAAGGAGATGGTTATAAGTATCATTCAAGGCCCTGCGCTTTTTTAGTTTTAAAAACTTTGCTCTGCTATTCAAATACGTCATAGATGGCGAATCTGATCTTGATTGTGTGTTTGTAGATACGCATGGATACTCCTTCTGGCATGAAAGATTCTATTCCTGCTTGGATTAAGTTCTCAGTACAGGCTCCAGGAGAAATCCCATACAATGGTATTTACTATGATCCACCGGAGGAGGTACACTTCTTGCTTGAGGTTCTCTTGTTGCTGAATATATTGTGATGATTTGGACCTAGATTTTGCGTACACTATCATGAAACTTAGGTTAAGGCAACATAAAATGCAATAATTTAAGCAAGCCTTTGAGATTGCAGGAAAATGGAATTCTCATTGTTGATCCTAACCCTAAGCTATTAGGCAAGTGATCCCTCAAGAGACCAACTATGCACTTTATTTGGGAGACAAAATTTAGAACATGAAGCAATAACTCCCCATGTTTTCAAAATGTTGCACCAAATAATGTCCTCACTCACTAATTTCGCTGTATATTACTATTGAAAAACGAACAGGTTTCAAAGTTTAAAACTGTTAGGTTGAGCCTTAAAGGTCCAAACATTATTAGTATTTTCACAGACCGCCTCAAGGGTAAGAAAGCATTCCAAAGGTCTCTAGATTTGGGGGAGTTTTTCAGAATAAAGGATGAGGAGTGCAAGGAAGATTGGCTATGCTTGGGTGAATAGTTTGAGGAGGGTATGAGGGGAGGAGGGTTTGTGGACTGCAGCATGGTTTTTTACATGGCTATGAGGTGAAGATGATAGAGAAAGAGAGAGACAGAGAATTCATTCTGAAATGCAAGGCTGGACTGTTTCTTGGTTTAGTATTAGAATCATAATTACCAAATAGTCAGGTGCTTGAATCCTGGATTAAAATCATAATTACCAACTCAATTATTAAAATTAATAGTAGTTCCATGTACACATGATCAATCTACTTTCAAATACCAGATGAGCTTTTCCTCATCTGTCTGGGCGGTTGGGGAATCTCCTTTCTGAGATTAACAAGGAATCAGTTTGTGTGAATCATGCTAAGACTACAAGGGCTAGTCAGGTTGTTTCAAAACAACTTATTGATCAATGCCAATTTTTCAACGGTCAATTTAAATATCCTTATAACTCAGCAAAGAGATTTGCTGAAGTTGCTAGGTGCTGGTGCATCCAGTAACAAATCCTTGGAGCCCTCAGGCCCAGTTAGTAATGGTCTAACAGGCTGGTGCATGCGCAGGAAAGAAGATTTGGAATGGATCAAAAGAAGTGTTGTTATATCACATACTCTTAAACCAACCCCACCATAGCAAGTTCTGGTCCATTCCATTTCAGGATAACACTCATGGGAGGTATCCTTGCAGCTCACATTTGACTCCTCGGATGTTACGGATCAAATACTGTAAACTGCTCATTGTTGGTTAGGTTTTTATTTAGGATTAGTTAGACCATGGATAGCAAAGACATTGGTTTAGATAGTTATGTTTGGGGTTAATGAGCTAAAGAGTCTTATATTATCAATTTTGTTTTAACGAGGACTCGTTTTTTAAAATTTCTTAATCCAATCAATGTACTACCATTTCATAAATACCACCATTGGTCCATCTGTCACTTATGTGTTATTTGTCCGTTAATTTTGGAATATGCTCTTTTAAATTTGAAAAAAAATCATAAAAAATAAGAATCAGATAATGAATTTTAAAAGCTAACAAACATTGAAATTATAAATTTTAAGTCCTATCAATGATTATTAGCCCTTGCATATAATTTATTATTTTAGAAATCAAAAAGAAAATTAAACTAATAAAAAATAATATAATTAATTCACATAAAAAAAATGAAAAAATCTAAACTAAATTGTTTTTAAAAAAAGACATCTAGATTTTCTCATTTTTTTCATGAAAACCAAACCATTACAAACTACATATCTAAATTCTTATGCACTTCATTAAAAAATACAATTTTGTTACGTGGTGTCCAACTTTTTACTGTGTGAGCTTTACTTAGAGATAGTGGTTTCATGATAGATGGATATGCTAGTGACTAAAAGTTTGTTTGGGATTTAGTTGAATTTCTTATAATTTTTTAAACAGGTGATTATGAAAGGTTGTAATGGCAAGGATTTTTATTATTTAATTGAGCTTTTTGTTTCTTTTTATCTTCATTTCACTCAATTTCATAATTATTCATGGTGCCCTGCTTTATGCTCACTGCCCTGATGTTTTCAAGTCTCTAGTCTCCTTATTTCGCCTTGAGTTTTGATGATTGCCATGGATAGAGAAATCATCAATCAAACCATTTCTGTAATAAACGATGGTGGTAGTTTTGTTGTCCAAATATATGAAGATTAGCGCATGTTTTTTTCCATTTCCTGAGGTGTTACATTCCCAATGAGATGTGCCAACCTAGGGAAATTCAAATACAAGGGAAATGCCACAGGCCCTTAAGCAGCATGCGCAGTCAACATCTTTGTGCTTCTGAAGTGAGTCTTGAAGATGGCAGAGAAGGCTTTTACCTTATTACCTTTGGGATGGTTTGGACCAACTCTTTTTGCCCACTTCTTAAGGTCCCATCTCAAGCAGCTCCCCAGTCTTTCATTTTTTCAACCATGAGAATATAACAAGATTCATACTTCTCCCTTGCCAATTTATTTGCCCCGTGTCTCGTTTCCAGCACCTTACAATAACCAAAGTTCTTTGAGCGATGATTTTCACGCTCCCTTAATTGTATCGAGAAAGGGAAGAAGAAATAAGGTTGAAGCCAGGAAAAAGAAAAGGAACGACTATATTTGTATCTAGAGGTTATTTTCTCAAAGATTAGCCATGCTGCTTAGAAAGGATAGAAAGTTAAAATCAATTGATGTTTAGTGCTGTAAGAATGGTGCGGA
Organism: Salix caprea; assembly: GCA_964035475.1. NCBI lineage: Eukaryota > Viridiplantae > Streptophyta > Magnoliopsida > Malpighiales > Salicaceae > Salix > Salix caprea. The sequence goes on from OZ037751.1 coordinate 6,962,538, forward strand.
CGATGAAAAGATGGCGGTGGATAATAATAGCATCTCAGAGCACATCAATGAAGTCTTGGAGGCTTTGAACTTAGATGAAACCTTGGTTATTGTAGTTAAGAGAAGAGATTGGTTTTTTAAAGATTTCCAACACATTCTTCATGATGATCAAGTGTGGCTGGCCATGAAGGGTAGTGAGGAGTTCCTTGCCTTTGATTGCAGTCTCTCTTGGGTCTATTGCTCCTTGTTTCTCCTGATCTGGGCTTCATTATGATGTATGAAAGCATGTTTCCAATTTTTTGTGCTTTTGTTGCATCGGTTGTTTAGTATCTTAGGCTCTCTACCCTGTGTTTGTCTTAGCTGGGCCTTGCTCTCTCGAGGTTGTAGCTTGCTGTCATGTGTCTTGTATTCATCCATGTGAGTTATAATTGTGGGGCGGTGCTCTTTAGTTTTTTCTGGCTTGGTGTTGCCTTATCAACCATCTTGCTTTCTTTCTTGCTTTCTTTTTAATAAATAATGCTACTAAATTAATGAACAAGAAGAAGCAAGTTGAAGATTCAGATGGTTCTACAAAAGAATGATCCTTGGAAGAAGAAGAAGAAGCCATCCTGGACTGCTTCTTTGTCCAGCAACTCACAAGTCATGAGCCTCTTGCCATTCATGATCTTAGTGAAATCTATAAGCTACTCACTACAACACCAATGGTCAATAATAAAATCAGTCATCATATTGAAAAGGCATCAGATGTAAAAACCTAAGCTTTGAAGTAGAAGCCAAATGCATAAATATCATAACTATGCTTGAATAATCCATGTTATTAGTTGTGCCCTTAATTTATGTGTTCATTTGTGAACCAACAAGCATTAGCTGCAGTCCATGCTGTAAAACACTCAAATTGTATTAAATGATTGAAAATCTATCTCTATTTTCTTCATAATTTTTGTTTGAGGTCCATGGCTTTGCACCTTGATGCTTTTGCTTACTTCATTGCAGGAAAAGTATATATTCAAACATCCTCAACCAAAGAGACCAAACTCACTTAGGATCTATGAGGCTCATGTCGGAATGAGTAGCACGGTGTGAATCTTCTCCCGTTCTGTCTCATGTTACAAGTTCTTATTCACTGCATCCTTATACTGGTGATTAAAATCATTCATGATTGCATGGTGTTTAAACATGCTAAAGCTATTTATATCTTGGCAAATATTTATTAAAAAAAAATTGGGAGTTTATGCAGAATGCTTTTTTTGACTTGTCATGGTAGAAGTATCTACAAATGCCTCTATAATGGAGTATGATCAGTCACTATGCTCCTGTTTCACTAATCCTGCCAAATAGTGCAAGATGACATTTTCTTAAAGAACAGCGGTCTGTACCAGCAACCTTGTTCAGGGTTCTGGTCCTCCTCAGAGCCTGGACAATGCGATATGCCTGAAACCATATTGTCTTGCCCTTGAATGATTGAACAAACACCAATCAAAAGCAATGGTTCAGGGTACTGTCATAATGATTATTTTTACAACTCTTGATTTCTTGCTTTTAATTACCATTCTAAATTTTAACAGTTGATGTATTTTGTTGAAATCTCTGTGCATGATGAGAATGGGTTTAGGTAATAGATCTTAATAAATCGAGGCACGTCCTTTATTTGGACTCTTTAATCTTTCCCTTTCTTATTGATATTTGATCTGCAGCCTCTTCGTTCTATCCCTCGTAATATTGCCATTTCTTAAATGCAGGAGCCAGTAATCAACACATATGCCAACTTTAGAGATGATGTGCTTCCTCGGATAAAAAAACTTGGTTATAATGCTGTTCAGATTATGGCTATTCAAGAGCATTCATATTATGCTAGTTTTGGGTATTTCCTTTATTTAGGATAAAGCTCGACCTTCAATTATTCCCCTTTTTTTCTCTTACATATATGTTTTCCCGAAGCTTCTGTTCATTAGCAAGGTGGGCAGTTTTTGCTTCCATATAAGCTCACAAACTCACGAATTCCTTTTGATGATATGAAGGTACCATGTCACAAATTTTTTTGCACCCTGTAGTCGATGTGGAACCCCTGATGATCTGAAGTCTCTGATAGACAGAGCTCATGAGTTAGGTCTGCTTGTTCTCATGGATATTGTTCACAGGTAACTTTCCATTAAGTACAAATTAAGTTCTGATGATTTGGGCAAATTGACTTGTAAAACTTAAAGAGGGAGAAACTTACTTGAAAAAAACATGAATTATGGAAATTATTATTTGGGTGTAGTAGCTGTCAAATGTTCAGTCTCGAATAACTTGTATTTATGTCTTTGCATGTCAGTATTTATTAGAAAAGTTTGAGCCATCTTAAAGTAAGAATATGTTCTGCAGATTAATTGGAATCATGAGATGAAGAGCCATTCATCTAGGGTTATGCGCAGGAATATATGAATCATAACCTTCATTAATCCATAGCTCTTTTTTTTTTATTATTACTAAACCACATCTTTGAGACAAGTAAAAAATGGGCAAGAACAGAATCCATCATTTGTGAACTTATTATGCTATCATTTAGCAAGTTTGGTAATATAGCAGCTCTCCTCTCAGGTGTCTTGCTCACTAATATTTTGAGTGTCTGTTGCGATATTGGATTGGATAAATAAATTTTTTAATGCTTTTTTTCAATCTTCATTTCCATAAATCATAGTGAACATTCATTACCAATTATTACTTGATCTCCTAGTAATAATCTTTCTTTTGGCTGACATCTAATATCAAATGAATCCAGCCATGCATCGAACAATACTTTGGATGGTTTGAATATGTTTGATGGAACTGATAGTCACTACTTCCACTCTGGTTCACGGGGACATCATTGGCTATGGGACTCTCGCCTTTTCAACTATGGCAGCTGGGAAGTATGTACTTGTTTGAATCTTCAGAAACAGTATTTGTCTGGAGTTTTAATTCTTCATTTGTCCTTTTCTTATAGTTGGTGAGGACTAAATACTTGCTCATTGGTTCAGGTACTAAGGTATCTGCTTTCAAATGCAAGATGGTGGCTGGATGAATATAAGTTTGATGGGTTCAGATTTGATGGTGTGACTTCAATGATGTACACTCACCATGGGTTGCAGGTATCATTTAAGTTCTTTAGGGTATATTATTTTTGGATGCCTGATGAGGTAACAATCGCTCAAGCTCTATGAAGCCTAGGATGTGCTCAATTAGAGGGATAAAAGTGATAGATGCTTGATTCTTAAACCTTATGCTTGATATGGCTAGGCTCATTATGTTTTGTTTTATGTTTCCCTCTAGCTCTATTATAGCTATGGGTGGTAGAACTTAATTGTTTGTTTTTCTATCTGACTTGTGACTGAATGGAAGATATTTTCTTTCGTTATTTTACTTGATGCAGATGACTTTTACTGGAAACTACAACGAGTACTTTGGATATGCAACTGACATAGATGCTGTGGTATATCTGATGGTTGTTAATGATATGATTCATGGTCTCTTCCCTGAGGCTATTAGCATTGGTGAAGATGTAAGTTCTTGCCCCCTAGAGGAATCAACAGCTCCAGTTAATCCAATGCCAGAGCTTTCTGCTTACTTAAGTTTATGATTTTCTTTTTTTCTTTGTAGGTCAGTGGAATGCCAACATTCTGCATTCCTGTCCAAGATGGTGGTGTGGGATTTGATTATCGCCTCCACATGGCTGTTGCTGATAAATGGATTGAGCTTCTCCAGTATATGCCACTGAAACTCTCCACCCTCTTTTTGACTGCCTTGAATCTGCATCTTCTTGTTTGATGCTATTTTGAGGTCTTATCTGACAGTCATTTTCTACTTCTACTGGGTGTAGGAAGAAGGATGAAGACTGGAGAATGGGTGACATTGTACACACTCTCACTAACAGAAGGTGGCTGGAAAAGTGCGTTTCATATGCTGAAAGTCATGACCAAGCTCTTGTTGGTGACAAGACCATTGCATTCTGGTTGATGGACAAGGTTATACGAGTTCATTCCCATATCACTCTAAAATTAAAATTTATGCACATGTTTATTAGAGAATATTGTTTTTCTCTTGACTGTTAATCCAGAAGAGAAATGGTGTAGTAGGTAGAAAAGAAAAATAATGTTTAACATTTGAACAAGTTTGAAGAAGAAAATGAGTTGTAGGCTTTGTAGATATTCTAACTACTGTAAATATTAATTAAACTGATTTGTCTTCTACAATACCTCTAATAGCCTATTTATTCTAGTTATAACCATTTTAGGAATAGAAATTACCATAAATCGTATTTGACTACTATCATTAAATGTCAGATTTACATAACTAGATCTGAATAGTGTAAGGATTTGTGAAACTAAAAATGAACACCAAAATCAGTAAGGAAAACTAACATATTTTTGGAATCCCCTTGGAGAAATTGACTCAAGCAATAAGACTTTGCATCTGGTGCATGTATCTAGGGATTGGCTTTCTTTATTCATCTTATTTTATCAGAGATGAAGTAGAGTGAGGAGGAAACCAGCAATTTCTGCAGATATAATGGCTAAGACTATATGAAATTGAAGCTCAAACTTAGAAACATTTATTTACTGGCTCGTAGAGAAACCTCTACAGTATATTTATAGGAAATAAAAGATGTTTGTAAATTAGACTAGGCAGCCTTATTTATATTAGTTCCAATCTAAATCATGATCCTTATAGAGTGAATCATATTTCAAAGTTTAAAGAAAATTGAAAAATCCAAATAACTAGAGGATTCCTAAACTAAACAACAACACTAAAATTACCAAGGAAAATATAAATTCTTCCAAAAGCTCATGTGTCAATCACTCGATGCAGGGTGGCAAGAGGAAGACAATAGAAACAGAAAATTCAGCAGTGTTATGGCTAAAACTAGAAGGATATTGAAGTTGGAACAAGATAATAAAGTTTAGGGCTCGCCATTAAACCTCTAAAATTTGAATAGATCTACATCTATCTTTTGTATAACCATGAAATTGAGAAACTTTTTGAAGTTTAGAGTAATTATAGGCACGATCTCTTTCAATTGTAGTGCCATGCCAACAATACAGTTTTTTTTATATATATAGGCACACTGCTTGAACCATTAGGATGTTACTATTTAGGGATTCCAAAATGTGTCATTGTATTTGTATTTATCAAAGGAGCACGTGTCATTCTATTGTTTTTACATGTTATTTCATCTTAAAACACTTGGCATGAGACAAACTTCTTCCTATAGAGCAGTGATCCCAAAAATTATGAACTCCCAGGTTTTTCAAGAATTTACCATTTTTCTTCTATATTTTGCTGTTTTCCCTCCTACTCCACATCATAAGACCCGGTTTATCAAGCTGGAAATCACTCTTCTAATTCTCCATTCTGCCTCAGGATATGTACGACTTCATGGCTCTTGATAGACCATCAACTCCTCTTGTAGATCGTGGAATAGCATTGCACAAAATGATCCGGCTTATTACCATGGGTTTAGGAGGAGAAGGATATTTGAATTTTATGGGAAATGAGTTTGGACACCCTGGTAAGAATATTTAAGAATTTATAACCATGGTTATTACTACTCTTTAATGTCTTCTTATTGGTTCTATCATCTTTTAAATTTTTTTTTTTGAATTGGTGGCCTTTATAATGTCATTGTACTTTTCTTTCTTTATTTTTTCTCAGAGTGGATTGATTTTCCAAGGGGCGATCAGCGCCTTCCTAATGGAAAAATTATTGCAGGCAATAATAACAGTTTTGATAAATGTCGGCGTAGATTTGATCTAGTAAGTTTATGCCTGATTTTGAAACCTAATCTGACCATTGCAGTTTACTCTTGGCTCAAATGGAGCTTGAAAAAGTGTTGGTCTTAATAACGATTACTTGAGCTGAAAAAAACAAATGATGAAGAACCCATGATGAAATTTAATAATGGTAGAAACAAAGTAGCTCTTCCACCATGGTTTCTAGAATTTTATGCACATCTGACATGTCAATTTTTCATGCATGCCCAGGGGGATGCAGTTTATCTAAGATATCATGGAATGCAAGAATTTGATCGGGCGATGCAGCATCTTGAAGAAATCTATGGTGTAAGTTCCTATCATACTGTGATTTAGCATAGTTTTGGCTGCTGCATTTTTGGATTATTAATTTATATTTATTTATGTGCTTGAATGCATCTTATATTAACCAAGGTAAAGGAGCTAGTGTCTCCATATTCTAGCTTGATTTGTTTTTTCTATTTCATGTTGGAAGCCTGCAATTATTTACTTGTATCACATGGTTTGAAGATGTTGCAATTAAAAATTTAAGGCCTAAATGGTATCTGTTTTTGCAGTTCATGACATCTGAGCACCAATATATCTCACGAAAAAATGAAGGGGATCGAGTTATTGTCTTTGAAAGGGGGAACTTGGTTTTTGTCTTTAATTTTCATTGGACCAAAAGCTATTCAGACTACCGAGTAGGCTGCTTAAAGCCAGGAAAGTACAAGGTATGATCTCTGTAACCCTTACTATATGCTTGCGTAAGTAATAAGGTTATGAACATTAAGAGAGAGAGAAATCAACAGTGCTAATTCTGGCCTTCCTTTTGTATGCTCAGTATTGATTACTCTTATGTTTAGGAATGTGTAGGCTTTCAATTCATTTCAGCTCTGTTTATAGATATGTAGTAAATCCCCAGCATTTGTCACTTTTATTCTTTTTAAAACGTGTAATATAGCTGATGCCCCGTGCTGTGCTAGTTTGCCTCAAATTTTCCACTTGCATTTATAAAACACATTTTGTTCTTTGCTGCAGATTGTTTTAGATTCTGATGATCCATTGTTCGGAGGCTTCAAAAGGCTTGATCAGGATGCGGAGTACTTCAGCAAAGTAAGAAAATCCTCTCAAGTCTATTACCTGAATTTAAGTTTCATCCTCATCCATCTTCCTCCAGGCAGTTCCTCGTAAATATTAGAATAGCTGTCAACATTCATGTTGTGGTGATTGTGCAGGAAGGGTGGTATGATGACCGGCCTCGTTCCTTCCTGGTGTATGCACCAAGTAGAACGGCGGTGGTCTATGCTCTAGTTGAGGATGAATTGGAACCTGCTGGGGGCCGAGATTGATCTTAACAAACTCGATGTAGGGTGGAAATTAGGCATTTGCGATCGATATAGTACATGGACGGCCATGATTTCAGTCAATCTTAGTGCCATTGCCAGCATTTTGTCATCCAAGACAAGCACGGCCAGGAAAGACGGATTAATCAGTGGATCAAAAGAAGACCAAACAATGGCGAACATGTAGATAATTTTGTCTGACATCTTTGTTGCAGTATTTTGCAGGTCAAGTTATCGTGACCCCACCAAGTGCAAACTAGGCCTTCACTTGTATAGGCACACATTATAATGCTACATCCACCATGTATAATATGGTGGCAATAATAATAAAATGTGAATGCCTGATTAGGTTTTCTCATGCCAGCGTCGGGCTGATCAATGGCGCCCATGAGGGTAGGGGAGATTTGATTTTCTTATTATCGTGCATGTTGCCTTGGCCCATTTTGATTCTATGTATGCAGAGGTAAAGGAAGTAGCATCGTTTTTTCTCTTATTATGAAGTTTTTAATTACCATTTTTTTTCTGCTCCTCAAATCTAAATTATTAAATTTAAGAATGACGCGTGACAAAGCCAAGAGCGTAACACGAAAGAAAAAAAGATTGATAACCTGGAAGGCTGCGACAAGAGGTTATATATGAAAGAAAGGAACAGGCAGCTGATCGTGCCTCAACATCAAGCATGTCTGAGCCGTCAGATGAAAATGTTACCCACTCATCACATTAAACAAAACAAACAAATCATGAGATGAAAGATTTTGCCTAGGATGTCGGTAGCAACCAGAAAACCCAACATTATTATTAACTATTGCACGTATTGGTGTGTGTGTGTATATGCAGGTGTGACTACACTACAAACTGGCCATAAATAAATCACGTTTCAGAAACAGTGGGGCGAGATAACTGGTGCAGAACACTCGTGGGAGATGAGTTAGTGGTGGAGGACCTCAGCGTCTCAGCAAGCGGTCCCTCCATTGAAGCCACCGCCTGGTTTGTAATATTTGTGCCCCATCCTGCAGCAGCCCATTTGCTTGTGTTGCCTCTTGGGGTTGGGGCTGGAACTGGCTCCGGCTCCGGCTCCGGCTCCGGCTCTGCAATATTATTCCCAGTGGACAATTTCAACGACACATCTGATGCCGGTGAGTTTCCAGGCATTGAAACGGAGAGGCAGGTTAAAGAGTTCATTGAGCTTCCACCATTAACATTGCCGGATTCATCAACGGATCGTGGCCAGTCATCAAAAAATGCCACAGAATGTGGCCATCATATCTGTTACCAGCCTCATTTGGAGGCAGTGGTCCAATAAAGCCCTTGCTTTCAGTTTTGGAGCTGCAATAAGAGCGAGCGAGAACATTAAAGCAAAACACAAAACAATGAGAAGGTAGTTTGCAGTCCAATTCTCTCTTTTTAAGCGAAGGCAAACATAGAATGTGATGGGGAGTTTGGTACAGAATCTAAAGCTCCTCCCCCAGATTTGAGACATGTTTCTAAGAATTCTGATCTGGAATCGGTCCCACCAATTGAGGACAATGTTCGAGATTTTATCATCTATGTTTCCTCATAGTTAGTTCAGAATTCTGCTTATACTAACTAGTTTCTTAAATCCAGAGGATCATCCACATGAATATCTTTGATGAGCCTATTAAATCATTAAATTAAAGCCTGGCTGCAAGATTACCTTTGATTGAAATGAATGGAAGGTGATTCTAGTGTGTGCGAAAAATGATTCCCGTTGACCACCTCTGATATGGTTGGTGCGGCACTGTGATTGAAAGCAGCAGCTGATGCAGTACCCCCCGCACCTCGAATAACGGTGCAAGTGACGTTAGTGGATATTGTAGGGGTGGGATTTTCCACAGGCTTTCTTGAACGATTGCGGCCGCGATGCAAGTGGCGCTCGCAATACTTGTGCCCTGCGACCACGTCTCTGGAGCACCGCCATTTCTTCCCATCTGTTCTCCGGCACCGACCTGGCCGGGATCCATGTCTGCTCTTCCCCAATACCCTGTTTGCAATACTAAGTACTGACGATATTAAACCACGTTGATATATATTTGCAAACAGTAATTGGTCAACTATACAACCACAACAACTGCATTTTTTTATTATAAGCGCTTACAAGATGGCTGATAATAAGAGCATTGTTGTTGAAGAGAATGATGGAGGAAACATGGAGGGGAGTGAGGATGAAGAAGGTTTTTCTTGATTGGTTGGAGGAGCTCCGGAGGAATAGCTACACCGGCTAACATGAATCTGTAAATCAAAGCCTGCAGCTCTAGCTCTTGCCACTGTTCCAGGCTAAAGCACCATTCACGAAAGGAAAAGAAACTTATATCAACTAGAATCGATGAAGGGAGTAAACTGAGTATGTAACATTTGAAGCAAACAATGAGACTTTCTTTAATTAGGTAAGCTTACCAGGAAGTCTGATGTTTGCAGCAGTGGTCGAATCAGGAAATGCTGACAGGCTACTGATTTTGCTGCCGGGCTCCTGCAGAAACAAAGGGAAGGCAGCAGGCCCAGATGAGCGTGGATGTTGTTGTGCTTGATGGGGATCCATGAGGAGTTTTGGCGTCTTTGCAGAGGGTTGTTGCCCTGACTCCTCTTGCTGGTTTCTCCGTTGCTTCAGATGGAAATCCATGGAGAGATAGATTTGGTCTGGTTTTGTTGCTTTCTGCCAGGTTGGTTTTTAATATATCTTTGTCTGGTCATTGCGCAGAAAGAGTTCGCCACGTCGCCTTCTTTTGTATCGTATTTATATATTATATCTATGGCTGGCTGGCTGGCAGAGAGTATCAGAGTGAGTTCTTCTGACAAGATGGACCACCGTTCTGGGGGGCACTTGAGAAAACGACAGTCAGACAAGACAGGTGAGAGTTAAAAAGAGATCCAGAAAATAATAAACAAGTCTTCGACATGTCAGAGAGACTGAATCGGCATGCAGCCTGCCGTCCTCTTTCTGGTTCTCTCTTACCTTTTCTCTGGAAGCAGCACGTGAGAGTTTTGACAGAGAACAGAGTTATCCTATCACTTTGCAGAGATGTTAAGCACAAGTGATTAAGAAGAAAAATGTTAAAACAAATGATTAAGAAAAAATGACATTTATTGTTTTAATAAAATGGAAGAAGAGGTGAGTGATTCTTTCTAATTTCAGTTTCCAACTGTAAAGTGTTTTAATTAAGAACCCTTCTTTTATACCGGTGGTGTGTTTTTGAGTGTATTTCAAGTTATTTTAATATATTAAAATAATATTTTTTTTTACTTTTTAAAAATTATTTTTGATATTATTATATCAAAATAATCTAAAAATATTTTAAATAATAATTTAAAAAAAATAAAAAATCATTTTAGAATTCAAAAACACTTCTAGAATGCATTTTCAATTAGTCACCATGTCTTATTTTTTTGTCATGAAATAACAATTTGTGATGCAATAGTTTTCTATCATGTTTGTCATTACGTTTCAAAAATATTTTTGAAAAAAAAATATTTTAAATTAAATATTTTTTATGTTTTTAGATTATTTCATCTGTTTTATCAAAAATAATTTTTAAAAAAATTATTTTAATGTATTTCTAAATAAAAAAATATACTTTTAAAATCAATATCAATCATATTCTCAAACAGTCAGTTCATGTGAAAATGATCAAATGAATGGTCAAGAATTTAAATTTTCATGTGCAATATAATTGAAAATTTATCGTTTTTAACATTAACTGAAATATTATCAATAAATCAGCAATTGATTTCTTTTATGATATTGCTTCTATGTTGTTTTGAGAAAACATGATAATTTATAGAAACACGTATATTGTTTTCTTTTGTTGGGAAAAAAAAAGGACTAAAGGGTTGACAATCAAAATCAAAATATAACAAAAACAATTCTTAGTGAAGTCATGGAAAGCCCAACTATCATTTTAATGGGCCACGTCTAAGCCCTCCCTGTTATATTTCAACTGTCTACGTGGGTCAAGATCAGAACGAATGAAAGTTTGCCAGCTGTCTAGAAATAGATAACATTCAAAAATAAGTGGCTGCCCCTGCCATTTAATATTTCACGTGCCCTGTTTTGCAATTTATTTTAAAATGTTTTTTTTTTTAAAGTTGAATTTTATTTTTATTTTTATTTTAAATTAAAGATGTTGGTGATTTTAGATATTTTCATGTACTGATATTAAAAAAAATAATAAAATAATAATGTTTTAAATTATTTTAAAAAAATGTTTGGGATTGATCTTTTGTGGTAAAATAATTACTTTAAGATCATATACACGTAATTTTAATAAATTAAATGTCTGGATCGGAGACAATTACGCGTGAATTATTATTTATATTTGGCTGTTGGTTGGTGTAAAAGTATAGCAATAAAATTAGGTTAATGGTGTCGTGTTCCAATTGCCCCATTAATTGATATGACTTAAATCAATATTTTTTATGATAAGATGGAAATTGAAATCCGGACTAATAATAATAATAATTTTAAAATGGTGAAGTCGTGCAGTGCTGTGGTTTGATAAATATTTTAAAGAATTCCTCATTATTTTAGAGAATAAATTAGATTTTAGAATAAAGATGGCTGGGAATTGATGAGTAACTAAAGAGAGAGGAGAATAATTTTTGCTTAGAGAATAAAAAATATTTTTTTTTATTTCTTGCATTAAATTATTGTTTATTATGTTTTTAGATTATTTTTATCCATTAAAATTATTATAGTATATTTTTTTTAAAATAATATTAAAAATAACATCGAGCAAACTTCCAATCGGTCACTAAAGCTAGCTTGCACGCTTAAGAAAATACAAAATGAGCATCAATAATTAGCTTCTTGTCGGGCCGGTGCTCCAAATTTATTAATTGTTTTATAGCAGTATCTAGCTGGATGATCCAAAATCAAACCACATTGTCATTTCTTTAATCATGGCAACGACTGCGTAGAAATTATAACCAATTTAATGCTCTATTTTTTTAATCTACAAAAAACTAATTATGCTAATATAATTCGCGTCGGTGGGAGAGGTGCATTGCCTCTAGCGTGATATGATCCCATGCAGTGCAGGGAAACATTCCGAATTTATCCACAGCGACAAAACTAGTTATTGTCTCCATCAATTTATCCAAATTGATATAATTTTTTTGTTTTATTTGTCCTAACTCGACCGAATTAGCCTCGTATTTAAGATACGTGTCCCTTTCTTATTTATTAAAAATCCCTATAGTTTTGACATGTTTGTGTTTTTATTTTTTATATATATTTTTGGGTATATTTAGTGTGATGATATCGAGAATAAATTTGAAAACTATATTAAAAAGATTTGATCCAATAAAATCCAGGGATCGTATTGTTATTTTTAGAAATACTTTGAATATAATTTTAAATAAAAAAATTCAAATTTTAAACAAACGCCCCGCCAGACGCACCCACAGATAAATCTGCTCTACGGAGGGGCTCATGACTGAAGAGAATGCCTGGGGAAACACGTAGATGTGTCCTTTCCATGAGGATTTGAATGTCTCCTCCGAGAGAGACCTAGTCAACTCAAATAATGAACCTATGCCACTTAACTAATGAGCCTCCACATAGGAATTCGTGCCTTCTTTTCTTCTCCGTGATTTTTTTTAAAACAACTCACATGGAGAAAACTACGATTTAAAAAAAACTCCTATTTTTCAAAAATTCAAATGCTAAATATCACAGCTGTTTTTAAATCATTTTTATCCTGCTGTAACTTACAAATTATAGTTTTTAAAATAGAATTTATATGATTATTAATTTTAAAATATATGAGATTAATTTAAATACACGTAAAATAGCTCAGACATCCACGTTAATCTAAATAAAAATAACCAGATATTTTTAAATTTCTCGTAAAGACAAAATCAAATGCATCACATTAATCCACCTCAACAAACAAACCTTACTCGTTAAAAAAAGTGAACTATTATTCAAGATTTATTACATCCTTTAGCCATATTTTTTTTTACCTACAATCTGTCATCAAATAAAAATGTTTTTAGGATTTCTAGTATTTGATTTATTTTGTATTTATCTAATAGAATTGTATTCACGTGAAATTTACATGCAATGACCATATATAATTTACCAAAACACTTGGAGGAATCAGTATACATTGTGTTTTTCAACTTCATTTTCGTATAATGTTTGAAAATAAAAGAATTAATAATTTAATATTAAATATGATTAAACTTTAGATAAAATTAAATATTTTAATTTAATATAAATTCGAACCAGAAACAGGATAAAACATTTGAATTTATAGTTAAACAATATGCATGCCAAATATATGACAGGAAATATAAAACTATAAAGGAGTACCATCCTCCCTGAAAAATCAATATTTATTATTGGTCTCAACATTATTTCTTGTGCAAGGGTATACACGTCATCCGAATCCTACGCTGAGCGCATGAAATAAAAAGGAAAAAGGGAAGAACAAAGGTGGGAAAGAGCCAAAACCCAAAGGGATCCAATGGAAAGAGTCGCCTAAAGACACAGAAAAGATTTTTGTTTAATTTTCCCTTTTTTCTTTTTTACAAGAATTAGTTTTTTTTCTCCTAATTTAGCATGGTAACAAACAATTTACAAAATATTCATAGAAATGAGATAGTTTAACAATTCGCATGCATAACAAACATATATATTGGTCAATATACTACGAATCTGTTGAAAAACACGCATTAAGAACTATTAATAAAAAAATAAATTGAAATAATTTAATTCAGTATGATTTGATTAAAATATACCTTATAAATTAAGAGTTAAATAGAATGAAAACAAAGATTATTTTGGATATACAGTTATTATTCAAGGAGAAAATTGAGTTATTATTGTACTATAAAATCAAGACCTATAAAATCAAGTTAAGACTTAATTGAGTTAAATTAAGGTAATAAATCCTTAAATAACTCTTGATCTATCTAACAGGCTCCTACGAACTCCCAAATAATTTTAATTTATAGTTTTCATTGTATGTATAATATTTAGGAAACCCAATAATATTACATATTTGTTTCTCTATTAATTTCATAATATTTATGCTAATTGTTGATCTTGATTGATCTTCAAATAATAAATCCTTAAATAACTTTAGATCCATCTAAGGATCCTACGGACTCTCAAATAATTTTTATTTATAGCTTTCATTGTATGTATGATATTTAGTAAACCCAACAATACTTCATGTTTGTAAGAAAACTGAAGTAAGCTCGTGTTAATATTTGAAATATGTGACCCTTGCCATGACTCCAGGCCAACATCATAGAAAACCCCCCTAAACTATAACAAAGTAAAATTCTTAACTATAAAAGGGGTAAAATTGAAAGAAAAAAAAAAAGGCAATCAAAACTGATTCTAAAACAAAATATATAGCAAAGAAAAAATGGGGACCAAATCAAACATAAAATTAAATCAAAATCAAAAACTAGAAGATGATCAAAATTCAATTAAAAGAAGGGGGGGAAAAGTATATCAAAGTCATATTATCAATCCATCGCTAATACACGCCCCAGTATTATGTAAATCTTAATGCCCTGCTCGTAAAAGACATTGTTTGGTAGCTTAGACAAGCTTGAACACGCGGTCCAAAAAAACATGAAGTATTTTTACTTGTTATATATATATTATATATGTGTCAATAATTTTATTTTATTTTGGATTATATTTTTCTTATATTACCTGATAATAATAATAATAATAATAATAAATTAGAATGAAAAAGAAAGAAAGAAGACAAAGACAAATAGCGTGAATAATAAATAAATAAATAAATATATATATATATATATATATATATATATATATATATATATATATATATAATGCATGGTACGATAAAAGAGCTGTTGTTGTTACAGACAAAAGCAGAGTGTTTCACCGATCCTGTCCTGTGAGTCAGCATCATCCCAATTTGCAGTAAATTATTAATACCACTACTTCACATTAAACAAACAAACAAAAAGACTACATATATACAATATTTTACATTCCACCATCACCGTGCTGATACTGTAGTGTTGTCTATTCTACACCAAATTACTTTTTAGTCCTTCCATCTTTAACATGGTTATAACCCACTCCCCATGTTTGAAAATACCTATAGCGTGATCCGTTAATAGATTGTTAGTTTTAGTGGGTTTTTTTTAAATAAGTTTTTTATTTACTTAAAATTAATATATTTTTGGTGTTTTCATATTGTTTTAAAGTGATGATGTCAAAAGAAAACTTTATAAAATAAAAAATAGATATATTTTTAAAAGAAGAATACTTTAAAAAATAATCGATATCACAAACTATATAGACTTGTTGGATTTTATTTATTTTGTTTTTGTCCAAGAATCTGGATTGGAAATGGGGTGTATTTGGGATTTATTAGGGGGTATTTGACACTGTATTTCAAAAATATTTTTGAAAAAAAATAATTTTTTTAATTTAAATTAGATTTTTTTTGGTGTTTTTTTGACCATTTATATGTTCTCATATCAAAATTGATTTTAAAAAAATAATAAATATTATTTTGATGTATTTTTTAACAAAAATATTTTCAAAAGCTATCTCAACAGCACTTCAAGCTAGAGGGTAAAAAAAGAAAATAAAAAAAATTAGTCTTAACAAAAAAGCTCATGGTCAACAAGAGTACCAAGTGAGAGGTTTTCAAGCATGAAGGACTATGTTACAATGAAGTTCAAAATCCAGGGACTGGGAAATAATTTACACCTAATTTCACGTGAGGGAAAAAAAAAAGCACAAAAACACCACCACCTCCATTTTGCAGCCATTCCTTGCCAGTGTCTTTAATTTTTAAGTAATTGTTACGGTACACCTTGCCTCGGTTATGCTAAAACCCCATATTTGAATCAGGAACTCCCCTTATTCTTTCTTCTCTCTTTCCCTCTCTCTGCTATATTTATGGCGACCTAATAAATTCGCCTTCAATCTCTCCTTCTCTTGCATTCATTTCATTTTCACGAGTTCAAAAGTTGAAATCTCATCAGCTTGTCTTTCATGGTGCTGAATTTCATATCCACCTGAAAAAAAGGGAACCTGATCATAGTCATTCATGGCTCAGAAGCAATTACAGGAGCTCTTGCAAGATGATCAAGAGCCATTCCAGCTAAAGAGCTACATTGCTGACAGGCGTTGTCAGCTCCAAAGACTAGGTATCCCGAAAACAAACTTGGTACAGGTCAAGAAGAGAAAACCCATCTCTCAAAAACGTTTTTGCAAAAATGTTTGCCTTTTCTCGTTCCAAAACTCTCCAGACCCCAGGAAATCCCCTCTCTTCCAGCGCTCTCCTCCCAAGAGCCCTTGCAAAAGCCCTAATGCTATTTTCCTGCACATCCCTGCAAGAACGGCCGCGCTTCTCCTTGAAGCTGCCGTTAGGGTGCAAAAGCAATCCTCGTCTCCAAAAACCAAGTCACAAAAGAATGGGTTTGGTTTGTTTGGGACTTTATTGAAGAAACTAACTCATCGTAACAAAACCAGAAGTCATGAAATCGGTACAGGTAATCATGGGGCCAAAGTCTCAGTGAAGGAGATTCTGAGGTGGAATTCCTCAGTTGGGCGTGGAAATTTATCCAACCAGAGAGATCACCGCCAGCAGGAGCAGGGGCAGGAGCAGGAGCAGGGGCAGGAGATTATTATGGTTGATGCTAGTATAATTAATGAGAAATGTGGTTGTGAGACGGGCTTCGATTCTTGTTGTAGCAGTCATATCGATAGGCCTAGCAGTGAGGTCTGGTCAGAGAAATCCTTGGATTTGGATTTTGATACCTCAAGCAGTACCAGCCAGTCTGAGGATCAAAACATCGATCATTTTGTAAACGAAGACATCATAGATCATGGTGATTTTCCTTCAAATGATAAGCAATATTTCTGTGACAGCCCTTTCCATTTTGCCCTTCAAAGAAGCCCTTCCACCGGTTGTCGCACCCCAGACTTCTCGTCTCCGGTCACTTCGCCTAGTCGCCACATATTTGAGGTATGGGTAATTTTTATTTCTCTGGTTTATTATTAGTTAAACTGGCTGACGATTCAACTCGTGAATCTGTCCGAGACTCTGAGTTGGAGCGTGTTTTGAGTTGTCGGCAATAAGGTCTGTTTTCTGCAAATTTGGTCGGAATGTGTTAATGACAAGTATAGTCTTCACCTCCAACGGCTCCCCTTGCAGGAATCGAACAAATACTAGGGCTATGGATGTCCTTTCCATAATACATAATCATGCCTCATGAGATTATATTTTTCTTAATGGACTCTGTCTGTCTACCCTAACTCTAGCCTAGAAAATAATTTCTGCAAGAATGGACAAATCGCTATTTTGTTTTTTGTGTTAGATCCACTTTTCTGTACACGCAAATTTGGCTGTCTGTATTTATTTGAACGGGAAAGTCAAAACAAACCCACCAATTACACACACGCGCACACAAATACATGCATACCTAACAAATGGAGTCTAACAAGTCACAATTGTTTTATAGAATTAACAAACATAAACTATTAATCAATGTGATGTTATTTCATTTCGTTTTAACTTAGGGCAAAGAGAATAATGGGGATGAAGAAAGCTTAGAGAAATTAAAAGAACAAAATGACGAGGAGGAGAAAGAAGAAGATAAGGAACAGTGTAGTCCTGTTTCTGTTTTGGACCCACCCTTTGAAGACGATGACGATGGGAATGACGATCACAACGAGGACGATGGTTTTGATATGGAATGCAGCTACGCATTTGTACAGAGTATGTTGTTTTTCAATAATTTATCATTTACGGAATTACCTTTCTATTTTATTCAATTTACCATACCATTGCCTTGTTAGTTGCCTGGTCTTTTATCATCACAACTTCCTTTAATGAGGCACGTACTGCTAACCAGCTTCTGTTTCCATGGCGACGATCATGATCTGTGGTGGGTTCCATTGGATAGATTGCTTGTCAATCACATTTTAGACGGATCTTGTTGATCGCTAGATCAGTTTGAGTTGGTGGAATGGCACATCTATTAATGTTCCCGTATCCTTTTTACTGTAAGGAATATGATTCCAAGCCCCTGTATCCAATCCAATGCTGTCAGAAGTGACCCGCTCGCATAAACTGGTGGAACCCATTTCAGTTATGATCAGCTCAGTGGATCATATGCTGACAATATATTAATTTGCTAGTATTAATCTTCTGAGATGCGACTTGCTTTGTTTGCAAATGCTTGAACCAAATAATTACCAATAATGACAGTGGAAGAAAGTTGACGGTATATTTACCAGTGACCTGCATCCATCTTGGTGAAGGAAGTCACAAGATTCATGATCACTTTTGTATTTATAAGCTGGGCTTTCTTTATTGCCAAAACCTTTGTCTTTTCCAGATGTCTGTTATCTGATCTGGGACCTGTCTCTCATTATATATTTATATATATTCCGATCTTTTCACTTGACAGTAGCTTAAATGTGGTGGAACCCTCCATCCACCGAATACCATTTCATAGCTATTTACCTAACCCATTGTAGATTGAAAGGAATGGGGGGGAGTTCCAAAATTGTTCACTGTGGCTTCTTGTCTTTATAGTTCTTTTTTAATTGGGAACTGAATTCTGCTATACGTTTATGATTCAGGATAAATGAATTTGATTAGACTGGAATCTTTGTCTCTGTCCAAAATGTTTGGTGATAATATTAATGAGTACTTGGTAATTTGTTTCAGCACTGCACAACGTGTATCTGTTCCTTCCCAAGTTGCAAAACTATTCATTGCATCTGCATCTAATGCCCCATGCATTTTCCTTCTATCTGTCTGTCTTTCTATCCATCTACCTATATAATATATGTGCTGTATTAATTTCTGTTGTCTTTTGACATTTGAAGGAGCAAAGAAACAGCTGTTGCAGAAGCTGCGTAGATTCGAGAGACTGGCAGATTTGGATCCAGTTGAACTGGAGAGAAGAATGGCAGAGCAAGAAGACGACGAAGAAGAAGAGGCGAGTGACCTTGAGGAAGAAGAGCATCGCAGAGAAGACGACGAGCTAATTTCTTCAGACAGGGAGAAGAACATCGAAACTTTTATCCTAGAAGAAATACACAGTAAATCAAGCTTTTATCTTCCAAGAAAAATACAAGTAGACATGAAGAGATTGATCTCGGACCTCATTGTCGAGGAAGGGGGAGAAAACGTTTTCTACAGAGAATCAATGGGGAAAAGGATCTGTAAGAGGCTAGAATCATGGACAGAGGTAGAATCCAACACCATTGACATGATGGTAGGGCAAGATTTCAGAAGAGAGCTTGATGGGTGGAGAGGAAGCCGGGAGCAAGTGGAAGAGACAGCGTTGGAGATTGAACTCGGTATAGTTGGGCTGTTGGTGGAGGAACTGTCTGAGGAATTAATCGCTTAATTTGACCAGGATCTAATGGAAACATTAAATTTTCAAGCTGAGATGTTCGTTAAATGAATTAATATTAGATTAACTTTATTTGATTTATCTTCACTTATATAAAACCCAACATGAACTCTGATGGAAATACCCGGCCAAAGCGATCAAAGGCAAGAAAATTGCGGTGTCTTGATAGCGTGTTTGGTAGGAAATTGTGTGGAAGTTGGCGGGAAATTGTGGAGGGTGCATGGATATGATCCCTTCGCTTAATCACACACGAGGCTAGGGTTCTAATGACACTTAAGAAACTGTTTTATAGTTTTCATCTGAATAATCGATGCTCCATGTTTAGTGCTAGTATCCTAATTTATTTATTTATTTTTGTAAGAAAACTGTGGCCCCAATTTTATAAATGAAAAATTCAAAAAATATTTTTTGTAAATTATTTATTTTTTACGCTGAGGATTTTTCTCTTCAAATTTCTTTATTTGAGGTGGTTAATTTCCTTATTTTATTTATATGCTAGCTACTTCATTTAAAAAAACATTTAATCATTTTTTCTAAAATAATAATAAAATTATCACCTATTGATTAGCTAATATTATACTGATTATGTGAATTTTGATTAATTGTGCTATGGTTTTTGCAATTTTTATTTTATTTTATTTTATTTTATATGATTGTTCTTGTTCTTAAGTATTTTTGACATCTTAAAGATTTTTGGAAAAAATAACAAGTGTTATGAAAAAGAGTTTGAATAAAAAATTAAGAATACAAGTGCAAATACAAAAGTAATTTTGGAGTAATTGATAGTGTTTAATTCTTCATCAGGGTGTACAAATCTATACTAGGTTGATGTCTACACTATGTCACCAATCAGATCAACTATATTGGGGGGGAGGGACTTTAAAAGAAAAATCTATTAAGAAAAAGAAGACTCAAGATGACCTAAGTTAATTTGTTATAAAATTAAAAAGGGATAAGAATTATGAGCCAGCTATAATAAGGGATGGATTAGGAGTTTTGAATTGTGTTATACATAAGAATTATGTTGTACATGTCTATATTCATATGTGAATAAGAGTTTCAAATGAATTGAAATATTGTTTTATGATATGTTGAGTGTCCATATAATTTATAAATCAATTTTTAATCTATATTGAGCTTTAAAGTGTTTCTCAACAATATAGATTTATGGAATGAATATTGAGATTCATTCATGTATTGTAAACTCTTATTATTGTCTTGTGCTATGTAACTAAAATATATAAGTTTCACATGTTACATTAGTAATGACATGTAAAGAAGCAACTCATTTGTGGATATTATTATTATTATTATTATTATTAGTTAGTTCAATGAATGTCATTTTGTTAGTGTATGTTATTTGTATTTGCTGTTAATGTTCATTCAAGTTGAGAATTGGTCCAGAATAATTCAATTGGTTTTGTGTGTGTGTGTGTGCGCGCGCGTGTGTTGTAAATATATGATTAATTTTTTATTTTAAAAAATGTTATTTGATACATTGCACAAAACAATCTACTATTTAATAGTACCGAATTATTCGGTTGATCGATTGATAAGAGAAATAGTGAAATTGACTACTATCTAATGTTCTCAATCAAATCGCTCAATAATTTGCTCTATTGTTTAGGATACCAGTGAAATTTAGTAGTATTTGGTCGATCAATTGATTATACCAATGCCATTCGGTTGACCATTCCACTTGACAATGAAATATTAATATTTTCTTAAAAAAACTTGTGATTTTCTGAATACAGGAACAAAATTGTGCATTACATGATTAAGAAAAATGGAGATGTTACACCAAATTACCAATAAATTCAATTTTTTAAGATGAAACCAGAAAAGAAAATATGGTAAAAGTAGTATTAAAAAAAATAAGGATCAAACTCAATAAAAAAATTTGATAACACTTTGATATTTTAAAAAGTATAAACCATAGTTGTCTATTTTGTGTTGTTTCGGTCGAAATGGCCAACCATTTTGTACCGGTTAAAAAAATAAGACAAAACAGCGTTGTTTTTATTTCAATTTAAATTCCATCTCATTCCAGATTTTCGGTCGAAACGTTATGTTTTCATTTCACCCATTATATTTTGGCTAAATAGTGTTATTTTAAAATAATGAATAATTTTACAATGTCCATCATATTTCTTAATCCGATTGTTAGATTGAGATGAAATTTTATGAGGAGTCTCTTGACATATTTATATATATTATGTTAAAATTTTAGAGCAAATATAGAATGTAATGACCTTGTCAGATTGATGATGATATTCTCATAATATTATAAATGTTCATAATTTTATTCAGAAAAATTATTTTGTTGTCTTTTTTAGATAAAATTGCACAATTCTAAATAATTTGAACTAATTTTTGTTTATATATATATATATATATATATATATATATATATATATATATATATATATATATATAAACAGTACAACCCCAAAACAACGCGTCAAAATACTCAAAAATTAAAATATTTATTATAATTGAAAAAATAAAGCATCAATCAAAATAGTATCAATAAAATTTGATATAAACACGAAATTGGATGTGATGGGGAAAAAAAACGAAAAAGCAGAAGGATAACGGTTTGTTGGAGCCAAATCAAACAACGAACCATCCACACGAGCAACACATGAGGTGACCGTTACAAGACGATTCAAATAACACCCTGGATAAGCGGAATTGGATGTCAAAGGCCACCACACACATAACCCTAGTGTGGCGGCCTTACGCACGCACAAGTGACTTTCACAATATTTTTTTTCAAGTGATTTTTTATGGGCTATTTGTGGACGTCCATGATCACCGATCTATCACCATACATTTTTCCGTTGCAGTCCCACAAAAGAAATAGCACAGCACTGTGCAAATTCGCTTAGCTCGCACGCATTCCGGGACGTATAATTGTCATGTATAAAATATACAGATGCCCCGTTTGACAAGGCAACCAATCAGCTCCAAATTCCTTTCATATGAAGATCCAAGTTAATTGTATGAAAATTGTATTCTCACAGACGGGGGCAGCCGCATACTGTTATTTTTTATGGATTCGAGAAAACCTCATCCCGAAAACATATTTTATAAGCCTAAATAAACAAGTAAAACTCAGACTATCTCAGGCTTTTACAAAATTTGCATGACTCGATCTCAAGACCTATACAGATCTAAATACAGATCTTTCTCATCGCATCACGGAGAAAGCATACTGTTAATTAAGAAGGCAGAAAGTCCAATCTCTATGATTCTAGCTATAGGGGAGACAAAAGGAATTTGAGCAAATGATCAAACACAATTTCGAGAGCTTGGGACTCATGGAATTCGATTAAATTGCGATCTTGCTGGTCATTCGCATCATCTTGCAAAAGCAAACTAGCCGGTCATGAGGCAAACCACGGAGGGAGCTTGCGCTCTTAACAGGCCAGAGCAAGTAGCAGCAAAGTTTATGGTTCCATGTCAAGGAACAGCTTCGAAAGTGAAATCCACTAAGAATTCCGCCGGAAATTTACTTCCATTCATTTATTTCTTAATTGGGGCCAACAAGAAAGAAACTTGCACTTCTATTTAACATATCATGGGGGATCGAAAATAGTAAAGTGAAGGTCTTGGCATCCGTTCTTCTTCAGAACAAACTCAAAGCAAGACTAAAAGAAACAGCATTACAAAGCTGAACATACATGGAAAAAAAAAGAAAGAAAGCAAAATGCAGAGCCAAGATACATTTAGTTACAAACCTGCTTATAAGGTATTTCCTTTCCTAAATCAGCTAAAACTTCATCAAATATTTTCTAATTAAAACAAACAAAGTAGAATACACCACGCCGGAAAGAACACCAATATATAATTATAAAAAAGTTACCTTAAATACATCACACAAACCTAATCAGTTATCACCACTAAGGCTGTTGCTCTATTATCAGTGCATGGAGTCTATGTTCTTACTCAGCTCCTCCAGCTTTTTCAGCCTCAACCTCTCGCTTTCACTCACGAGCTGTTCAAACTCGAAGACATAACAAGGAGTTTAAATTAGAGAAAGAAGAACATATACATGCTTTCAATTTTCATTATTTCTGCTTTAGTTTCATAAACTCGTATATAGATAGAACCAGATATGAAACTCACCTCCATTAATTTGGTTATGAGCTGTACTTTCTCCTTGTTCTTGTCATTGAAAGCCTCAAGGGCATCCTTGTATTCTTTCTCCTGCAGCAAAGCATAAATCCCAATTTAATGGTGTCCCCTCCATGAGCGAGAAACACAAACAGTAAGAGCAACCAAGCCTCGATTGTTCTGTGCCAATCGGCATGATAGCACACACATAAATAAATCCAGATTATTGAATTCATTTTTATCCATATAAAATTTTACCTTCTTCTGCACAGTATTTCCTAGTGGCTTCAATTCTTTGTTCACTGCATCAATCTTCTTGCGCACAACACCAACTTCCTTCCTCATGGGATCTGCAAGCGCTTCAAGCTCCTGCAGGTAGATTTTTAAGCTAATTGAAGCCCGGAAGCTTTACCAGATAAAAATATAAATCTTTCATGTCAAGGAAGAGCAGTTTCTAAAGCAAAAACCCAATTAAATCCATAAAAAATACTTAGTACTGTAGTGAAGGTTTTTGAGCTTTTGAGTCTCGCAGCCTGTTTCATGTGGTTGGCTTGAAAAACATTAATCAGGCACAGTTAATCTCATCAGTTCTTTTAGTAAATTTATGAAGACAAAACCAAAACTAGTAATCGCATCTGTACTTTTTGTTTTTTTTTGTTTTTCTAATTTGAATAAAGTGTTTTTTTTTGGCATCAAAACCCTAGGTGTTTCTAAGAAATTCATGTCAGCGTTTTTAGCTGGTTTAGATCAGTGAAGAATATCATTTAATTAGTCAAAACAAAACTTGAGATTAAAAAAAATAAAATCAAGAAAATTGCACAAATATAGAAATGAATCGAAGTGCTTAGTACCTCACGAATCATGGCCAAGCGCTTGCTCTCCTCCTCAACACGGCCCAACTGAGCTTGAACCTTCTCTCTGACCTCCATTTTCTTCTTTTCGATCTCTTCTTCCTTGGCTCTAAAATTAGAGAGAGCAGACCTTGACATCTCCTCATCTTCTTTAGACATTTGGCTGCTAAAGCTAAGGCTGCCTGAGTTCTGCACCGTTAACTGGCTCTGTTGCTGAGGCTGCTGCTCCATTTTCTGCATCAACAAATTAACTCGAGCTTATCGGAAAGAAAAAAAACCCTTCTTCTCTCTTGAATCCTCCTCTTTCTCTCTCTGTCTTAGCTTTTGCTTTCTCGGGTATTATGATATGATGGGCTTCGCACAGCTGCTCCCTTTCTCTTTCTTTCTTTTGTTTTTTCTTTTCTCTTTCTGTTCCAAGTGGTTATATATAAACAAAGATAAAATGGCTGGCTTGCTGGCTGGCTGGCTTTAGAAAAAGTTGTTAAAGCGGCCCAAGCCACCTTATCCTCTCTGCTTTTCTTTATTTTTTAATAAACCAAAATTGTGATTTTTATAAGACAATTGGAATATATATATATATATATATATATATATATATATAAAAGAAAAAAGAAAAGGGCGAGTAGATGAAATGACCCAACTGCCTAAACCTACTGATAAAGTGAGGGATTTCAACTTTACTACTGAATCAAATGCGACCCTGAAAATTTTGAAATGCTGTCTGCTCATTCTCACATAATTATGCACCTCAGCCCCACAGGACAAGCTTAGAAAACCTTTCCAGATTTCAAATTTTGAATTAATTAATTCATTTATTACAATAAATTAATAAATTAAATGATAAAAAAATGAAGAACGCCATCCTTGCATGACTTAACGGTTAAGCACTGTGAGATGCTGTTTTGTCTTGACTGTGACTGTAATGTAACATCACCACAGTCCACCGGTTTCTATTTTGTTTCTTACCACATGAAATGGAATTCGCGTGAGGGCTGCCGTTTAGATGTGCCTGTGTGTGCGCGTATGTATGCATGTGCGCGCGCGTATGTATGTATGTATGAAACATCATTCAATGCTTGACAAGGTAACGGACGGGGTCAGTACAGTCATTTCCGACATTAAAGTGCTGATGTGATCAAATTAACAAAGTAGGGGCCGTGGTTATGATTTTGAGCCCAGCCACGTTTTTTGGGGACAAAATAAAGAGCTGAAGTTTTCTTTTTTAAGTATTTTTCATTATCATGTTAGATGCATAACCACTATTTTGGTATATTAAAATAATTTATAACCTCTCTTGAAAAAGAAAAAAAAAACACTTCAAATTCATGAGCTTTGTTGGACATTAAAGTTTTTTCATAAAGTTCATTTGCTATTCTCAAATTGACCGCGACAAAGAAATATTTTTTCATCTTGATTGAAGAGTGAAATAAAAAAAAATGTCATAATTTTTATTTTTATTTTATATCAGGTTATTTCAATCTCATGATCTATTGCAGATTTGACTTAATATCCCATTAGCTTAGCCCTAATTATCATGGGTTATAGGTTTGACATTACCTTTTTTATTTGTTTCGACCTTATTATAGCACCAGAATATCATTTTTTGCCAAAACAAAAATAGTATGGCCTTATAATGAAGCGTGAGAATCAAGGCTAGTAAAAAGTAACGGATAACTATAATTTTTTTTTTGTTATAATAAATATTACAAATGTTATTTTTTTGTTAGTTATTTAGTAATTGTTTTTATGGTTTGACTTGCCTTTTAAATTGTTTTTGGCCTGAAAAAAAATTAAATTAATGTTTTTTGATAGTTTTGATGTGTTAATCTTAGAAATAATAAAAATATAAAACAAAAATTATTTTGTATTTTCAATTGAAAAACATTTTGTATCCTATTACCGAGCACAAGAGTAATTTGAAGTGTTTTATAAACTATAAGGCAAACTTTGACTGTTTTATTTTTGTCGGTAACATGCATTTGATCATCAGTGAAATTACCAGTAGTTTATTCTGTCATTAATATTTTATAATCCAAGATTAAATTAACGATGGGATGATGCCGGTAAATCGTTCTTTATTTAACATGTTTTTTTCTGTCCGTAACCGATATAGTATAAATTACCTACAACAGATATTTTTTCTTGATCGATTACAGTCCATGATTGATAAAATCAGGGTTTAAATGCTAATAGAATACTATGTAATGCTCTAGTAGTGATGCTCCTCGTAGGCCACGTCATTATATCCATTTTTTTACTGCCGTGTCTTTAACGATCAATGATAAATTGGATGGAGGGATAATTAAAAAAGAGAGGAGAAACCGGGAATCCAACTAATTAATAATTAAGAATAAAAAGATTAGGTTAAGAAAATATATATGATCTGTCCACTAGGTTTCAGATCACATGGTGGATGGAAGGTTGCGTCTAACAAAATCACCATTGATTTTCCTCTCTGATCAATAACTTCACACGACACGTTTCGTGAGTTTCTTGCACCGTCAGGTAGGGCTGTGCTGGAGCTATACGGGATTTCATGACCCAGAAAAATAAAGAAAAGGAACAGGGCATGCTGTGTTTTAGTTTTTGTCAATTATGTTTTTTTAAAATAAAATATTATTTTATTTTAAATTAAATGTTTTCAGTGTTCTTATATATTCTATGTATTTATATTAAAAATAATTTAAAAAAATATTATTTTGATTAATTTTTAAATAAAAAATATTTTAAAAAACAACAAATATCATATCGGTAAACTCACACATTACGAGCATCTGTCTGTCTCTCTATCATCCACAGTTGACTCACAACCACTTTAACATTAATTTTCTAGAAATATATATATATATATTTTCGTTTTGTCTATTATTAACATTCTCAGCAAATTAAAAACGATTTCATTCTTGCAGTTCAAGTTGTTGATCTGCTTATATATATTTGCTGAGAATGTTAATAATAGACAAAACGGATATATATATATATATATATATATATATATATATATATATATAGGAATGGCCACAACCACCACCAGTTTCGCAACCACCACCTCATCTGGAAACTGGTGGTGGTGCTTAAGATAAACGCTTGGTGTGGAGTAGACAGAAAGGGTGGCCTATACTATTATCTACTTGAAACCAGACCAATGAAAGCGAGAGGCGTAAGAGCGAAGGCAAAGTAGGGGAAGGGGCTGTGGCGGCATCGTCGCTCTCAGTGGGGGCGTTTCGGACTTTGACGTGTTCAAAGTTCAAACGGGCGTTAATTGCACTTTATTTAATTGAACGGAACATCAAATAATGTTTATGGAAAATGATCAACGGTTTAGGTCATGGGTTTTAATCAATGTGGCCATACGAATCCCGTGGTGGGGCCGGCCAACGGCGAGTGATTAAAGCTAGCATCAGGGTCAGTGGACGGCCAGGCGTGCATGCTAACTGCTACCTGGCATGTTGTTATTATTATTTTCATATTTTTTTTAATTGAGAACTTTATTAAGTGGCAAAGACGGGCCCTTTCATCCGATGACACCATGCTTCGCTAAGAAAAAGAAAATAACTTTCACCGACTGGCAGCAGCAGCTAACGAATAAATAGGGATTATAACTTAGTATTTATTCGGCATTAATGAATATTTTTTCCGCAGTTACTCTACATGATTTTATTAAATAAATAATAGTTCTAAAATAAATAAATAAAGATATATAAAAACTTGAAAGATCAGCAGGGGCGGGCTACCTCGGATCCCTACAGCGAGTTTCGTAGAGGGGGGGGCATTTTTTGCGGTAGGAAATATCTGCGAAATCATTGTGTACTGTACGTATCCTCCAAAAAAGAGGGAATCTTTGCGTTGGAGAAGAATCTTAAGCTTAGCCCATTATGGCTGGCTTTTGAGAAATTAATCCCTTCTTTATTAACGAGCTGAGAATATTTAAGGCTGATGGATTTCTGTGCAAGCATGCATGCTCTTTGTAAGTTGGCGTCCAGCTAGAATCCATGATGAGTAACACTGTACGATGACCCATTCAGGAAAAGGATCTGGCTTTTTGGATTAATTGGTCATTTTACAGATTATCAAGCTCCTTTTAATTTTATTAAAACAACTTCCGGACAGACCCGGATGGGTTTGACCGGATCTTTTAAGTCCTTAAAACCATGGACCGGTTTAGCCACATTAATAACCAAGTCAAGTCGTTTTTGAACTTGTCAAATAATTGATAAGGTCATAGCGCGTCGACGTCCACACGTTTAATTTGAAGTTATGTCTACGCAAGTAGTCGGGTCGACCGGTTTAAAGTCGACCTGTTGGGTCAGGTTTGATAGCATTGTTAAAAATATTTCTCACTATATAGATAAAGATTCTTTACATTAAAAAATATTTATTTAAAATTAAAAAAATCATAAGAATATCATTTTATTTTTTATGTAAGTTCAAGTCTCACCCAATTTGTATATATTATTTACTCACAAGAACATTACCATCACTTTAAACCATACCCTTAACGTAGCATAGTTTAGTATATTGGATTTGAAATACTGTACATAGAGGAGGTGCAAAACTCAATAAATACAATATTGAATGATTAATTATTTTAATTATTATTCTCGTTGTTATTACTATGATTGTTACATTGTCACTATTATTATAACCACCGTTATTACCATTCATGTAAATAATTAATATTCTAATTATTTTTGATATTACTATTATTGTCACCATCATTATTGTTATTATCACCATCATCATTATCATAAGAACTATTACTGGTTAAATAATCATTACAGCTATCATCATCACAACTATAACTAATACTACCATTATTTTTATTATCACCATTATGATTATTATTAGTGCAATTATTTAATTATTATTAGTATCACGGCCACCACCACCATTGTCATCACGATTACAACTGCTATTATGATTATTGACATTATAATTGTTATTGATATTATTAGTATTATTATTATCATTATTAATATAATTAATATAAATGTTTTTGTTATTATTGATATTATTAATATCATTTTATGAGTTTTTTTTTATTATTATCATCATCACAACCATAATTATTAATATTCTAATTATTATTGACCTTATTATCATTGTTACCATCATTATTATTATCATTATTATTATTATTATTATTATTAAAATTATTATTGTTATTGTCATTATCATTAGTAATGTCACCATTATTATCATGATTATAACAACTAAAATTACTACTATTATTGACTAAATAATAAAAAATATTATTATCCTGAAAAATAAAATAAAAAACCCAATAATTTTAACAAAAGAGTAAGCAAAAATATAATATTAATAAAAAACAATGATTAAAGTTATTATTATTATTATTATTGCCTAAACAATGAAAATCAAAAAATTTATTTCAAAGAATAAAAAAAAAACCAAAAACTTTAACAAAAGAGCAAACAGAAAATAAAAATAAAATGACAAAATCAAAATAAATATTATCAACATAAAAAATCATTTGATTTGAAGAATAAATAAAAACAAAAAAGAACAAAGGGGACAAAAGAAGAAATTTAAATTTAAAATAATCATCAAAAATTTAACTTTAAGGGCTGAATTGAATAAAAACAAAGTCTCAACTAAAGAGAAAAAGATAAAAACTAAAAACTAAAATTAAGAGCATAAACACATAAATATGAACGCAAAATAAAGATTGATTTAGAAGGATTGAAAAAATCATAGAAATTAAAATGAAACAAAAAATTAAAAGAATAAATGCCAAAATAAAAAACAAAATACATGATCAATTGCAATTGAAGAACAAAATTAAAATAAATCAAAACTTCTATAGAAGAAAGCATGACGAAAAAGGAAATCAAAAGACCAATAACTGAAATGCACAAATCATAAATAAAGAGGAGTTGCATGCAGTTTTGATTCCAGGATAGAGAAAAGGATAGGGGGAAATTGATATTGGCAAGTTTCCGACCACAATGAGCCACACGCGCACCACCATGGTGAAGAGACCATAGGAGCGCACTCGGTGAGATGATAGTTAGATATTTTTAGCCACCGCATGATGTTTCACGCATTTCCTATATAGGGCGAACATGAAAAAACTAGTGGCGTGTTAGGTAGACATGACAACATTTTTTTCAAAACACCTCTCTCGGGTCAACTCTTTGTTTTTGTATTTTTCGAGTGCAAATTAGAATTTTCACCATTCATAAAAATAGAAAACCAACAATATCTTTGCCAACAAATCTTATTTTTTTGTCTCTTCCAAGAGCAAAATAGTTATGTCACCGTTCATCAAAAAACAAAATGTTTAGAATTCTCTTGACCAACAAGCAGTTTTTTACAGAATCTAGGAGCAAAACCATAGTTTAACTGTTTAAAATTAAATAAAAAAGACGCAAACATCTCCAAAACGAAAAATTAATTTTTATAGAATGAAGTGCATAACAATAATTATACTATTCCAATATACAGTAAACATATCTAAAACTACATTAAACAATCAGCACGATTTGATTTTTTTTTTCTTAATTATGCATGCAGGCCTTACTGGTTTGGTTGACTAATTAGAACAACAAACAGTCGGGGTGGGGCGGTGAAAGATAGTTTCCAAAGCGATGCTCTGAAATTCTCAAGATCAAGGGTGGATCCGAGACCATGGCCCCACGGGATTTAAATGTTCCTCTTTGGTCCTCTTTCTCTAAATTTTTTTAATTCGAATCTTGGCTCCTTGCCGACAAAGTATTTCTTCCAATTTTTTGGACAAAATGTAGAGATACTTAATTTTATAAATAAAATTTCAATTTTTGAACTAGTAAGATCCTCCTTATCCTTGCAGTAGGAAAAACACTTTTTAAAAAATATAAGTATTATTTTTGCTTCAAATTGTTTTTTAAGTGTTTTTAAATTGTTTTTAGGAGATATCACTTAGCATGTTTGGTGTTGACATCTGCCATCATTGAAAAACAAATTCTTTGACCCAAGTCTTCAATCTGTCACTACTAAAGATGGGATGGAATTCCTCCAGGTGAGTTTTAATACTGAAATAAGGTTATAAATAAGGTTTTTATAAAATTATTGCTATTGAAATTGAATATAAACCAAAGAACACTTTGGTTGTTTTTTTCCCTTGATCAATTGGGTTTTTTATGAAGAATATTATTGTATTTTACTAAAATAAAATAATAATAAAAATTTAAAAAATATTGACTTGTGAGAGATACAAGTACACTTTGGATAGCACTTGTAGTGATTTTTAGTGTGTTTTTAAAATAAAATTGTCCAATTCATATCATTGTTTTTTATTCTGTAATTGAAATAAATCAATATATTAATCTGGTCGAACATCTCCATCCGGTCGCTGCTCTACAGGCCATTGCCTCAGCTTGCAAATCGGAGGTTGATTTTTTTTTTTATGTCAAGAAACCAGCTGTTCCAGGTTTTTACAAGAGATATATATTTTAATTTAAACTCGAAATCTGCTGTATAGATTATAAGATTTTTACCATCACGGCACGCAATTGGAATTGGAGGTTGAATTTGCTAATTCACAATGGCTATGAACAAGGGTATCCCTCGCATTTACCATATGCTAAACCTGCTCTATTGACCGATCGGAATAGGGAGACGTTCATTTTAGCCTCACAAGACGACATTGCAAGAAGCTGTATGGTTCACTAGAACAATGCCCTTTAAATGCAAACCGAGCAATTAATTCTATTTTATTCCAGAAAAATACTCTGAGAAAATATATCTAACAAAGAACAAAATAGAAAAATACCCTAGATAACCAAATTAAATAAAAAATGTAAAATAACGCTTAATCTCCAATAAAATAAATATCAAAGGATAAAATCTAAAAAGAAACATTAGCTTAAAAGAATGATAAAGAAAAGGCAACCCTAGTAAATGTTCTTAATTTGGGCTAGTTTTCCAAATTGGAATCCATGAAATTCAAAAATGGGGTTAACCAAGAAGCTAAAATCCAAACCAACTAATTATTCAATGATGAAATTGAATGTAAAAAACACAAAACTAAAAAATATAGCAAAAAAAATTCAATAAATAATAACAAAATCCAGTAGGAAAAAAATGATCAGGATGAAATTGCCAAAAAAGTCACATCATAAAAACTATCTCAAATGACATAAATAAAAATTAAAGGATGACTGAATAAGAAAAGTTTTAAAAATTAATAATGATGAAATTGATAAAAAAAAATTCAATTTTCATTAGTATTTCATAATAATTCTTTATGAACAATTAACATATTTTTTTTTTTTTTGAATATCTCCACTTGTGGTGGAGCTTCTTACGAGGGAAACCCTACTGCCCGGAAAGCGCACTTTGTGGGCCCAAAGAGCAGGGAAAACCCCCGGCTGTTCCAGGCTCTTACGAGGGGGTTTTGGAGGGCTCGAACCCTGGTGGCCACGCTGGCAGCCCCAGGGCCTTACCGCCCCGCCCAAAAAAAAAAAAAAAAAAAAATAACATATTATTTGCAAGCACAAACTTTTATATGCATAGTTGACACCATATTTGTTTTTACCACTGGTTAATAGTGCAAACATCTATTTTTTCAATTAGTGATTATTTTCATACAACATATCATTGATAGTAACTCATTTCTCCACCAATATAGTGCAATGAACTATAATCAATGATAGAGAGCCATATTTTTAATTATCATGAAACTCTCCACATCTTAAGGTGATCGTGCCAAGGGCCATATGGAAGAGACCGAAATGAATCTAATAACATTAAAATGATTTTTTTTTTGTTAAAATCAACTGCATGTGGTGCCTAAAGAAGACTGGGCGACTGACACATGCCTAACATTCATTAATTAAATTTTTTAAAAGCCCATTTGATTTATTAAAAGACAATTAACCTTCACTATATCAAATAACAAAATAACAAAATAATAATAATAATAATAATAATAATAATAATAATAAAATTAGTACAATAACTAAAATAACCTCAAATCCAAGGCTTAAGAAATTAAAGCTCAAGGACAAGAAGGTGCTTTTATTATGCAAATAAAGAGCATAAGACAAATAAAAAACGAACTAGAATATTTTTGTATATAAAGTTAAATCGGTTATTTTATTGGATGCTTTAAAAGTAAAAACACAAATCGACCTCACAATGACATCAAACAATGCACTGGTCGTAGACGTATTCACAATAATTTATCATGCATTTTTGAAATTAAATATCCGTTATGCCCTAATTCAATTAAAATATTCTAATGAATTCAATCATGCCCTCAATCTCTAGCAAAAAGTTTTTTTTTATATAAAAAATATATAGTGAATTCATTGTTATTATCTATAGTGAAATGTATCTAGGAAACAATAAATTAACCATTCCTTTTAGTATTTTTTTTCTTAAAAAAATAAGATGTCATGCCACGCTGCAGAAATGCAGGCCAAATGGACTCGAGGTCTCAACCTCTTGAAGGCATTTTTCCAAGGGTAAGAAATCCACTTCAAGCTAGGAAACAAGGAGCTAAACTTGTAATCTAACAACACTAATACCTTCAAGAGCAACTTGGAGCCTCAAAAATGTCACAACTGGTAAACAATGACAGACCGTTTCCTGGATTCACCCGACATGTATTTCATGTATCATGTATTTCATCATCATAATTTCTTTAAAAAAATGGTGTGATGGATCCCACGATTCGTGCTACAGTGCCCAAAGATCAACGACCACGTAAGATTGAATCCCACGAATTACAAAATCTACATGTCTTTGCCCCTAAATAAATAACTGTGTTTTCAAGAACGACTGCTATGGAAAATATAGCTTACCACTACATGTGGTAAGTGAGCTCACCTTAGTAGACAACTAAGGCATGTCATTAGTATTTATAGTGCAAATCAAACATAAATTCATATTTAACTGGAAAATATGGTGAAAGCATCTGAATCACCATGTATATCATTCGCCAAGTCAATCCAAGGCAGAAGAATTGAGGAAACGAACAGCCAATTTGTGGAAATCAAAGCCATAACATAAATGAAAAGCAATGCATGGAAGGCGATGAAACAAATAAAGTCGGAAAAATAGAACAAGCAATGCATCTAGGCCACCAAACAATGTCCGAGTGATCAACACTGCTAACATGGCAACACCAAACATTTCTGACAAGAAATGAAAAGAGACAAGAGTTGCAAGCTAATTCATCATTTCTAATTTAATGATACAATGATAAATGCGAAGCTGAACGAGGATTGGTCACAGTTTCTTGTGATTGCGTTGCAGGCATTGGTTGGTGGTGCAAGTTCATATCAGCCTTGGCAGTTTCAAAAAGAAAACATGTAAAGAACACACAAACCAAGTTGGCGAAGTAAGTTCACTGATTTAGGTATTTCTATTGGACTGTAAATTAAAGCTAAAAAAAATTACAGAAGCACAAAAGGTACAAGACAACCCTCAGCACTGTTTTGGTGCGAAACAAAATTAGCATGACATGCCCAATCACAAAACTGAAGTATTGTAAACCTGGACTTCCTCATTGCCCTCTATAGGAGCAATGTGCAGGGTGTTCTGATTCAGGTTGAGGCATACCCATCCTTTTCCTGCCAAAAAAATACGGATCCATCAATGAATCAGCAGAAAATGACAAGATGACCAAACCAGAAAATTAAGATACATGAAATCAGTACACGGTGGTCATAACAGGTATGTATTTATGGACAGCGTTATTATCTATGTTTAAATATTAGTAGTAATCCGACTAATCATAATGTATCAGACATATGCGGATGGGTGTGGTTGTGACAAAATGATCCTTCACAAACTTTGGCAAAAGAGGGAATGCTCAGAGTGCTTCATATTTTCAGCTGGAAAGCCATCTTTCTTATACAAATCTCAGTCACAATTATTCTAATGCATCGAGAAAAGTACAGGAACTGCTACATGAGAAGCAGCGAGCACAACCACTGTTATAATTGATGAGAAGTAAAGTTGGAAAAATAAATAAAGTCAAATGGCTGCAGCAGCACCTGACAGACATTTGAACCCAATCTAGATGTGTACTCGATTATAAGAGAAAGGATTGGATCCAACACCATTAGAGCACACCTAGTACCCACATTCAGGACATCACTAGACCGTATGCCACCAACTACAGTACCAACCCAACAAGTCCAACAATCAAATTGTAAGGTCAAAACAATCAAACAAGATCAGAAATAAGCCCATACATTTCCCCTAGCAGGAGGGACAAATAACAGGTCCAATCCTTCAAGAGATGTATAACATCTCAAGGGTCACACATACTAAGATCAAGAATCACCTCAAGAGATTTAAGCTCCTTTACCATTTTAATGTCGCTTGCTAGTCCCAAGTCACAAAGTGAACTTTCAGATATACAATTCACATGCACGATGGGACCTTTAGCACTCTCCTTTGCGATTCCTATCTGACCATCTCTGGGCGGTAATGTCATACGAACTGCTCCTTTGAACATCCATTTATTCCTTTCTTCACAATAATAATCTTCAAAAAGTTTTCCACACAAAACACAAACACAATGATCTTCATGAGCAAGAACCGTTTGCCCATCACATTCTGTTGTCTCTTCAAAATCATCCATTCTACAAGAAGACTCAACTCCCAAAGGAAGTCCTTCCTTTTCATTAAGCCAGTCCCTTAAATCAGCATACCATCCCCTAGTCGACTTATTTATACCATCCAATTCTGGTTTCCTCTGGTTATGCCACTCCAAGTGTCTACGAAGTCGTTCTTCAAGTTTAAGTTGAAGGCCACATAAGCTGCATCGATGAGGAAGGTCCTCAAAGAGTGAACTGATCACAGGTGGATGCAGTTCTCGGATTACTTCTGGCTTAAACTCCAATCCTATGAGATCATCTATTTCCACTTTGGTGGTTTGAGACAATGTAACAGAACATTTGGTATCAGGTTCTGGGATAGATAATTCATCTACTGTGGATGAAGGCAGAGTGGCAGAGGAAATTGGTTCAGAGCTAGGGGAAGTGATGCTCGGGTTCTTCTGTAGTTGACTAGGTACCTCGGTTGTCAGTGGAGATGATGTCTCCGACTTTGATGTAGATATCAAACCCTTGGCCACTAACGAGCTCAAAAGGTTTGAAATTGGGTTTGGGGTTTTATTAACAGCATCAGGAGTTTGTTCTGATGAAGGTGTAGAACCAAGTGGAAGTGGTGGACGCTCCTCTTTCCTCTGAGAAATATTCGACACAGTTGGCGACTTATCTTGTGACTGAGAAGCAGCTGAAGATGCAGATTCAATCCTGGCTTCTGATAATGAAAGCTGAGGGGGAGGCCCACTTGAAAGAGGAGGCTGAGTAATTGACTGTGATGGCATTTTCCCAATATCCTGAAAGTTTTGATCAGATACAACACCGGAATTTATTTTGGAGAGAATTCCAGTCTTCATAACAGCAGCCAGCAAACTACTTGTGCTAGATTGTCCTGAAGTTCCTGCAGTAAAAGGATTTGAATGGTCTGATGCAGAGCTTCCAGAAGTTGATGAAGTTCCAGTATTGGAGACTGGGGGAAGGTGTGGCCTCTGTATCTGACCAAAAGCTTCAGACTCTTTGGAGTCTGGTTGTCGTGGCTGTGAAAGACGATGCTTGTGGCTTAGTTGAAAAGAGGGCAATGATGGAGCCTGTAAGTCTTCAGACTGCAATTTTGGCAAGTTACCAAGCTGAACATTTGAAGGCAGCAAATTTCCTGAAAATCGAGCCCTATAATCAGGCTGGGTCATTGACTGGGATTGATGGTAGTCTTGCTCTCCTGAATTCAGCAATTGTGGATAGGACGCTTGAAATGTGGGCGAGGATGGTCGTTGGTGTAAGGGTGACTGTCCAGATGGTGATGCAGCACCTAGAGACTGAAACTTTTGTTGCCCTAAGGTTTCAGTGGACAACAATGATGTGTTTGTGGAAGACGCTAAGCCTGCCTTTCCAATACGAGATGAGCCCAAGAGTGGCCGAACAGCCATCCTGCTCGATGAAGACCTTGAACTTGTAGCCACACCACCAATAGTGGCCGAATAGCCCTCTACGTGACCTATGTTAGTAGTAGAAGTTCCAGGATGGATCAATCCATCTGTTGAGTGGGACTCTGATGATTTCCATGGCAAGGATGAACGGAGCCCAATGGTAGCATGCTCTTTCTGCTCGGTAGACAATGAGTCTGAAGAAGTTTCTGCATCAAATCTTTCAAGATCCTGAACATTACAACAAAATGGGAGACAAGGATTTGGATCAGACCCCCTCCTCACAAACTGCAGAGACCAAAATCATCTAAACTACCATATCTAAAAATCTTCATGGTCAATCAAAAATGAATTGAACATATACATAACAGAATGGTTTGTATTATTACATATTGGCCCAATAGCATTTCAAATAGAAAATTTTAAATTGATGGTATCCATTTTAAAAATCCAAGGTAACTTTAATACTTTTTTTTTTATTTACTCTCATTCAGGCAACAGATTTCTCAAACAGGAAGTATCACTAAGTTTAAGAATCTTTACTGTCCTGTCTTACCATCTTGTCCGAATCATCAGGAATCCAGCGATCTTTCCTTGAGTTATTGGAAAGACTGGTTGCACTGTGATCTGATAATCTAGAGTGCATGTCCCAAATGTACTCCTCTTCCTCAGAATTTTTCCAGTTAGCAGCCATACCAGTCCCACTTCTTCCAATTCTCTGTGTTGGCTGTGGTTGCAAATCAACCACAGGAAACTTGGATGCTGAGTAATTTGGAAATTCATGTTTCATATTAAAACCGTTTCTTTGCCCCGATATTAGGTCTGCCGCGTTGCTGCTAGTTCCATACCATGGATTCTCTTGGCCTTGCTCAGCAGCCCTTCCACTTGTTCTTCCAATTCCCAAGCTAGTCTTCCTTGAAACATCAGAACCATATTCAAAGTCTCCATGTATTGCACCAATTTTTTTCTTCTCGTGAACAGGCTCACTTAATGCTTCTCTATGTGAGCGTTGAAGAGTCTGCAAAACTAACTAAATTAGCATGATTTCATGTTAAATATAACAGATTTTGTTGCTTCACATACAAGTGTTTTAACAGGAGGATCCACCCATGGGCGTCGAGTATCAATACTGACAGCTCTGTCCAGCCCCTCCACATCCTCAGTTGAGTTGGCTACTGGAACAGCCAGGTCATTAGACACTACTTTTGCCTTTATCATATGAAACCAGAAAAATAAAGAAATATAGTCAGTAGGATGATAAAACTTTACTAGAAAAGGAATTGAATAATCTGCCAGTCAACTCAACATTAGAATTTCTGCACCAGAATTTATCACAAGCACAACATTCAACATATCTATGATTCACACATCTATTTGCTTCTTTATCTGTACTTAATATACGAGAATTTGGTCAATTGATTGCAAAAATCTATTTGCTTCTTTATCTTAGTGCATTAGTGAGAATATCCTGCTGAGAAGTGAGATTGTTACAATACAAATTGGTAGTTAATTAGAAGGAAAAGTGAGTGTCAGGGTAATCAACCAATAATATAAAGATAAGACCTCTGACTGTAAATGGTCATGAGTGGAAATAATATTGACTTCTTGTCTCTGGCTTAACTTCTCCTCATTCTCCCTGAACTGAATCCATTCTTGGATCAGTAACCTTCAAACACTTTCACCTACACTACCCAAACACCTGAGTTCCACATTAGCTGGCATCACTTACTGGAAATATCGTGACAGGTATCAATCCCCGCTCAAAGGCTTGCCTGGCCTTTTTAAACCCCCTATAACACTCAGAAGATATAAAAGAGGCATAGATATTTCCATACGTAAATCCTTTTTTAGTCCTCTCTGTGATTCAACTAGAGTAACTATCCTTGTTGTAGGAACTTACTCTACCCCGACAAAAACAACCATTACTGACTGTTTTTTATGGACACAATTAATGCATTGACGCAGCAACAGAAGCAGTCTAAACTAGGCATTCAGCAAGACAGGAACATCTCAAATTTAAGACTAGGAAACAAAGGTGGTGCAATAAAGTCTGCTCTAGCAACTGAAACTTTTGAAAAAAGTCAGCAATACCAAAATTGATTAGGAAATTCCACATACCCTACTAGACTGCTGGATGCGCTGCCTTTCCAAGTACTTGGGATTGACATGGATGCTATTTGGTGGCCGTTGCGACTGAGACTCAGACCTAGTCGTTGCAGCGCCTGCAGATGAACCATTCACTGCATGAGCAAGGCCAAGTTCTTTCTCAATCATCTGGAGTGGCTGAGGAGGGAAAACTCCTTTCCAAGTTCCAAAAAGATGCCGCATACTTGAATGTACAGGGGAATCAACCTGCCTATAAGCCTTGCAGAATACCTAAAAGATGCAAAAATAATAGATAACTACCAGATGATAAATGGAGAAAGGAGCTTGTACACTCCTACAAACATAGCAATGGTGAATAGGTGATCAAGTAAACTATATGTGAAAGGATGCATGCACAACTTGTAGGCCAAATGAAACAAGTAAAACACGAAAGTAATTGCATCCAAAGAATTTTGAGTGGCAAAGACCATTAAAAAAACAACTATGACAGAATTCTTAACTATTTCTTTAAATAAAACACCATATTTTACACTTGTATCCTTTAAAATAATGCCACATCGAGTGATGAGAGTCTATATGCAGAACAAACATCTCACCTCAGGCAGTCTGGCAGCAAAGTATTTTATGTAATCCCTCCCAATATTCTTCACAATGCTGTCTAAGAGATAAAGAGATGGAAGCTTTTGCTCACTGGGAACCTGCAAGTTAATTTCGTAATGAGATTCAACACACCAGGGGCAATATTCTTTGAAACAAATAACTGGATAGCATAAATGGTGGCCAAGAAGCAGAAAAAAGAGCAAATGAGTTTTCATTATAGCATTAAAACATGCATCATACAGCACCCAACTCCCAACTGATTTACAAAGCCAAATTGAAGAATCCTTCTCTCTTTTCCTTTGCCTTTCTTTTAGATCCAATTCCAGCTCTCTTGTATGTCTTGCTGCGCTTGTAGTTAAGTTATTGCAAACCTCAGAATATCTCAGGCTCCACCATAAAAACTTCCACAAATCAGGTAGATATTGCCTTGTGTTCTCAGACATTGATTTTTTGTCCTGCTTGCCTCTAGAAAACTATGACAAAGAAAGGTGCGCTCCTTGCTTTTCCATCCTTTTAGTCTGGATGAATTTACAACTAAAGCATCCACAAACAATCACGCACATAACAGAAACACTTCTACAAAAGAGGCAACAATAATTTAAATGTGACTGGATAGCTAACTTATATTTGTTAATTTCTTTCCAGAGACGGACAGCATATCCTGACAAAAACTCTCAGAAAAACCATACATCACTGCATTTCAGGGATATGAGAAAATTCCAATTGTGATTCAGATACAATTTTTCCATACATATTCTCAATGACGCTGGCTTCTCAAAAACATAAAATAACCTGTATTAACTACTGAATATTCACTCCAATATTGTAAGTTATGGGACAATCATAAAACTTGGAGTGGCAGTATAATTCACAGGAGATACAGCAACATCACCGATTAAATTTATGGTTAGCTTTGATGGTGGTTTGCAGACATGCCATGTTATGGCTCCCCATAATACTTATAAACCCATAGTGAAACAAAGGCTTTAAGAAAGAAAAAAAAAAGCTTCAAGAATTGTAAGTTGTGCTTGATCAGAAAAGTTTTCATTAATCTGTAATTACACCCAACCAGTACTACTGCTACCGCCATTTCTATGGAACTGCCCAGCGCTTTCTCATACAATTTAATTCAAAACAACAAATGGGGCCATAACCAAAATTTACTAGTCAAAACTAATGTTTCACCTCAAGAATATTGGCACAGATTGTGGCAGCAACAGCTTTGGCGGCGTGGAGATTCTCACCCGCAATTATAGTCAAGTTAGTGATTATTGGCTTTGAATTGAAAGTCAGCTCCGCCAGAGCAGTCTTATACTGACTCACTAGCTCCTGGTATTGCTGTGGCTGTGGCACCGGCTGTGGCTGGTATGCACTGCTGCGATTCGAATCATTACTCTCTAAATCTCTATCAACTCCAGGCCTATATCTTGCAGAAGGTGCAGCTGCCGGTCTCTGCGTGAACGGGCGGCCCTTAAGGTTTGCTTGCTCTTCAGCTAATCGAGGTTTCTTCAAGCCTGGTTCTCTTGATCTATCGAAGGATCTACGCGTACTCTCCATTTCCATTACCGTGCAAAAATAAAATCGAAACCCTGACCCTAATTCCTATCCATAAATCAGCTTTTTTGTTACAAGCTAACCATCATCAAATCTAAAAGAATACAACAATCGAAATAAATAAATTAAGAAC
This sequence comes from Salix caprea, assembly GCA_964035475.1. Lineage (NCBI taxonomy): Eukaryota > Viridiplantae > Streptophyta > Magnoliopsida > Malpighiales > Salicaceae > Salix > Salix caprea. Next base: position 7,004,354 of record OZ037751.1, read on the forward strand.
CCTAACCCTAATTTGTACAAAGATTAATCTGGTTACAAGCACTTGGAGGTATTCCTATTGTTCAGACAGAAACTAAAGAAGATTAAAAAAAACATGTAGTAAAATATTAAAAAGAGAAGGAGATTGAGATTGAGAAGGTGATTATGGAGTGAGGGAAAAGAGAGTGAAGCTCCTTTTTTTCAAGACAGAGCGCAGCGCAAATAAATGGGGAGCGATAAGAAAGAGTTGTTTGTTTTTATAATGGTTTTTGGTCATCAAAGGTCCCTGTGGTTCCACTATTCATTAACATTAGACTTTAATTTATAGAATTATAATTAGGTCCTTCGGATCTCGGATTTCTTAGCGTTGATAGATGCCCCTGTATTTTGTACCCCGAATATTTTTAGAGTAATTTTTTAATTTTTTTAAAAAATATTTTTAGATTTGAAAACAATTAAAAAAAAATTTAAAGCAAATAAAAAAAATATTCTTTTGAAATGCAAAAACAAATTGTCCATGAAAGAAATTAAAACCATTCCTTTTCAACAATAAACTCTTTCTATAGACATTAAATACGTCTTAGATATGAAAGAGGAAATCTTAGAGCATTTGGATGAACATTGTAATTTATCCTAATGAAAATTGATAATCCAATTTATAAAAGAACTAACTCTATTTTTATATTTAAGTATCGTGAACTTTGTTGTATTTTTTAAAACAAGTATTTTATGTTAGAAGCTACAGTAGTTTGCTTTACTTAGTCTCAGTCAAATAATATTCCTATAAGTTAGGAATTAGTTGTTATTTGAATTTGTCAATTCCTGTTTATTTACCACGATTTAAGTGGGCTGCAATATCTCTTTTCTGTTGCATTGTAAGGCTATAAAGCCAGAGCTTGGACTCATTAATAAACACAGTAGTATTCCCAACTTTTATGCATACAAGTTTCAATACCAGTTTTAACAATTGGTATCAGAGCTTTTGGTTGGGTGTGTGTGAGTGCAAACACTGAGTGCAAACACGAGTGAAGAGTCAGTTAAGTGAGTGTGAGTGCAAAATTCGAGTGAAAACAAAAAAATAGTTGAGTGTGAGAGTGTGAGTCTGTGAGAGCAAATACAAGTGAAAATGGCAGCAGAGAAGGATGCTATGCTAAGCATACCCAAATTCGATGGAGATTATGAATATTGGGCAATGCTCATGGAAAACCTGCTACGTTCAAAGGAGTGGTGGCATCTGGTGGAGACATGCTACACTGAACCAACAAGAGGAGGAATTCTCTCAGGAGCTCAGAGAACAACATTGGCAGAATTAAAGCTCAATGACTTAAAGGTGAAAAATTATCTTTTCGCAGCCATTGATCGAACAACTTTAAAGACCATTACTGAGAAGAATACAGCCAAACAACTCTGGGATTCCATGAAGACACGGTTTCAAGGAGATGAGAAGGTGCGAAATGCACAATTGCAGATACTTCGAAGAGATTTTAAAGTGCTGGAGATGAAAACTGGTGAGTCAATTACTGATTACTTTTCAAGAGTAGTGTTAGTATGCAACAATATGAGTAATCTAGGAGAAAGCATGGAAGATGCTAAGATTGTAGAGAAGATCTTGCGTACACTGCCTGAGAGATGGAATTTTGTTGTGTGTTCCATTGAAGTCTCGAAAGACATCAAAAGTCTTTCAGTGAATCAACTTAGAAGTGAATTGCTAGTTCATGAACCAAAGCTGCAGAAACGAAGGAGTATTGATGAGGAACAGGTTCTAAAAGTTACATACGAAGGTGGAAGAGAAAGAGGAAACAGAGGAGGTTTTCGCGGAAGAGGTAGAGGAAGAGGACGAACAACATACAATCGATCAACAATTGAATGTTTTCGTTGCCATAGGCTTGGACATTTCCAATTTGAATGTCCAGGAGCTGAAAAGGAAGCCAACTATGTAACCATAGATGAAGATGAGACCTTACTTCTCATGTCTCATGTTGAAGATGTTCAAGACACAAACCCAGAAAATTATGCAGTGGTCATGTCTCATGTTGAAGATGTTCAAGATACAATTCCAGAAAATTATGCAGTGGGCTCAATGGTGGAACTCAGCCATGAAGAAGAAATAAGTTTGATGGCACAAGCAAAGGCAAATGGAGTAAGCAGGGCAGAAGCTTGGTTCATAGACTCAGGCTGCTCAAATCACATGTGTGGAGACAAGAGACTATTTGTAGATTTCGAAAGCAATTTCAGACACTTGGTGAAGCTTGGAAACAACACAAAGATGAATGTGGAAGGCAAAGGCAGTGTGAGTTTGAGTATTGATGGAGTAAAACATATAATCACAGAGGTATACTATGTACCCGAACTCAAGAACAATCTCTTGAGTGTTGGTCAATGGCAAGAGAAGGGACTAGCAATCTTGATGCATAGGGGAAAATGCAAAGTTTATCATCCAACGAGAGGGTTGATCTTCGAAACCATAATGACAGCAAACAGAATGTTTGTCCTTATGGCAAAAACAATTGCAGCCTTCACAGATTGTTTTCTCACCTCAACAGAAGATCTATCGTAACTTTGGCATTGTAGGTACGGGCACCTCAGTTTTTAGAATTTGAACATCTTGCAGAGCAAGAACATGGTTCTTGGATTGCCAAAGATTGATAATGCAAAGAGTGAATGTGAAGACTGCCTTATTGGCAAGCAACACATATTTCCCTTCACGAAGAAAAGTGAATGGAGAGCAACACAGAGATTGGAGCTAGTTCACGCAGACCTTTGTGGACCCATTACTCCATGCTCAAACAGTGGTAAAAGGTATACACTTTGTATCATTGATGACTTTAGCCGAAAAGCATGGACCTATTATTTGACAAACAAAGTAGATGCATTCAATTTCTTTGTGGAATTCAAAAGAAATGTTGAAAAGGAAACAGGTCTGCAAATCAAATGCTTGCGCACTGACAGAGGTGGAGAGTTCAATTCAGCTGATTTCAATGAATTTTGCAAGGAGAATGGAATCAAGAGACAATTGACAGCCGGATACTCACCACAACAGAACGGAGTCGCAGAAAGAAAAAATAGAACGATGCTCAATATGGTGAGATCAATACTGTTAGAAAAGAAGTTGCCGAAATCCTTTTGGACAGAAGCCATCAAGTGGACAACCTTTGTATTGAACAGATGCCCTACAAATGCAGTAAAAGAAATGACACCACAAAAAGCCTGGAGTGGAAAGAAGCCTTCTGTAGAGTTTTTCCGAGTTTTCGGCTGCATTGCTCATGTTCATGTTCCGGAAGTCAGAAGAACTAAACTGGAAGATAGAAATATTACTTGCATTCTACTTGGTGTAAGTAAAGAATCAAAGGCTTATAGACTCTATAATCCTATCACAAAAAGGATAGTGATTAGTAGAGATGTAGTGTTTGAAGAACATAAAAGGTGGAATTGGGATGCAACCTATAATAAGGATGTATCAGCAGACTTGTACTGGGAAGAAGATTATGTTGACAGAGAGGGACATGAAGATGAAGAAAATCTGCAGAACTAGCAGAACCGAGAATCAAGGGAGTTAATTCTAAATCCAATTGAAGGGGAATCAAGCAATGCACAAGCACGAGGTGAGGAGATAGAAGCTGCAGAAGTCAGGCCTATTATTTCAAGCAATACACAATCAGCAATTGCAGAAGACAGATCAAGCAATACATAAATTGAAAATGCAGAAATTGGAGAAATCAGAGGAAGAAGATTGCATTGACCACCAGTATGGATGAGTGACTACACAACTGGAGAAGAATTTTCTAATTTGGAGATGGAAGCTTATATGGTAACTTCCATGGCCGCAAATGATCCAACTTGTTTCGAGGAAGCAGTAGAGAGTGTGAAGTGGAGAAGAGCAATGGATGCAGAAATTGCAGCCATTAAGAAAAACAGCACATGGAAGTTAGTAAATTTGCCAACTGGAGCAAAAAGAGTTGGAGTTAAATGGGTGTATAAAACAAAGTACAATGAGGCTGGGGAGATTGATAAACATAAAGCTCGATTGGTAGCGAAAGGTTATTCGCAGAGGCAAGGAGTGGATTTTACAGAAGTTTACGCTCTAGTGGCTCGAATGGATACAATTAGAGTAATACTTGCTCTTGCTGCGCATAGAGGCTGGATTGTGTATCAACTTGACGTCAAAGCAGCATTCTTGCATGGTGAGTTGATTGAGGATGTCTACATTGAGCAACCATTGGGTTATGAGAAGAAAGGAGAAGAGGATAAAGTCTACAAGTTACAGAAAGCATTAAACAGATTGAAACAAGCACCTCGTGCTTGGTTCAGTCGAGTCGAGACCTATTTTCAGAAGGAAGGTTTTCATAAATGCAGCAGTGAACAGACACTTTTTACAAAGATCTGTAATGGAGGTAATATTCTGATAGTAAGCATTTATGTTGATGATATTATCTATACCAGCAATAATGATGTGTTGCTAGGGGATTTCAAAGCTTCTATGATGAAGGAATTTGAGATGACAGATTTGGGGAAGATGAGGTTCTTTCTCGGGTTAGAAATCTTACAAAGAGATGATGGTATTTTTGTGTATCAAAAATAGTATGTATTAGAGATACTAAGGAGATTTCGAATGGAAGACAGCAATGAAGTGAAAAATCCAATTGTTCTTGGTTGTAAACTGGACAAGGATATAGAAGGAGTTTTGGTAGATGAAACTTATTACAAACAAATTGTGGGAAGCTTGATGTATTTAACTGCTTCAAGACCAGATTTAATGTTTGTTGTAAGCTTGCTTAGCAGATACATGTCTCGGCCAACAGACATGCATCTTCAGGTAGCCAAGAGAGTGATGAGATACATCAAAGGCACAGCAGAGTTTGGGATTTACTATAAGAAGCAAGATAATGAGGAACTTGTAGCTTTTACTGATAGCGATTATGCTGGAGATGTGGATGATCGAAAGAGTACTTCAGGCTATTTATTTTTACTTGGTGGAGGAGCAGTATTTTGGGCATCAAAGAAGCAACCTATAGTAACACTTTCAACTACGGAAGCTGAATATGTGGCTGCAACAGCTTGTGCATGTCAGGCTATTTGGCTAAAAGGAGTTCTAGAAGAAATGGGCAGCAAACAAGATCAAAGTATTACAGTGTGGTGTGACAATAGTTCGACAATAAAGCTTTCCAAAAATCCAGTTCTTCATGGACGCAGCAAGCACATTCATGTGAGGTTTCATTTCCTTCGAAACTTAACTCACGATGGAGTTATTAAATTGGTTCACTGTGATACCAGTCAACAAGTGGCAGACATTTTAACAAAGCCTTTGAAGCTTGAAGCGTTTATGGAGCTTAGAGCACGAATGAGAGTTATTGATTTTAAAAGTTTAAGCTGATGCATTAGCTTAAGGGAGGGAATGTTAGAAGCTGCAGTAGTTTGCTTTACTTAGTCTCAGTCAAATAATATTCCTATAAGTTAGGAATTAGTTGTTATTTGAATTTGTCAATTCCTGTTTATTTGCCACGATTTAAGTGGGCTGCAATATCTCTTTTCTGTTGCATTGTAAGGCTATAAAGCCAGAGCTTGGACTCATTAATAAACACAGTAGTATTCCCAACTTTTATGCATACAAGTTTCAATACCAGTTTTAACATTTTATAGTCTCATCTGTTTGAGAGTATGGTTGATATAATTTTTAAAAGTGTTTTTTTTTCCAGAAATATATCAGAATAATTTTTTTATTTTTTAAATATTATTTTTGATCTTAGTATTTAAAAATAATATAAAAATACCAATTTTTTAAATTTAAAATTAAAAAAAAATTCAAAAATATTTTTAAAATACAATATCAAACAGGACCTTTAACTAAAGTTAAGGACATCCATTGATGAAAGCTAATGTAATTGTTCTTATTATTGTTATAAAAATAACCTAGAACCTCACATGGTATAAGATTCAAGTTACTAGGCCATTTAACTAATCCCTACCTCACAAAATACACATTAGCACTGCAGATCATGTTAACGAGCTACGAGTATAGTAACCATTGTTTTTCAAAATATTTTTTTTTTATATAAATACAACAGAAAAATATGTTTTTAAAATATATAGAAAAAACAATTTTAAACAAAACAAAATCAATATTTTTAAAATAATACCCACATATTTTTATTCGTTAAAAAAAAAATCGCTCCATCTGGTAGCGTAGCATGTGGAATCAGACTAATATATATAAAGCCAAGATATTATTGCCTTCTCAATGTGGCTTCGGGTAAACCTTCTTTGAAGAAGGAAACTAGGATTTGTCAGTTCTTGATATGAAGAATTTTGTGTAGCTTTAAATAAGGTATCAAATGTATGCAGGTTTCTATTTTTGTCAAACATGAAATGATTTTCTCCAAAGTTCTTGACAAGTAATAGGAGAAGAGCTGTATAATAGATATCACAGAAGAAAGGAGGTTGTGTTCACGAGAGTGAAAGGGAAAATATAAAATAGTGAAAGGATGCTGATAACATTTGAGTAAACCAGGATTAAAATAATAAATTCACACTAAAACCAAATGAAAGTAATTTTTTTGAAGAAAAATGCATGCAGGACAGGATATAAAGTTGCAGATAACCAACACTTGAATCATAAACCAAACTCCAAGGTCATAACTCATAAACAATTACAAATGGAACTACATGATTATCACACACACTAGAACAAGATAACCAAATTACCAAAACTTACCAGGATGATAAAAAAAATATAATAACCCAACAGAAGAGTAATGCTCTATGTCTCTGGTCGCATCCTGCAATGTTCATAACTCGAGAGTAGCAAGAACATAAAATCTGCAACACTTACCTAATTCAACTCAAATATGGATGGACAAGAATTAGCAAATACCAAAGAATATTATAATGAAACCTGTGGGTTTTAAATGAAATTTGGTTCTCAATCAAATAATATTTATGAGAGATGTCCAAATATTAGACCCTATGACCTATAAACTATATTATTACAGGGGGCCACAAGTGCTGGTGCAAATGAAACCCAATAGATCTATATATAATCTTTTGGCTGGCCAGCTTGACTGTCAGACTCGTCAACAGGATTTTCGTCACCCATCCACTTATCCATGCTCAAATCTCCACCTGCTTGTCCAGGACCTATATCCCAAAAATCCAAGAAGCCACCTGTTGATCCCAACTCTGGCACATCATATTTGAAAAGATTATCCCATGAAACATTGCTTGAACTAGACATACCAGCACTTGTGTTAAATGCCAAACTCCAAACATCATCTTGTTTAACAATTCTTTCCATACCAGGGGAAGATGATTCTGGAAAGCTTTTCTCCATCCCCAAATCCTCAGGAAAAGAGAGAGAATATTCAAGACCAGCCTCATTTTGCGGGTTCATAACAATCTTTCCTTTGAGATTGGGATCTTCAAATTGCATGCTTGATTGGGCTTCTCCAACCTGCTCTGGTGTTTTGATAAATCCCTGTCCCACTCCTAATTCGTCTGAGATGGCAAATTCATCAGGTGCAACAATTTCAAGTAATGGCATTGCTTCACTGCCAAGACCTGTGCCCTCTGAGACATAATCAGGAGATTGATCAGTAGAGACTGGACTTGTATCTGGGACCACAGAAGATGGTGTAATGTTTCTCCAATCAGGTATATATTTCATAATCTTCTTTTCCATTGATGATCCAGATAGGGCATGTTGGTGTTGCTGGTGCTTAACAAACTTCCTCCTCATCCTTGATGAACCAATTTCTCCCTGTTCCTTCTTTTGCTTGAGACGGGCTAAGAATGCTGGATTCTGAAACAACTTTGCCAAGAACGAAACCATCTGCTTCTGCCTTTGCTCTGCTGCCTGAAGTCTCTGATTTACTGATTGCACATGGTGAACAGTCCCAGACTGCTGCTGCTGCAGTTCTATGACTTCCTGCATCATCACGCTCCGCTCCTTCCTTAATCTTTCTACGTCACTTTCCAATCCAGACCTCCCTGCTTCAGTTAAAGACCCTGTGTGGCTCCCAACCTGCTGGGGCTGTGTTGATCTGCGCCTATGAATGTTCTTCAACAGATGCTTTTCACCTCTTCTGAAAGATTCATTGGCAAACTCCCATCGATCAGTATCAATCTTGTGGAAACCCTGAATATAGCACCCAAAGCAACTCAAGAATGAACGAAGAAGAAACAAAAATCCATGTACAATTATTGGCATAATACATTCGTGCCTCATGCAAGAGAATTTGAAGCTGTCAATTTTCATGCGCAAGCAATAGATGATTCTACTAATAGATGAGCTACAAATTAGAAATAAGAGAGTATGAGTATTGACAAACTAGCAAACAGCAATAGCATATGAACCTGAAATTCTACCTGCACATGATGCAAGCAACTCCCCGCTCCAATAAATGCTTAGGAGGGGAAGAATGTCCATTTGTTGGCAGTAGGAAGATGAAAACCTCGGGGATAAATATTAGCCGAATGCAGAACCTTTCATCATTTTCCTAAATCTACCTGGTATATTACATCAAAAAACAATCCTACTTCACTAGCTGTAATTCTAGTTCTGCCTACTGCCCCATACATTACATTAACTAAATATGCATATAGCATTACAAAAGTCCACCTGTATTCCATTAGTGATATGGGCAAAGAACAGCAAAGGTTCACATATAAATTTACAAATCCTTCCATTGCACAAGAATCTTATACAAACTGGAATTTTCAGAACAGATACTAATATCTGCTCCACAAAAATACCATACAATCCATTCCCAGGTCGTACAAAAACAAAATACCTTCATCAGCTACATCAACAAAAGACAGATTGTCAAACCCCAATATCCAAAATTGAAGCATCAACTCCACAAAATATATATATATATATAAAAAAACGGTACCATTATATAGCACAGCAGGCAAACGGAGGCCTGGATATATATGTGTGTGTGTGTGTGTTATTATATAAAACGATACCCACATAAGTATTGAGTTGTCGGACAAAACTGGAGAAATTGTTGTGCTTGAAATTCCGAGGCAGAACAAGCCTGGCGAACTCCGCTGGGTCCCACACCACGAAACTCTCCCCTGTGGAACCCCACGAAATTATTGGGTCCAGCGTCCGGTCATCCACCAGATCATATGTTTTCGATAGAAAAGGCGGCACTGGGTTCTCCTGTAAGCACGCAAGAGGACGTGGCATCTCCGCTTCCTCATCCACATCGTTGGCAGACGCCGATAATGATACTAGATGAGCTGAGGTCGTCGGGCTTACAACGGAGAAAGCTTCCAAGTCCACTAAAGGAGAAAGTACGGCAGCAGGGAAGCTTAAATCTTCCATACATAACGACCCTACACTAGGAAGCTGTTGACAATCCATTAATGAAGGGTATTTGTGAGGTGATTTTGGGTATGTATCGTCTTCTTCTGAGCTCATTACGCTTTGGTTTTTGACAGGAGTGGGGTTTGAATTGAACGAGCAAAGATTGCATATGCACGCCATAAATATATACAGGAGTGGGGTAGAGTATCGCCGACAAACTGTTTGATAAAAAAATCTTCACGAAGAGGCGGTGAGGGTTCAGTTCATCTTCCACGGCCCCGGTTACAGTTATTCCAGACATTTTTTTTTTCCTCCAATTCTACTGGGGTTCACTTTTCCAATCCCAGCCATAGTTTTATTTTATTTTTGTCGGCCCCACTAAGAAAATGATATCCAATTATTTTTATATCTATATTATCTTTTTTTATTTCTTATTTAAGATTCTTAGACTCCGTTTAGTAATGAGTTTTTTATTTAAAAGTAATTTTTATATATACATACATATATTAATATAAAAATATATTATTTTAATAATGTTGATTCATTATAAAAAATTATATCATTTAAAGAATTATATATATATATATATATATATTAAAGGAAAATATGGCAGAAAGTTTAAAAAGTTGATTGAGAAAAATTATGAAAAAGTGATGTAGAAAATTATTTGGTGATAAATTGTTTTTGAAATTTTGGGTTGATATTTTTTAAGTATTTTTTATTTAGAAATATATTAAATAATATATATTTTTGTTTTTCAAAAATTAAAACCAAAACGTGATACCAGTTGTGGTTTTTGTGGCTGGTAAGATACAGTTGGAGCCCACTAGGGGTGAGATTTTGCTGTTTTCTTTCGGTGTCTTTAATTTTGTTGTTTTTTAAGGAAATTACTGTTCAAGGTTTGAAAATGGGGGCGGTGGCTGGTCATAATACTTGGTGGTTAAGCTACGTCGTTGGCCAATGGCCTGTCAGATTTTCAAGCCATGTCATGTCATAAATGTGATCATGTGAGCATTTAGCCTTAATTCAGACTATCAAGAGAAACTATTTATTTTCCTTGCAAAAACTCACCATTATTTAATTTGTGATGTTTGATATTATAATAATAATTATTTTTTATCTTGGTTTTTTGTTTAAAATTATATTAAAATATTTTTATTTATTTATTAAAATTTGTTTGTAATGGCATCGATGATTTAAAATATATCACCAAAATAATTTTAAATAATAAAATAAAATTATTACAATTTCTGATTGAAACTCGGGGTCAAACACCCCATTACCTAGCTACTAGCTAGCACATCAAAATCCTAATATAGTATTTAAATAAATAAGATAAAGTATTTTAAATTTACAAGAAGTAATTAGTGATATCTTATTATCTATTTCTTAAATATGGGTACGAAAAATGAAAGTCCTTTTCCACGGAAAAAAAAGAACAGAATTTCAGTTATGATTCTCCAAAGTCAGAGATGGTTGGTTTGTTGGTTAGTAGTTATTTTTGAAAATATTTTTAGTTTAGAAATATATTAAAATAATATTTTTTTAATTTTTTTAAAAAATTATTCTTAATATTAATATATAAAAATGATCTAAAACATCAAAAAAAATAATTTAAAATAAAAAAAATTTCAAAAACAATTTTGAAATACAATATAAAAAAGGTAGAGTAAAAATAATATTGTCTTTTTAGTTTTTATTGGATCTTTATATAAAAAAAAAATGATTGTCATATTTAGATTCATAACTTTTTATTTTATTTGAGGAAACTTCATTCCCGGAAAGTGTATTTTATGGGATTAGATGAGTGAGTAAAACCTTGATTGTCCCAAGTTCTTATAAGAGGTACACCTCTTGACTCGAACTCGAGACTTGCTGTGCATATCTCAAACCTTAAGTCATCATACTACGTCTCTTGGGACTTTAGATTCATAACTTATATATGTATTACCTTTTTTTTATTGTACAATATGTAAGATTCATGCATACAAGTATTAAACTACTCTACCGTAATTCTTTATAGATAACCCTAATATAGATAGCACAACTCCGTAGAAGATCTCACTATATGTTGTGCAATCTATCTGTCTGTTTTTGCCGTTAAAATCATGTTTTATAAAAAAAAATTACAAAAATATACTTGGGAATAAGTTTTTTAATATTCTAAGATTAATTTAATGTATTAATGTTAAAAATATTATACATACATATATATATATATAGAAAAAAAAACTTCAAAAAATAATAACTACATTAGTAAACACTATCTACCCCTGGATGTAACGAGTTGGCTCCCAAACATTTTAGAATTAACACCGATCCAATATTCATGCATCCAATAGAAATTACACCTATAAACTAGCAAGGATCCTCATATATGATGATTATTTGATTGTCCATTTAAATTCTTAATCATCAGTTCTTTCTCAATGAATTGACATCGGTGTTATAAATTGAGTTGGTCAACAAAATTAACATCGCAATCAGTCCAATTGGATCACCTATCATCCCCCGTTTTATCCCTCTTGAAAAAAGACATTCTAAAAAACCTTTAGTTTATAATTGAGATTAATGAGAATGCTGCTGATATCTTTCACTCTGTTTTGTTGTATTGTTTACCTGTCCGAGCGAATGAGGGTGAGAAATTGAAATCTGGGATAGCAATTAATTGAACATTACCTTTTCGTGCTCACATGGTGAATGCCGAGGAAGCTACTTCTCATTAAAGCTAATTTAAGGTACAGACTTTACATACAAAATTACAAGACTTTATACAATTTAACCACCTAGGCAAACAATATTTGTCGCAGCAGAAAAGAAGATGCTAACTTTAGATTCAGGCATCATTCAATGTTTGCATATCAAAGCTGGATTGCGCCTGAGACGATTAGACGGTGGTTATTCCCGTCAGGCACCAATCTCAAAAGAATGCTGTATTATGTGCACAAAGAAGACTGCTGGTGGTCCAATCCTTCAGGCAAGCAGAGTCATGTCCGCGAGACCAGGTTGCGGCGTCGGCGGTTTAATCATTGACCTCAATGAGTCCATGATGCTGGCAAACGAAGGTCGTTTCCATGATTCACTGCAGGAAACCATTTGTGTATATATATAAAAAAAAAATAAAAATGGGGTGAAAATAGTGTGGAAATATGAAGCCAGAACTTTGAACTTACGTGGCCCAGCACGCCTCAATTAAAGCAGCCACTTGAGGATTTAAATCCCGTGGAATCTCAAGCCTTCTGCCCTTGAAACCAACTGCAGCCACAACCTATAAGATAGTATCCATTTCTGTAATCTCTATCTTGTAATCGATCCAAACAAAGTTTTTGCAAAAACACAATGTGCCAAGGTACCAAACTTGAATCAACCATGAAAAAAAAAAAGGATGAATACGGGCATAATTACATATTCCCGCATAGAAGTGCTGGTGTATGTCAATGAGACAGCAAGACTAGCGGCCACCACCATAACCAAAATGAGTCGCAGTCACTTGCAACACTTAATAGAATGAAAAACTTCAATGACCACACACATGCAGCAATCTGGCTCCTAAATAAGCTCGAAAAGCTTTAATAAAAGCACACGAACAGCTTCTACACCCCTCGGGCAATAGAACTGGCCCTACTTTAGCCCATTACTGCAGCCTGGAGGTGGACGCCTTAAAAATAGGTCACGCCCATTTATGATGAACACAGAGCTTCAGCTAAAGACATGGAACGTGTAGGGAAAGACATTTATTTTGTACAGGATGTTTAGGCATAAAAGCTAGCACCAGAAAGCAACTTTCCAACTAAGGACCTTGAGGAAGGAGAAAACACAATATATGGGTCCTATAAATTAGAGGCCTAAACTAGCGGGTGTCTTTTTTATAGTTTCAACTGATTTGTTATTGACGTTGACATCTATTTATGGGATATAGTCTCATTTAATAATATTCTGAGTATCCGTTTCCATGATTTTTCTTAATCCTAATTGCAGTGATAAGCTAAATTGCCAACATGGAATAATCTGTCCATTCACATCGTATCATTTCCAAATAAAAAATGAAACTACCATAATACAAACCTGTGCTGGATTTAAATTGCTCCAAGGTTGCTGCAATGTTGCTAGCTCCCACAAGATTACACCAAAGCTGTATACGTCAGACTTCTCATTTGAAAGTTCATCGCGAAGAACTTCAGGTGCCATCCACTCAGGCTAATAAATTGGAAGAAGTATTGTTAAGCACATATTTTAATAAAGAGTATCCCATGCCACCTTGAAACAAAGATTCAGTCATGTTGTTGTTGTTGTTAAGTTTAACTGCACTTACAGTCCCTGCTGCTGACTTTGATGAAAGAAATGTGTTTGCTTTGAAACGAGAAAGCCCAAAATCACAAACCTGAATAGACCAGACAAAGCAAACAAAAGGAAAAGACATGTAACAAAGTAAAAAAAGTGCTTGATAACAAAACTGAACTCTTAACAGAAGGGAAAAAAGAAATAAAACAGCAATTGCAGGCCACAGAACACACACTCATACACAAAGCAATTCTTACAAAAGAAAACAAAAGATGCCAAGCAAATTTTCCGTCATGAACGTGCTGGCTTGTTAACAGAATCAAATATCCTTCTAATAGAGGCATAAAATAATATCGCATTAATCTTTACATCTACTTAAGAAATTCTATTGGAGAAAAAATGTGATGCCACTAATCACTTCACTGCACTGAAGTTCACAATTTCATGCAGTATTTGACATCAACACTCATGTTGAATTGGAACTTGTCGATAAAAAATTTTGCTTGCCAATGTGATGCATCATACAAGCAAGAAAAATGACTATCCTGAACAAGCTGGCTTCCATCTACGAAACAAACCCAGAAATAATCAAAGCAAAACCATAGCAAGCAACAATACCAGGGCATGACAACATCTAACCATGCAGGGAAAAAGATAACATGCCCTGTGAATTACCTAGATCCAGTTGTTCAACTGTATATTCTTCAAAGCCTACCAAGGCTTCATACATTACAAGTTAAATTCATGATTGCAAAAGGCAACAGAGTTTAATTATGTTTCCCTCCTCTCTAATCATAAAATGGGAAATTGGCAGTCTTTCACCTGCATGCAAGGATTTATCAGCCTTACCTTCACTGTATATTTTTTGTCAACCAAAAGATTAGGAGATTTTAGATCTCTATGGACAATGGGAGGATTACGTTTGTGAAGATAATTCATACCCTTTGCCTGTGAACAACAATGGCAACTCGATTAGCTATCCCAGACAAGGAGTCGATATTGATATTGAATTCCCGTAACAAGTTTAAATATAGAAAAGAGATTACAGAAGACATGAAGTTTTCACATGCATACCACATCATAAGCCATATTCAACCGACGCCTTTCATCCAGCACCTCTCTTGCACCTGATTTGCGCAAAAGCCTATACAAGCTACCCCTGCAGTGCAACCCAAAAAATTCAGTTGGTTTAACCTCAACAGCGATAAAATTTACATTCAAATAAGTGAAGCAGACAACGGTTTTACTCTATAGATACATTGTGCAGGAAATAGGAGGGGGGTTTCCAAGAAATAACAGGACCTTGATAAATATTCTGTCACAATGGATAAGTTTGGGGGTTGAGTAACTGCGCCCATAAAAAGAACAATATTTGGATGCCGCAAGCGTTTCATTATTGCAACCTAAACAAAAGATATGAAACTTCACAGATCAAATACAAACCAAGAGATAGAAAAAAAAATCTCTTGAGCTTAGTGCATATCACATTTAATTCTAGATAAAACACACCTCCCTCAGAAATTCCTTAAAGTGTTCGGCATGAAAGTCTTGCTCCATGAGAATTTTCACAGCAACATCCTGCAATTACCACATATATTCAGAATTTTGTGCGATTGATTGGATCATAGAATATTAATTTAAAATAAACCTCAAGAAAATTCAATCAATGGAGAAGGCAGACAATATTTAAATATCCAGTAAAAAAATGTCTATATATATAAATGTGCATCCTTCTATTTTCAAATGCAAGAATGATATTAACGCAGCAAGAAATGAGTACAGATAAAAAAGAAAGATTGGAATAAATAAAAGTACAGGTGTTTCTGGGCAAAATAAAAATGCAAAATATCAGGTGGTAAATAATGCATCCTAGGTATGTTGATTGCAGTCCCAGCAAGAACTTGAGGGCCGCAATATTGCTTGAACATGACATCATAGCTACACCCCATAGAACTGTCTGATCAAGTGAATGTTATAGTCCTTCGGATGCTATGTTGAGATAAAAGGCAAGCAATTAATGAAATTCAACTTGTTTTCCTTTTTAATTTGGATTTGACCAAAAGTAAATATTGTCCTGTATAGCTTAAGTTTCCATATTCCCTCAGATTCCATCAAGTGGTCAGGCAAATAACCATTCTTAAAATCTCCATCCCAAATGAATATAAACAGGTCCTAAACTAGCCTATCATGGATTGAGATCAACATTCAGAAACCAGAGAAGAAATCAGAGTGCAAAACATGCCTTCACCATTTCTATCGTGATGCAACTGCATAAATAAATATGAAAAGCTTACCGAGCCATGCCAATCTGCACGATGGACAGTTCCAAAAGAGCCTGAAAAATCACCCATTCACAAAATAAGTACAGTCTCCCTAAGAAAATCAGGGCCAATAGCATAATGGCATGAGAGAAGCATGGGTGCTCTGCTATTATACCATGATCATGTTTTTTTCTTTTCAAATCTGTTACGAAAAGTACCTGCTCCAATTCTCTCTTTTAAAACAAGATCACTCCATGGAATATCCGAATCCTCCGCGTCAAGTGAAAATTCTTTACTTGTTTTACCAGAAAGCAGTTGACCACCTTCAGAGAACATGGAATCTTTACTAGGATCAACTCTTAGATTAGACGATGATATACGTGGCCGTGCATCTCTATGCATAACTGGTGGGATTTTATTTAATGGGATTGGATCTCTGACAACATTCATTGATTGTTTATCATTCTGGGAAGGATTGTACGATTTTAAAGGTTGTGTATTTATATCTAGGCCACTTATCCGACTAAATTTCAGTGGCGGAGGTAAACGAGAAATTTCATTGTTGTTACTTGGAAGTTGCACATGGTTACTTATTTCCGAGTTTGTCCTGTCAATTTGGTTAGGATACATGGAAAATCCAGGAGCTTCACCATCATGAACAGTACCTGAAATTACAACAGTCAATATCAATGGAAACTTGGCATTTTCTTCTCTACATGGAAAACTAAAGGATGCAATACCTCAATTTTACACTTTTGATTAGATACAGAAAAAACCATCAAAATCAAATTCCAGTTTCGCATGGGAATTCAATAACTAGACATATACACCACTAGCATAGGGTGGAATATTAGCAACATTTAGAAAATTTGATCGGTGTATCATACATCACATATGGGTAATGGAACTAAGGAAATCAAAATGGACATGTATATGAATGTAATTGGATTGGATTGGGGGAAAAAGTACAAGAATTAGTGGCAATAATATGGAAATATAAAATGCACACAAACAACATTAACATTACCTGTTTATTATCCTCATATGACATGCACACGGTTAGCCGATTTTAAAAAGGTGCAATTCACTAAATTAGTAATTATCAATCTACATTAAACTTAAAAATGAGATGACCTTCTGGCTAAGAGGTTTGTAACAAATTAACCATAAAGATAACACTCCACCTCAGCAATTACCATCTAAAGTTAAACATAATTCTTGAGCCAAGATTAGAAAAGGCATATAAGCACAATGAAAACCATTATTTCAAAAGTAGAGATAAATGATTTTTTGTACTTAATGTGCTTTCTCTTACTAATTGCACTGAATAATTTGTTCGGCAATTATCTCTACTTTGACCAGTAGTTCAGGGTTAGGTGTCTTTTACAATTTACCCTTACAAAAATTTCCAGATAACCAAACCATTAGGTTATTTTTATACTCTATCAAACCCAAATTTAATTATTCAAAGCAAAACACTTGCCTAGTTTTCCATATCTCTACTTGCATCTCAAGTTGTGAACAGGTTATTGTAAGAAAAGTTTTCTCCTCTGCTTTTAAAGCTTTAAGGTTGGATTATCCCTTCAAAGACATGAATATAATTTGCACCATTCTTTGTAATTTTGTACAAATTATATCTACTTTGGTGTTTAGCATCTACATCATATTCTTAGAACCTACCGAAAATCAAACTACAAACATCCATATTCACCATATCACAATACATTTCATTTCGATACTTTCCAATGGAAAAACGTATTGTGCATCATTGTTTACCTTCATCTCTCTTATTGCCTTAATTCATCCAATCTTGTAAGGTACTAAATGAGATTTTAGTGGTAATTTTAATTTATCAGCAGTATGTTTACAAATAATATTTTCACAGCTTCAATATCGATAATTAAGTCAAACAGGTGTTTATTTATGGTGCAACGAGTATAAAATAACTTGTTTTGTTGCGACAACCTTAGGTGTTAGCAGCATCTTCCTAACCAAAAAGGTTTCTCTCATCACCATCCTTATATAAATCTTCTTCGTCATCCCTATTGGGTTCACACAACTCGCCCTTGTCATCGAAGGGTTTTGGCACATACTGCCTTTCGATCGATTGATCGATTTATGTCTCCTGCAATCAATGGAACGGTGTCTTGGTTCTCTATATGTAAAGCATTTGGCTATCATTAACATGGCATTAGGGTTATTCGGTCTATTTGTTTCAGCTTGTTTTCACAAAACCTTGTAAGTGTAGTAGTATCTAACCTCATTGGAGTTGGCCTACTACCTTCTGCTTATCAGTAGAACCAAATTTGTTTATCTCAATATACGGTCTCCTAAGAGGATAGGCCTTATGAAATTTATTACTATTACCAACCATTTCTTTTATTGCCTTTGAGAGCGTAAACATCTATACTCTAATCTTATACAGGATTGTTGGTTTTAACCCTCTCATATACCTTGCAACCTTTTGATTCTCTATATCTTGGAGTTTGTTATGTTATGTTAGGCTTAGAAATTCAGTGGTTTACTCATTTGTATATTTACTACTTTGTGATCAATCCCGGTATAACTTAAACAACTATTGCTTATAGTCGAGAGGAAGAAATCTTTCATGCAATAATTGCCTCATGTACTTCCATGACATAATAGGTAATTTCCCTTCTCTTATCGTGCAATTGCTTATAGTCAAGAGGAAGGAATCTCTCGTGCGATAATATCTTCATGTACGTCCATGATGTAATAGATTCTCCATTCTCTTAATCGTCTATTTATTTGACGTTTCCACTAAGAAGAAGCTCCACACTTCATGTTATATGCAACCAATTTCACCATCTTCTCTTCCGAGAAACCTAAGTGTTCCTTAACCCTATCACATTCAATGATCCAATCAAGGGATTCTTTTGTGTACAAATCTCCATAGAATACAGTAATTTCTATTTTAATGCAAAAATCATGTTTGTTACAGTGTTGTCTCATCAAATTTATCTCCATCAACCTTCACATAGACAACTAGTTGTCTAAGTGGATTTCAAGAATAGATTTGGGGTTAGGTCTGCCTCAAGATAAGTCTCTAGACAAGTTCTCCTCCTCTTCACTATCCTTGTTTGTGTTACCCATTAACTGAGTTAGATTTATTATTACTTGCTCCAAATTATCCTTTTTTTTCTAAGCTCACACAGCGTCCTAGAGGGCCTCCACTCTTGCATCGTAAAGTTGGTTGCAATTGTCTTTGTCCATCAAAAAGGTCAATCTTCTTTGACCAATTGACGAGGTGAATAGCTGGAAAGAAACTAGGGTTCTCAAGCCCAAGTTTACCACCCTAACACTATAAAGGAATATAGAAAATCTTTGATATTTTATTAAAAGTATAAATAGTTTGAATCTCAAAATAAACTAGACATATACTTATATAAGTCCAAAATCATTTATTAAAAAGGATTCATAATTAAAACTTACCAAATTAAAAGAATAAATCTAGCATTAGGATTCATAGATAATAAAATATTAATTAATTATAAGTACAACAACAACTCCAAGTTTCATATTAGATGCTTCCAGGTTTCTTTGTGGACTTCTTTACAGACTTAATCCTGTCCATCTAGTTTATAAATATAAATGTAACACGTTCCATGAAGCTACAAAAACTAAAACTCTTGAGTTGTAAGGCAATGAGCAAACAAAGTGTATGCTAGGGAGTCCGTGCAAGATGGGATATAAAAAATTAAATTATGAATGTTTATAGTAAAGTAGGTCATCTAATGAACGAATAATAGTACAATTCCTTGGTTTGATAAGTACAAGTATTATGTTAGAGAAATTATTAGATGAACTTGTTCACAACAAGGGACCAATCAATTGGGGAGGGATATATCATCTTATTTGACCACAACTTTAAAATAACAAACAATAACAATGGCTTAAAATAAAAAGAAAGAAAGAAAATTATTTTGAGGAAAGAAAATGATTGTGTCCTCACATAGTTGGTTGGTCCATGGTCTCATTGGTGAACTAGGTTCAATTAATAACCTCTCTATTTAAAAGGGTTTTTACACCTTTGAATTGCCTCTGCATGTCACAATGGTCTGAGGCAAATTTATCAACCAATTCCAAGTTTCGGCAGCAATATACTATATTAGTAATAAAACTATATAAGAATCTAAGTAGCAAATTCTTATGAAACAATTGTTTTGGGCAATTAATTAAAGCTTGCAGTGAAGAGCATATGACATGAGAAATTGGCGTAACACCCTCATCAATGCTAGTAGAAAAAAATTGCATGTTGAAGCCAAAAAAGCAAATCCAGAGATAGGTTGAAGAACTATGGACTTGCGTAGTTTATACAGCTTCTTTTAAAATATTTACCTGTTGAAGCATCATCAAATACAAGATTGAGTGATTGACAGTCCAAGAAATATTGCTTGGCCAATTGCCTGAAATCAATTGTACTTTCAGCTGATTTGATTCTAGGAAAGCGCAATGGTGAAGAAATTGAGATGGAAGAAGGACCATTGAGCAAGGAATCGGGCTCACACAAAAAACCAGGCCTACCAACTAAGTCAACTAGATACTCCCTGAAATGAATTAAATATACTTTGTCAGATGTTGCTCACAGCTTGCAGTTGTAAGTATGAAACACAGTTGTAAGTATGAAACATGCAGCTATTAAAAAGAACGGTCCAGTTGATGCGCCAGAAGGAAAGAAGAAAAAGACCTAAAGCAATAAACTAGCAATTTAGGATTTATTAATTTAAAGAATTTTGTTTACTTTTACACAAGATAATGATTGCATTGAATTTGTATGCAGTGTTTCTACTTTGATAATCTTAAAATGAATTTCTCCAATGTTCTTAGCATGTAACAAGGGATGAGGAGTAGAATAGATGCCAAAAGAAGGGAGATTTGTGTTCACAAGAATGCAAAGGAAATATCTACAAGGATGAGAGAATGTCAATAACTCAGAAATTAACCGAGTTTAATTTAACTTTCCATTCAAACCAATTGACTAAGTTGGATAAATTGTCGAATCAGGATACATCATAAGAAAAGGACACCATAATTTGGAAGAAAAGGAAAAAAAATAACCTGTCAAGCCCAAACCGAACAAGACAGGAGGAACCATCATCCCTTTTACAATATTTGCAGCCTTTTGCAATTCGACATGGTAAATCAATAATGTCCGCCAACACCTGCACAAATTATACAAGTTAGCATCAATACCGAAATGCTACCAAGAAAAAGTTACAAAAAATAGGTCACAATCACGAATCTTAGCCAGGAGGTTAAGAAACATGCTTCATTATACTTGGGATGAATTTCAAAACACAGAAACTCATGTAAAAGTTGCAAATAAAACATTGTTTACTGTTGAAACCAAAAATAGAAATCAGTGCATGAAAATATAAAATGTCTTACCTTGAATAGTAAAGCTCTATGTCTACATAGACCAATGGATAGGCTGCCTATTGGAACCACAATAGATCCTAAGCAATATTTTAGATCATCACTGCGGTCCTTCCAGATGGAAATGAAATCATCTTCTCCTATGTTGGTTGGCCCCCTTATGATAGCAAAAAAATTGTGATGAGCAGAGTATTATTTAAAAAGCTGAATCCTAGATCTTTGCGCAATTAAAGATTGGAACTCACCCCATCCGGTAGCAAACAAGTTTTGCCAGCTGATCAACTACCTCTTTTGTTGTATTACAATTACAAGAGATGTCATGGGCCCTATTTTGGAGTTCCCTTAAGCTCGGATCACTACGTTGATCAATCAAAACCACTTCCATTGCTGAATCGGCATTGGGATCCACAGACTTTAGTGATTCAATTGATGGAATACGGCCTTTATCTTGCAAATCAGTGCACACAGTCCACACATATGGATCCATTCCGTGAATTAGGTAAAATCCATCAGGAATTTTGTTGAAGTATGATAAGCAACCATTCACCTGATGTGCATTACACTATTAAGGAGCTCTTCTCACAGTGAATGCCAGTAATCAAGGTTTATTATTTTGTAAAAGGAGGAACCAAATAAAAAGTGGAGCTAAGAATATTTGATCTTTCCCTTAACTAAAGTATAATGAACTAACGTGTATGCTATTATTAAGCTAGGATAGATACACCTATGCCAGAGTTTTGATCCACCAAAAGCAAAAGCTAGAAGAAACTACTTGGAAGGCAGTTAGACAACGGTTGTCTACTTAGCTCCTGCAAGCTCAATGTAAGGTTTGCTTCCATGTCACAAGTTCAATCTAAAGATACAGATTGAGAAGTATCAGTAAACTAAATGAGAGCAATTACATGCAATCATCCACCAAAAGCAACAGGGATGATGAAGAAAGGAATTTGCAGCAGGGCTAATTAAGAGAAAGGAATTTTGATCCAGCTTAACGATGTACAACCACTGAACTTTAAGCTTTTTGTCATGAGCGGACCAAAAAATGATATAAACTTAATCCTTCCCCTAGTTATTTTCATTTCTTCGACATAATATAACCTCTAGCTTGCATATTATTGATTTATTTTCTATGCATGATCATTTAGAATAGATTTCAAACATTAGTTATCGACTAAATCAATTTGCCCTCATCTCCCTAGCTATCTAAGAGCTCAACGTTTCTATATCATCCATACATTATTCTCAACAGGCAATAACGTAGCAAGCATACCCAAAATCGATGGGACAAGGCCTCTGGCGAGTTGGAGGTAGAGGAGCGCAAGGCTGATTCATCCGGAACTGAATCCAAAAAATGAGGATCGTCAGCACAGGTGGCCTCGGACGACAATCTCAAAGCCAAAGCCAGCTGTAACTGATAACTTTCCTCGGTTTGTTGCGCCCAACTCTTCCCTGAAGATCCATTATTAGCAGATACATCCACGGGAGCTCTGGCCGCCGCCCTTACAAAATTCCCATCCTCGTACCCATAGGCCTGATCAATCTCATTTCCTCCGCCCGTTGACAGAGTGGTCGGCGGGTAATACTCTCCCGATAACGAACTCTCTCCGAAACTACTCCCGCTCGATTGCCTTTGTAGCCCGATCGCTGCAGACGATGTATACAAACCAAATCGATTACTGTTTCCTTGCTGTTGATTTGCTATTACTCTATGATCCGACTCCCAATCCACGAAACTTCTCTCTTGCTTTATTGTTAATTTGTTGTTTTTTGAGTCACCTGAGAGAGACGACTCGTAGTATGCTGCCGCTGCTTGCTGTTGCTCGTCTGCCTGCTGGTTAAGGAGAGTGTAGTTGGATCTTCGACCGGGCATTTCCATGGAGAGGTTTTTTTCTTCTTTTCTTTAGAGATTAAAAAAAGGTAAAACCGCCATCTTTTAGAGAGAATACGGAAAGACTTCAAAATCTGGTACAGGTGAACTGAACCTGAGGTTTTTTTTTTTTACAACTTTTCTCTCTCTAGAATTCTATTGTCGGAGAGAGAAAGGAAAGCGGTGCGATTTATTTGATGGTGTAATCGTAATATGCTTTGGGGTTTTTTATTTTTATTTTTGTTTTTGTTTTTGTTTTTTCTTCTTCATAGTTCAGAAAGGTAACAAATTAATTCTTTTTATTTGATTTAGGGAACATTTCATATCAGTCCACCCCATTAACGGTTTTCTCAATTGCATCCCACATTGGATCCCTTTGTCAAAATATCCGTTAAATAATGCACATCCAGGTCATTTGTTTTTAATTTATCCAATTTCTTTCGGGACGTGCTTACAATTACTTTCAATTTCATTCTTCAATTGCACAAGTGCTTTCTTGTACGTGGTAAATGAGTATTTTGATTTGAAAATAATATTAGGACTGTACGTGACTAGCATCACAAGAGCACTATTTAGTGCCTTCGGTCATGTTAATACAAGGATTGGAGAGAGAATAAATATATAAATGCCCAGTCCATTTGATCAAGCTGGTAGATGGGGGGCTCAATTGAGAAACTTTATACATTTAGAGGACTAATAGGAGGGCTGGTCTCTATTTTGTTATGATATTAATAAGCTTTTGTTACTTTTTAAGGGGAGGCTGTTTGAAATTAGAAAAGAGAAGGATACTTTGTTCACATCGCACGTTGGCGGAATGTTAATTGGTATTTTCCTATTTTTCCTTTTTTTAAGGAATATTTGCATTATGGCTGGTGTTTTTTGTAAATATATTAAAATAATATAAATTTATTTTTATTATAGCACGAACCTAAAGCACAGTTAAAAATTATTAATTTAAATCACTTAGAAATGATTAATTTATTATAAATTAAAACATAAATTTTTTTTTTTTAATTTAAGAAAAAATGTTTGGTAGGAATAATTGGATTTTTTATGGATTTATTGGTCATTTTAGAATTAATTAAAGGTAGCTGTCTTTTTAAGTTATATTTATTGTTATTATATGTTTTTATAGTAAATCTGATATTTTGATAAATAAATATAAATAATGGTGCAATGTTAGAATGTGTCGGCGAGTAGACCACCCTCGCATGCTTTAAGAGGCTTATACACCAACACGTCTTACCTTCATTGGGAGCGTGTGGACTGTATCAGATATTGATTTTTTCTTTTCTTTTTTTTTACTTGATTCTCACACTTGATCTTCTAAAAATTCACAAAAATACTTCAATTTGTTTTTTCTCGATTTGATTCATATTCATTCAGTTATTTTTAAATTTTCTTTGTTGTTTTACAAATTCCAAATTTATTTTCATTTGTATCCTCTCTTTTTTTCAGATTTGGTTGTCATCATTTTGATTGTTTTTTGTTTTATTTATGATTATTGTAATTATTATTATTATTATTATTATTATTATTATTATTATTATTATTATTATTATTATTATTATCCCTTGATTTTTTATTGTTGCTTTTTTTACTTTGAAAAAAATGATTTTTTTTATCATTCAATAATAGATTTGGCTTCTTGATCAATTATAAGTTACAATTTAACAGGGTATGAAATTATAAAATTAGCTCAGGTTTGGAATATTTGGTCGAGTCATTTTTTTTTAATCTTATTATTTATTTATTTATTTTAATTTCACACCTGGCATTGAATTTTTATTGGATATTGAAATTTGTTATTTTTTATATAAAAAAATTCCTTTCTATTTCAAACCATTCTAATTTTTTTGATTATTTACTTTAATCATCCTTTGTTTTTATTCAATAAACAATATTTATAGTAAAAATATGTTTCATAAAAAAAGCATGAATAAGAAAAAAAAATATGCTGAAAAATGCATCTTCTCCATAATTTAAATTATATTCTTTCTTGTGAATATTTACTTTAATGGGCAGTCAATTAGATATAAAAAAAATATAAGTTTATCTATTGTGGATTTTTTTATGTCGATATATTGTTTTAAAATTAGCACTTTTATTATTTATTACTCGTGAATTTTTCAATTTTCAATTAAAAATCTACTTGATACTGGAGTTTTATTTTCTTGTTATAAAAAATTAACTTAAAAGTTAAAACCATGGCTCGTCTGTTCTCAACTCCACGTATACAATAAAAAAACAAATTTCTTTTTTCCGACTCCCAAGACCACAACTCACTTTCAAGTTTCAACGACCACCACAACTCCACAAGCACGGTCCAAACGACCACTGCCCACAAAATCCAATATCGCAGCGTCATTGGCAACTTTTTCGAGAAACTGATTTTTGGTAAAATTTTATGACGAAAATTTACTTTCTCGCATGCACTTCAGTGGGCTGGATGGGGCGGCCACCCCTCTAAAATAATTGTTTTTTTTATATTATAAAATATCAACTGTCCCAAATATCAATTGTCCCCACTAACAATATGTATGATAATGGGTTTGAAAATCATTTTTGAAAAAAATTAATTTTTTTTATTTTAAATTAAAAATTAATATTTTTAAATCATTTTAATATATTTTTAAATAAAAATTATTTTTAAAAATTATCTCAACTACATTCTTGAACCGGCACTAAGAAAAACAAATCACGCGCACATATAACTATTAGTAGCCAAATAATATAAAATATTGGTGATTTAGCAACTTGCAAATAAAAATTATTAAATAGATTTTATAAATCAGCAAAAAAAAAACACTAAAAAGAACAATCAATAATATTTTTCTAGTGAGTGTTTGTTATTATGATACACGACTTGCTTTTAAAATTATTTTTTATTTCAAAATATTTTAAATTAATATATTTTTATATTTGATAGAATAAATACATATTATTTGATATTTTTAACTAGAATTACTTTTTAAAAATACTTTGCACCACTTTATGAAACACCACTTAATCAACAAGTAAATTCTATTGTCTAGATTTTGAAAATGCAAGGTTAAACATCATTTTCTATGTAAAAAAACATAAATAATGTATTAGTTTCTGACAAGATTATTATTTTTATTTGCTTCACTTGTTATTATTGTATTGATCGATAACATAATGTGCAGTGACTTTAGTGCCCTTAAAAATATATATATAAATTAAAACTAGGATCCAAGGGATTTTATGTTTTTTATGTTTTAATTACACAATATAATGATTGAATTGTTATTAAAAAAGAAACAAAACATACATCTAGAGATATTTTTGTATTTTTATATTAATTTAAATGAGAGACAAACTAGTTTTCTTAACAAATATAAACATAATTAAAAAAAACTAGCTGACAAGTGTGTAGTACACGCTAACAAATAAAAAACATTTTATGTTTTTTGGTTGACACGTACAACGCTTCCTTGCAATAAAACACCGTCTTTAATGGTGACATTGTAAACGTCATATCATTATTTTTTTATGGTTAAACGCACGTGTTCTAGGAGCTATAACTGGGTTTCGATAAAAAAAATTCATCTATGCCCTCTTTTCTCTCTTCTCACAAAGGATACCATGTCATCTTTTGATGTGTTTGGTTAGCTTGTACTTGTATTAGTTTTTTTAACCCTTTTTTATTTCTATCCATGTTTGTTTTTAATGCTCTTTAAAATTGATTTTTTTTCAACTCAACCTCTTAATGTTTCACTTCATTTATTTCTTGTATTTAATTTAGATCTTATTATTTATCCCTTATTGTTTTATTTTATTTTTTTATTATATTGGATTTATTTTGTTTTTAATACCTTGTGGTTGAGAATTTTGCTTCGTAGTTTTTTCAAGTTTCTTTGTTGCGAGATAACCTGGTCTTGTGACCCCAATCATGGATTTCATAGATTAGTTCAATTTGACTTGTCTTTTTTCTATTTTTTTAAAAAATGGTTATTTTTATTCTCGTCACTCAACATTAAGTTACTTGTTTTTTATTTATTTTGTCACTTCTTTTTTATAAGATTGTCATCATCTCATATCCAAAGTCACGTACCTATTGAGTGAACCCGAGTTTACTTTTCTTCTTCTTCTGCATTCGATTTAATTATTTTTTATACATGTGGTTATCTCTAACTCACAATCGAGTCATATATTTGACATGCTGACTCAAGTTATCTTTTTTGTCCTCTTTTAAATTTGTTTTTTTTTATTCATCATTTGACTTTTTATTTGCTGGTGATTGAATTCTATTTTTCTGTATAACAAATTTCCTTTCCATGAAGTTAATCTATTTGCATTCAATTTTTGTTTTGTTATTAAATAAGATAAGACATTCTAAGAACATCCAAAGGATAGTAAAAGTTCATTTTATCAATTAGTCATTGTTGTTTTTTTTGTTTTTTTTCATAATCTTTTTTTAGTACAATTTATTATTAAATTAATGAGCTTATTAAACCTATTCAAATCAATAACAAAACATTATCAATATCTAGACATCCTTTTATGTTGATTTATTTTAACTCAAATTATGGTGTACAGTAAGCTACCTATCTAGCAAACCTACCTATTATTTGGTATAATGCTAGCATTCGTGTTTATAATTTGAAAAAGTAATTTAAAAGAAATGATAAACTATAATTTATACTTAATTGAGATTTTTAAAATGAATTTTCAATGATTTTTTTTATTACGTGGGTTGATTAATAAAAAATACATGCCCTCGTGAATTTACACAAAAAAGGTGAATATCATAACTTTTAATTTTGTTTTAGTTCGAAAAAAAAATTAAATTAAAGTTTTAATATTTCAATGAAAAAGAAATACATAGAAAAAATATTTTAATATATTTTCAAATAAAAAAACTATTTTAAAAAGTAACCTATATTATAATTATAAAAATAAACATTTGAAAGAGGAAAAGATGGTTTAGGAGGGAAAGAGAAGATGAAAAGGCAGGGCGGTAAGGCGGCCAAGGCTGCATTATAACCCTCTGCTCTCTTTTTTCTCGAACCCTAACCGCGTCGATTAGTCCGATCTTTGAACCAATATCTGTGATCTGATCTTGCTTGTTTCTATCATCTTCGCATTTCTTATCTCTCGATCTGAACAAAAAAAGGTGGGTATTGCAGTTTTTATTTATTTATTTATTTATAAATATACACATATATGCGATGAATGTCTGGACTGGAGTGCAAAACATGTTCAGTAAGCCATGCCCAAATCTTGCTATTTCTTCATACTGTGAAAATGCTCTGAAGATATTTCAGGGCTTGTTGCAGTATTTCGAAACATGCTGTTCTAGTTCTGGTTATATCAATTATGCCGGCTTCCTCGCAAACTTGTCCATGTAAAGGCTAGAAAGCTACTATGTCATGTTAGCATTATTCTACACATGTCGGTGATACACAGTGAAGAATGCTTGAATGCAAGCATATTACTGAGAAATTGTCATGTCAATAACAAATGCACATCTCGTTATGGTATATCATACAACACAAACTGAAAATTTTCACCTCGTTATATGAATCGAGTGAATTTGTTGCCGCTGGTTATTGTTGCTCAACATGGTCACCTGCCACACTCTGCCTGTGGTGCGGATAATTATGAGTGTTGTCTACCGACCACCCGTACCACCTTTTTTTGTCTGGGTTAATTTGCTAGCTGGAAAATGCAATCTGGCCATCAGTGGTCGGGGTGCTCTTGTCTTCTGGTCAAATCCCCTTACGCAAACATATCCTGCAATTCTCATTTTATATATATATACACAAAACAGATAGAGAATGAGCAAATCTTAAAGGGAGTTCCACCAAAAAGGCATAAATGATTATGTGGAACATATATATATTGTTTAGTCAGGGAAATCTATCACAACATGTACTTCTTGCAGAAAGAAAGATAAAGATTATTTGCATGTCTGCGTGTTCTTAAGGGTTAAGGGTACCATTGTAAGATGCTGTTCTTCAGAAGCTGCATGTAAATTCTTCATTCTGTTGCCAGTACAATTGTCTCTCCATTTTCTGTGTGCATCTATCTTACATCATTATCTCAAGGACCTAATTGCCTTTTTTTTTATTACAGAGTTCAATGTGACTGAGAATCCCTAAAGCATGATATTGCATCCTCAGGTGAAGTCCTTGTGCCACCTCGAGCATATTTAAAATTTTCAGGTCTCGAGCGCAGAAATCAAAACATCATAAAGTCTTAATCTTTTCATTTACTAACTAGAAAAGCAACACGAGAAACTTATTGGTTTTTGGAGGAGATAATCTCAAAACCTGCTGCTGGTTAGCGTTCAGCACAAGGCTGCTTTGAGGAATTCATAACGTAGGATTCTATATCATATCAGGATTTTGTGCATTCATCTAATGGTTAAAGTGAAGAAGCATTGGGATGAAATAATGCATATTTATGTCACCATGTTTGCCATTACTTTTCCAATAAAAGAATACAAGGGTAACTAAAGTAACGATTGCAGAACTGATGGCTGGTTTCAAAACTAAAGTAACTAGCAGGTAGCTGTAGAGAAAGGAGGAATCTACATTATTACTTACCTCTCCAGAAACAATGCTGAATACCTCCTGTTGTCAAACCTGATAGACCAAACTTACAGTGTGAATGTCATTTATTGATTTCATATCATTTGTCAAAAAACATTACCACACACACACACACCTTTGAATATTGTTGGTACGGAGGTTCCAAAGTACACAGTTCGTCTGGGCAGGTTCCATATCCATGCTCTAGGAACATCAATTGGATTTAGACTAGAATCATGGTCAGCAAATACCTACAAAGACAACATGTCATTAGCATTATCTAAACTGCAAATCTCAAAAGATGCTTTATATCACCTGAAGGTGTACTGCTAGTTGATTACCTCATTAACTTGAAAATATGTGCCATTGAGGGGAAAGCTTCCCCTCATTGCTGTTCGACATGGTATCTGTTTTTGACATTTTAGAACAATTGGTTAATATTTAATTTATATGGATTCCAACCTTCACGAAGAAGTTTGTTCAAGAGTACAATTATAATGGCAATAGTGCCATGCTTATTCTCACCAAGAGAGTCCCTCGAACAATTTGAGAATTTTCTTCCCGTATGTTGTTGCATGAGAAACACGTTTTCTCATCACACAATTTGCCACATTCATGTAAGCTGCAACTTCTTTCGAGTGGTTGAATGGAGTTTGCTGTTTCGCCTAATATGGGTGATTTTGCACGATTGATCAGGTAACAACAGAACTATAGCCTAGACATATCAGAACTTTGCCTATATTAACTTGTTATTGAACATCACATGTATGTTGCAAACCTATGATTTGTGCTTGCTCATGCTATAATGGGAAATGCATAGGGCGTTCAAGTGAGCTGAGCTGAGTTGTTGGCCTGTTCAGGTTATTCTACTCGCACAATTGAAAGAGCTTTTCTTGATCTTGGCACAAGCCCTGAATTGAGAGCTCATACTTAGCTTACTAGTAGTCTATTCAGTGACAAGTGAGTCAAGCTTGAACTTGCTACATGGCCAGGAGCAAAGCACATGCACCCTTACCTGTTACCTTTGATCTTTATGAAATTTTGGAAGAGAAGAGGGGAGGAAGAAAGATTAATGGTCATCCAAACATGCCTGCTTGCCTCAGATGGAAAGCCTAAGACACAGACTGGGACACGCTGGGTGCAACTCCGGAATCCCTCATCTTTTACTTCTTTTTGATGCAGGAATTTACAAATTCCACATTTCTCTTAAAAGTGAAACTAAGTAAAATAAGTCATTCTTTTTTGATGCTGGACTTGACCATGATTGTTGAAGGACAGTTATATCATTGACAGAATGGATTTGCTTGTTTGTAGATTTTCTGTTCTTTCTGTTGATCATTGTTTTTCGTTCTTAAATAATGAATCCCACATCCAAGGATGCGAGGATTCAAGCCTATATGTGAGTATTTTAATCATAACTTGGTATTAAGAAGCAACCCATGCTTCTGAGCTTTTAGCCCTGCAAAGCTTGGACTCGATCCTTTTCCTAAAAGCATCTCACAGGGTTTTGACATGGCTTGCTTGATTTCTGAGTTTACCCCAGCTAACTATTGGGCATAGAGTACCTGAGTAGATCATCAGGAACTCAGCTGATTTGCCACTATACAGAAAGAAATGTGTCATAGCAGTTTCTCTTTGTTATTTAGTTACCTGGTGTCCATATGGCAAGAAGGTATGAACATGGATCATCAGGTTCTCGCCTATCCAACTGATTCGAAAGCAAAACACATAATTAGGAAAGAAGTTTGGCTAGGTGGACACTTTTCTTGTAACATTGCTGATGAAGTAGATGCAGAATTAACTAACCCTTTGCAGAAG
The DNA here is from genome assembly GCA_964035475.1 of Salix caprea. Taxonomy (NCBI): domain Eukaryota; kingdom Viridiplantae; phylum Streptophyta; class Magnoliopsida; order Malpighiales; family Salicaceae; genus Salix; species Salix caprea. The sequence continues at coordinate 7,035,820 of OZ037751.1, forward strand.
AGGATGAGAATCTGGAAGTTCATATCTGCATGATGGTGAAAGAGAGAAAATTAGAATTTACTAGAAGATTTTACTTTTTAGTTCTGGCAAAAGATTCTTGCCTATTTTTAGCATAGTCAACATGAAATGTGTTGAAACACATTTGGCTGCAATGCTGAATGGTGAGATTTTTATTATGTTCTCATTTAAATTTCCTTAGAAAAAGTTACAAGTTTTGTATGGGGCTGGTGACATTTACTTCTTAAGCTAAATTTTGCCTACCAGTACTGTTTCAATAAGAAAACAGTTTTAGTGAGGAGGTTGCTACTTACACCTGGTGCTCTGTTCGTAGCCGACTCACATTCTTAAGCTTGGGAACGGGGATGGAGGCAGCTTCTGCAGTTAAAGCAACTAAGGCCTTAGACATATCAGCTTCTTGAAGTTCCATATTCTCTTGCATATAGTTCTGTAAATTCTGAGTGAATTCTTCAATGTTAAGTTTGATGGTGGGAATTTCATCAGGATCCTTGCAGAATGTATCCTCCATATCATTTTCTGTTACTTGTGTAGACACTGGTTCTGGTGATGATGGCTCTTCAATGATAGGTTCACAGTCAGTGATTCTGGATTTGCCTTCTGCCAGTCTGCTTGCTTCTGGCTGCCAACTTCCTTCTGATTGTTCAGCTGCTTGGGGCAGGAGCAGGGGCAGGGGCAGTTGATCAGCTTCCACAGCAGGGTTTTGGCCAGATATGTTCTCGGTTGCACTCACTATACTTTTTTCTTCTGGTCCTGGAAGGGCAAGCCTTGCACTACATCCAAGAAGTTTATGATAAGTTAACAAACCTTGCTTTTCATACATGTTAAGGACAATGTTGTTCAGGACATGTTTCTTGTTGGGATTTGTAAATGCTAATTTAACTGCAATATTTTCTTCATGGAAATGGTTGTCAACGGTATAATCAAACTATGAAGTTATAGCTGGTCTTTTTCTTAAAATCATCATTTTTACACAATAACTGAATGAGCCATAACCATTTAAAGCTTCAGTTAGTTGATCCATTTTTTTTAAAAAATAACCTCCAGTTTTTATGTAAACTAAAGAGGGTTCTAGATGGTGGGTGGGTTTATGAAACTAATTCCTGCATTTGTTTGCTACCATACTAACCACATGGTAGTTCCATCGTAAGAAATGGAACAAATTATATGCAAACCTTGCAAATGCACTTGCAAAATGTCTACATTCTCCTCTCATTGGACATGCATTGCAATTTGGTTTGCTTTTTGTACAGAATACCTGCATGATCTCAAAGAATGCTTCCTTAGCCTGAGCTTTTCATTAACCACAAGGAAAAGCATATCACTTCAAGTTTAAAGTATATGAAACACACCTTTCCAAATGTGATCATCTGATAATGAAGCTCATACCTGTTTATGCATTAACAATGTATTAGTAAAAAGTTTTCATAATTACTCCTATTTGTACATTAAGTGTATTCATGAGTAGAGGCAAATGTCAAATGGAATATTTCTCTACAGTGTTCTTTGGTCAAGTTTGCACAATCGAGGCCAGAGGTATTTTTGAATTGATTCAAGCACGGGGTACCTGCACATCAGCACATCAGTACTTGTTTCATAAGTGCTTAGTTAGCATCAGTAGTCTTTCAGTTAATAATACTAACAGCTCTAGAAGATGCAGCTGAAGTGATTCAGGCAGAGGCTGAAGGGGGACCCATCCTAGACGTACAGCTATGCGTCCAACATTTGTGTCAACCTGTTATGCAATACTTAAGGCTGAGATCTCTAATAGCCAAAAGTTGAGATCCGTATGATGTTTTGTTTATGATGTATGTCCAACTGATGAGAGCTTACTGGGAATGCTAGATGATGAAGTGTTAGAAGCCGCACACACTCCACGCTCTTCAGCCCCAATCCTCTAATGCTTAGTAGATACTCTCTGCAGCAGTAAGCTGTAATTAAGTATACTTTTTTTTTTTGTCTTGTTTTATAAACCAAGCAACTGCATTTAATATTTCTTAAGAAAAACATAAACAAATACAATCACTATGTCAAATGCTTAGCAACAGAGCAATGCCATGTTTATATGGTAACTGCGGAAGTAGTATTTGAATGCATTCAACTGATGCAGGCTATATAGTTAATCCTTTCTGCTTACTTTGCTTTGTCAGGTGGAATATCTCTCAACCATTCCAGATCAATGCTTCCATGTTCTCTAACCAGTCGATTAAGCAAGTTCTGCATGAGTTTTTCAGTCAGTATCAACTAAGATAGGCTCTAGCTTTGGTGGGTAACCCTACTTTAAAAATCTTTGTTATTGATTGTGACATGTATACCTTTATCCGTTCTGCAAGCATGTTGTTCATCCCACGCTCTTTGATTGTGTTGGCAATCTCATTTACATCTGCACATCTTACAGCTTCCCAGTCCAGCGAGTCCATTGTGTTTTCTGTTCTCTCTCTCTTTCCATTTGCTTCTGCCTCTTTTCTCAAGGCATCCCAGTCAACATCATCTCTTATTTCATTTCCAACTCTTCTGCTTTTTGCTTTTCTGGTGGAAGCATTCATCTCACTGAGTTCTGTACTTTGTGAATAACCTAGCTCAATCATTTCAGACTCTGTTGTTTTTTGTGGATTCTTTTGCTGCCTATCAAATGCACTGGCACTTCCAGTTATATGCGTGGTTTCTCCTGAAAGGTTTTGTAAGTATTGATTTTTCTGCAGGTAGTTATTTTGCATCTGAATCAATGAATTGTCAGTGACTTTGGGGTTTTCAACAGTCATGGCTGTAGACTGGACACTCGTATGCTTGTCTTTTTGAATATTGATGCATGACTGATTATTTGACATGGGAGATCTTGATGCTTCTTGATTGATCACGGTCAGCTTATTTTGATTAGTAATTTGACTGGCTGTTTCCACTGCAGGGGCATTGTGATCTTTCACACTGCTTTCTTTTTTGTTTTTGCCTATATCACCATATTGTGTTTCTTTGGGGATCATAGAAGGAAGGTGCCAATAACAATTATTGGATGCAACCATGGACATTCCTGTGGGGCTTTTATGATCATTCAAATTGTCCATCTTGCCATTTCCTTGGCTGTAAGCATCTTGTGTCAAGGGAGATCCAACCTTCCGCAAAAGCTCCATGAAAGATGTACAATTGTTATAATTGTAGAGCTTTGATCCATCAGTGAGATATTCTCCTTCCGAGATGTTCTCTGAGCATGATTCTTTTTTCTCAGAAGCTTGGCCAATTGGAGAATTCACAGAGTTTTGACCAGAAATCACTGAATTTTGACTTGAAATTCCATCAATTATCTGTGTCCCTTCTTCTGCCATGTAACTTACCCTTCTGGTCATGGAGATCTCAACAGTTGATCTGCTTGCCATCAATTGACTGAATGTATGTGGTTCAGTTTCAGAGGTGACAACACCGGTACTACTTTCAGAGGATTCACTGCTATTGACCACCTCTTTCTCTTCACCAAGCTCAATGTCATGGATAGTCAACGAACTCTGGCCACAGATTGATTGATTTGACATCTCATTCCATCTTATGCCTTCTTCTGAATCTGGTATGGATACCATTGGTTTTCTAATTACTAAGCTTGTCCTCTCATCATAGCATGGCTTGTTCTTTGACTTGAGGGGAAACTGTGCGGCAAGTGACATAAATGCAGAACTGCAGGAAAATGAATAAATGGCATAAGAGGATTTTCTCTTTGCCTCTTAAGCATGCACTGTATCAAAATTATATGGGAAACTCAACTTTACCTAGAGAGATGATCTGAGACATTCTGAGTAAGAAATACTCCAATTACTGAGTCCAAAACTGATCCCTTCCATGGAGAGAAGCGTCTGTCCCCTGTGTAATTGATATTGTACTGATATAGCATGAGTTCAAGAGCAAATCAAATGAGTCCAAAATGTGAAGGAAAAGTTCAGGATAAAAAATGTAAATGGAATTTCTCAATTGAATTACTTATGAGGTTTCAAGGCTAATTTGTTTGGAATTTCAAATATGCATATGTTTTATCTCCTATCCGTTTCAACTCTTTCTTAATTTCAATAATATCTCCTTGATAGTGGATTGTCTTACGTTATTTTTGCTGCAGACTAGTGTGACTATATCTTGCTGGTTGTGAAATTGCTACTTGCATATCTTAATCTTCGATTTCATTTATCAAGATATATAAAATGCTCCATGCTTATGACTGTGGCTCTTTTCTTTTCCTAATTAAATTTTGACCTTCAATATTCTTCTAATTTTCTAGACAATTCAGTTTATGCTAGATGGACTGGTTTTAATTTGATGGTAGAAAAATGTCATTTGAGGATAGAATTATCAACCTTGGCAATGAGACTTTTACAGTGCAAGAAGTCCTAACATCTCTATGCTTGGTCTTGTACTATTGTTAAAGCATTAGTTGACAGTAGGAACTAAAATGCTTTGTATTTATAAAGTAACTGAATCAGTGATTGACTACTTTCCACTGAGAAGCCTGATGAGAAAATTTAAGAAAAATGTATTGGTACCTTGTACAAGATGCATCCGTGCTATAAATGAGTTTGCCCGACCACAGAACACTGTCCTTTCTTCTTCCCACCATTTTGCCTTCTCATCATCTGTTCCATCAATGCCCTCACTATTGATGTTTCCCATTAGAAGCTTCCAAACTCTATTAGTTTCTTGATCAAGGTCAACCTTTGGGCGTGCTTGTCGCTTCCTGATGGATCTGAAAGAACCATCATAGGGCACAACAGTGCCATCACTTTTGTAAAGGACCAGTGCATTCCGCATATCATCTCCGATATTATAATAGACAAGTGCATTCTGCTCTTCAAATGTAATGTCATTGCTTTCACTCTTGATGTTCAGATGCTTTAATTGTTCGACTAATGAATCAACAGAAAACATCTGTTTCCACATTTCTTCTGGATGAGCACCTGCATTAAATACCTGTAAAAGTTAAAAAGGCACTTTGCAGAATTGCTAGGTTCCTCAAATTTCGAAAATTCTTATACGAGCTTGGTCTAAATTTGAAGTTTTTACTTAAAGTACCTAATGACTTGGCTGAGAATTGGTGCTGATTATATACGATGATTTTTCCATGATATGGCACTGCATTTATACTGCAGGAACCTGAATTAACCAGAGAAGCTCTCTTCTTGGTCCTCTTTTTGGTTGTCCATGTCCCATTCATCTCTGTCAGCAGGGCCTCTACACTCATGTGAGGTCTGTGTGAGTTTCCTACTTGCTGCCCATTACAGTCCACTGGTACTTGTCTGTTTTGGTTAGTTGGGTGCAATTCGCACCATGGAATTCCGGTCACTGAAGCAAGATCCTGAATTTTAGTAGGACATCTGGACCTTTTTTTGTTTGATCTTGTTGTCTGGTTTATGCTATATCCAAAAGTTTGCAGGTCATTGAGAAGATCTATTCTTTCTTCTACATGCTTGCCTGGAAGTCCATTACCCTTGTGAGGAGGAGCAGAAATCCAATAGTTGATATTGGATGTGAAAGGATCTCTTCCAGGATCCTCCCGTGGGCATGTTGCTTTCACTATCGGAATGTCCTTAGCAACAGTCACTAAGGATGATGTGCTTGATGTGGCTGAAGTTTGTCCCTTTTCTGACCTTATCTTCTTTCGAAATGGCAGTGAAGGCATGGTCTGGTAAGCAATCAAAGAATTATGGTGAATCCCAGTTAGATTTGTGCTGCAGGTGTCGGATTGTTCAGAATGTTTGCTCTTTGATCTGCTAGCTTGTCCTTCCAAAGTCGAAGTTGTGCTGGTGCTGCAATTGGAGCCATCAAGACTTATTGGAATAATTTGTGCAGTGTCTTCCTGTACATTGTTAGCAGTCCCTTGATCTACCCCTTTCTCTTGGAAATTTCCATCCTGTTTGCTCTGTTGCTGACCAGTCTGCGCAGGAAACAATGTGCTTGGTGCTTCCTTGTCAGGCAATGATATGTACTTTTTAAGCATTTGATTTATAGAATGGGTAAGGTCATAGGCAATGCCTGCTTGTGTGGTTTCCACCATCACTTCAATTCCCCGACCAAGAAACACTGTTGATATTGATTGATTTACTGCCGCGCTTGCTTGTGCCTCTGGTTTAGAATCCAAGTCAAAAAGTGGACTGCATTTAGAGCTTTTGTCGCCAGGCTGCCTTTCTATATCAAAATTTAAGGCCCTTCTGCAAGACTTCTTGGCCGGTTTAAATATCTTTGGATCAGCAGACTGTCCATTTGCTTCTGCTGGGGAACTTTCTGATGCTTTACTGAGCGCCTTCTTCCGAACATACTTTCTCTTACCAGTTGGATTTTCAGTAGAAGCAGCAGACTGGGGGGTCGTTGATTTTTGTGGCCCTTTGGGTTTGCCTTCATTGATGACCTTTGGCCTGTGCTTTTTCCTCCTTGGTTTCTGCTGCGGCGTTCCGTTCAGGTCAATAACGTCGCTGTCTCTCCTGTCAGGGTTGTTTAACACAGAGGACCCAATGGCAAATGATGAATTTGTTGCTCGCTGCTGGAGTTGCTCGTCAGTTTGGAGGCCACTGGCATCAGCTCCCCTGTAAGCAATTCTATCACCACTAAATTCTTGATTTCTTGAATTTGTGCATAAATTTTGCACTTCTATCATCTTTTTGGACTCCACTTTCATGCCCTTGTCTGGCGTTACAGGAGCAAACTGGGAGGTGGTCTCGGCAGGGAATGCGTTTGCCTCCCCCCCTGGAAGAAATCATCACCACAAGCAGTTTCAGCAAAAACAGAAATTTCATGGAGACAAAAACAGGAAGAGTCTCTGCCCAATGTGTGTTTTACTATTGATTGATCATTATATCATTGATGTCAGAATGAATTCCATTTTTTGTTATAATCATTTTCTATCTCTACTGCTAAACCCTGCAGGTACTTGTCAGCTAAATGCACATGAGAAATCTGCCTTGGTGAAGCCAGGGATACAGAAATGAGTTTTTTCAAAAGCCAGCTTGGTTATGCTTACACTTGGGTTCCTGGGTGTGGTTGCCAGCAATCCATGGATTTAAATGTTCCCTGGAAGCTGCATCAGCAAGAGCCAATAGAGGGTCGTCCAAAGTCACAAGGTTCCATGGATTTGAACCACTTGCTTGGTCTAACTGGTTTCCCTGCCTGTCTGTGTAGATCACACGAGGTAGGATATGCCTAGAATGACTCTGTGCAATCCATGGCTCCTTTTTGTTCTGCCCGCTGACATCCATCGCTGATTTTCAGAAACTTCAATTTGCTCAGCAGGCTTCAGTCGGAACTTCCTTCAAGGCTCCATTTTTTGGAGCTTGCTAGACAGAAAGAAAAGGTAAGAAATTGAAGATTAACAACATAAAGTGAACAGCAACAAAATTCAAGAGATGAAAACTTAAAAAAACACAAGTAAAAATGCTACCCAGTTTCCCAATTCCTTAATACAATCCAAATCACTTCCTGGAAACAGCAGATCTCTCTAACAGACCTGGGGCTGAGAGCGGCTCTGTTGCTTTACCAAAAACTGGTAAATAATAAAGCGGGACAATTAAAAATGTACCTTATGTTAAGTATACTGTAAAGAATTTAATGAAATCAACTGCCGTTCAAGATCAGAAAAATAAAAATAAAAAATATTTCTCCACGGATAAAGCCACTTTATTCTCTTCTGTTGCTAGACTAACATGACAGGAAAAAAATAATAAATAATTAAATGTGTGTATATATATAAGAAAAAAGAGTCCCGTCAGCAATCAAAGATACCTGTGGATAGAGTCAATGCCGGAGATCTGTTTGTCACTTGGATGCCAAGAAAATGATTAAGTTAGTAAGCAGGCGAGAGATGGAGAAAGGATAGGTAAAAAAGGAAACCTAGCATAAAAACCAGAGCTATTTTGCAGACACGTGCACAATGTAATTCTCTTTTAACCGATAACTTCTTTTCCCAGTAAACATTATAGCTTTAATTTAATTGTTAATTATTATTTCAATTGTACTATAATTGGATAAGGATACGTGTGTTTTTGTTGGGTATACGAAACATGCACGCACACAGAGACAGAGGGGAGGGGACCAAAGCGTCCAATTAAAAAGATGAGTAAACTACTAAGCTTCAGCTTTTTGCCCTCGTAGTTTCATGAATGTTTCACTCCTCTGCCCCTACACTTTTAATTTCTCAATAAAGCCCTTTTAATCTCTCCAAAAGTTCTTATGGTACGGTTAACCGCCTTATCTTTTCTCTGTGGGCCGATGTTGTGTAATAAGATTACTACTTGGAAAATAAAATTACAAACATGCATAAATAAACAATAAAAAAATTAGGAAAAAACCAAATTTAAAAATCCATATCTATAAAAATGTACCATTCAATTAAGAATAACAATGTGAGAATTTAATTACAAATATAAAATTGTTTTTAAATATGTAATGTAATAATAAAAATATAAAGAATAAATGAAAAATAAAATAATAAACCCATATTATTTATAAAATAACTCATATTTTCTTATATTGTTTTTAAAAACTAAATTATCTAAAAATAATACAATTAACCATAAAAGTTGGTATTTCAAAAATAAAATGATAAAAAGCAAGGCTAATTGCGAGTGCTTAGGTTATGCACTGGACAACTTAATTTTTTTTTTATAAGAGGGATTATTTGTTGTACATGAGACGCTTAAAGATGGGCGGACCTTTAAAATGATTTGAACATTACCTTGAAAGCTAATGTTTGCTCATCTAAATGACATGGACATCTCTTATCCACTAGCTCGTGAATTGCATGTGTCAAATATTTTTTTAAAAAATAATATTTAATCTAATGTTTGCTCATCTAAATGACATGGACATCTCTTATCCACTAGCTCGTGAATTGCATGTGTCAAATATTTTTTTAAAAAATAATATTTATATTTATTAAAATATTAAATTGTTCCTTTAGTTTGATTATAAACAATGAAACGTGCGGTAATAAAACACTTTAGAAATAACCCAATTATTTTAATACATGGTATGATATACTCATCATAGAGTGGAATCATCATCCATTTTTTTATTTTGGTTTTATAAGTTTTTTTTATATTATATGCTTTAATATTCATGGGATTGGAGAGGAGAAGTCAGAAAAGAAAATTGAAAATTTGGCGAGGTACTCAAATGAAAAAGGCAAAATGTAAACTATAGAGGCAAACTGTGAACTTATAAATTATAAGGATAGAAATGAAAATGGATGAAATTATTAAGGGCAAGAGTAAACTTTTGTATCAAAAAGGGCGTGTGACCCGGCGTGCAAACGTCAAGGAAAGGACCGCAACACGTGAGCAAACGGAACCCGAAAAAGCACTTGCGTGGTTTCAATAACTTGACTCTTAGCGTGAGACCGCGAGAAAAATATTGACTGTTAATTTAATGCCGTTAGGGCTGGCGATGAAACCCATATCTTGTCTTCTTCTGTCAAGTCACAAGTCTTGAGATGACGCCGTGATTTTAATATGGGTAATTTCATATTGGTGTCGGAAGAAATTTATTGAAGATGATGATTTAGTTTTGATGGGTGCTTTCTCTAACTCGTATGCGCTACTCTATTTTAAAATTGTTTTTTTTTTTAAATTAATTTTAAATTTTAGATTGATTTTTTTAGTGTTTTTATATTATTTTCATTTGTTAATATCAAAAATAATTTTATAAAAATAAAAAAAATATTTTGATGCATTACTAAAATACTTTTTTAAAAAAATTTCAATCACACTTACCACTAATCATACATAAGCTCTTTGTACCTTGTACTTTGGATTTATGTAAGATAGTGATTGACATTTTACCTTACATATTGTACTTTGGAGCTGTAAAGTACAATTTTTTTTTTAAAAAAAAATATAATGTTGTACAACAAAACGATATAAAATAAAAAATACATAACTTATAATCATGGACTCAAATTCATATGCCAACAAATTAATAAAATCTACTTTCGCTTTTAAATTATTTTCTTGTGTTTTTTAAAACAACCAACTAATTAATTATTAGTTAAAAATTAATGGCATTTGTATTGTCTTGCGAGAACACAAATTCAATCATGGTTTCAAAACCCCCCTTCATGTTATGCAATTACTGAATGATTTTTTTGAACTTTCATCTTTTTGCTCATTTTCATCACATAAAATGATAAATTGTTTTGCATGAGATACCACCACAGCAATGGCATTCACAGTTGTGAAGCATAAAAATCCACCAAGTCATCATAAAGATGAAGAATCTTATCCTCGTACTACACATGCTCACTTCCATAATCTCTAAGAACACAAAATTTTATTAAAGTTATTTTATAGTGTGGATCAAGTACAATTGCAACTCCCATTAAACCATAAATGTTATCCTAATACTTTTAAGATTTTCTAAAATTTTGATTGTCTTGTTTAATATTTTTTTCAATATAAAAGAAATCTAATTTTACAATGCCAATCTAACCAAATAAAATTTGGAAAATAAAGATTAGTACTTTGTTTCTAAGAAAAATATGTAACCTCATAAAACATCTTCCAATAATCACAAATTAAACTTTTAAACTCTTAATTAGATTCATTTGGGAAGACTATTATATTGGATTTCTCATTGCTATATAAATCAAAATAGTTTTAAGCATCAAATATGTTGTATTCCACTTTGTTGGACAATCAATAATCAACGTTTTGTTATAGTAATATGAATTCGGCAAGGATTTTCCTTGAACTTTTCTTCCTTTTTAGGTAAAGTTGTTAATTAAAGTATATATATATATATATATATATTTTTTTCAATCTCACTCCTAATTATTCCTAACCCATCTTTCACTATCAAGTTAAAAATATAAGCACAATATATCATGCGATTTGTAATTTATATTTCAAATTAGAAATCAATAAATCATTATTTGAGAAATTACCCAATGTAATAGTTGACAACTTAACATCAACATTTCAGTCCATCAAGATTCAAACAAAACTTTAGCTGATAATTGTTTTTATGTGTGGGCATAACACATAAATAAACCTAAATTAAATCAAAATAAAATAATAAGTATACACAATAAATTATTACAAAAGTAATAACAATATATATCAAATAAAGTTTACCTCAATATATGAATTTGTGATTTTCATTCATGAGTTTTAATAGTTAGTAGTCCACGTATGAGTTGTAATAGCTACTTTATTTGCATCTCTTATCATCATAAACTTTTAGAATGTCTTTTTTAATGGTATTTTAGCAAGTAACCTTAAACAAAGGTTGAAGTGGTTCTCAAAGGGCGTGGCGTGATGACAGAAAGCTTACGATTTATATACTAGGTCTCGAGTTTGAGTCAGGGCGTGCACTTCTTGTAAGAACCTAGAATAACCGTAGTTTTACTTGTTCACTTGAACCCATAAAATACACTTTTCGAATGATGAGATTTCCTCGCATCTAAAAAAAGGCCGAAGTGCATTCAAGAATCTCTAAATTCAACATGGTAAGTGGGTAATCATGTCAAATAATGGAATTCACAGGCTCTCTCCTATAAATCTCTTCATTAAAATTGTATATGTAACTGATTTCTTACTCCTTTCATGGCCACATTTTTTTGTTGCATGCGATGGTATTTGATTTTATAACAAATCATGTACTTGTTCCAGTTTTAACCCAGAAGGCATCCTAGAATAATGATTGGACTTTTTTTGCACCCTCATCAGTATATATATATATTTTTTTAAATTCTCCCGCGTAAAACTTCTTGCTTTTCTAGAATTGATACTCTCACGACCAACATGACTATCTTCCACACTTAAGGATTGAGAGCCACCCTATTTGATAAAAAAAAAACTATGTAAAAAATAAAAATAAAAGGAGATAATGATTGCCTGCACAAATAATTTGTAACATATTGATGATTCTTATGTTTTTTGTCCAGAAATAATGAGAAGTACCTTGAAAAAAAGGAGAACTTCATTCAATATTTACTTCAGAAGAATTTTGAAAATCCAAGTCGTGTGCAGCAGCAATACTTGCTGAAGAAAATATATATTTTCTATTTTATGTTTCAAGTTTATTATCCATTATCATTCATGTTTAGGTTTTTAAAAAGTTAAATTAAATTAGTTTTTTAGAATTGGAAAGAGTTTTACATATGTAAAATATCTACAATTAATTTATGGTTGTTATTTTCTTATCTGTTTTTAGAGAACAATACAATAGTAAAATACATGAATTATATTTATAATAATCTAAATTTCTATCTTTATAAACATGAAATATGAAATCTTGTTGTATCATCCTCTCATGTTGCTAAGGGATTGCTTAAGATTGTCTCCCATAAGCTTTTAATAACCTAAAACCCTCTCTTCTATACTACCATTTCCTGGCATTGTTTTTAATATTCCTACTTGCTTGGCTTCCAATTATTTATAAAAATTATTCCAAACATTATTATTTCTATCTGATGCAGTTAAAAATTTGGTGAAAATATAAATTGGACATTAGCATACTACATCATTGCAGAATTTTTGCAACACCCTACACTCTTTTCTTGCTTTTATCTGAATAACGTAGGATATGAACTCGCTTGGCTGTTGGGCAAGATTCATTTTTTCCAGTCTTAGTTCCCAGCATCAAAACCGTGGGACTAAATCAGATCATGAAAAAGTTTCTTCCTTCATCTTCAGAACAAACACAAAATTGTGTTGATCGTCTCAACTGAAAAGGAAAAAGGATCACCAAATTGCTTGTTATAAATCCTACAAAGTACACATGGCATACAAACACCAACCGCAGGGTTGCTCGTGCACTTGAGTTCTCCAGCACAACTGCAGAACCTTTGTCTCAGTGAAAGTATGGGAGTTCTCCAGCACTGCTGCAGAACCTTTGTCTCAGTAAAAGTATGGCAGTATTCTCCATGGAACAAGTCTACGGTATTCCACCCATACTTCTTTGTACTTCTCTGCGCAGCGCGCTTCGTCTCTCCTTTCTCTCCATATTAGAAGGATAAGTAGATAAATCGGGTAAAAGTACGGGACTGGAGAACTGCAAAAAGGTGAGCATTTTTTGTTGGAAGCTGTTTACTTTCGAACCATCTTATTCTGTAGAAATTCATGCAAAGAAATGGGAAAATTACCTTATTCCACAGGGCAGACTAAAGGATAGTGCCAACAACAGGTCACCCAGGTAATTACAATGCCTTGCGATCCCCCTTGAACACAACAAACATAACGTCAATGAGATGCATGAGATGAACGGTCATGTATGCTGTTGCCGTAACAATGCAGTTGCAGTAATAATCTATCAGTACAGGAGTTGAGGCATGGCCTGATTGGTAACCACACCTCTCCTCTGAAGAAGACATTATAAGTTCAAATCTCCTCTCCCCCAAAGTATAAGAAGGAAAAGAAAAGGAAAAAAAGGTGCAGTTATGTTGGCAATACGAAATAATGGAGAAGATTTTAATAAATATGATCAAATTGAAATCTCACCAATAACCAGAAGCAAGCAGCTTTCCCCCAACAACCTTTGGTGGCTTACCCCATATAAGTGCTTTGGGATTCTTCTTGAAGTCATGTTTTTGCTTGTTAGCTCCTCTAAATACCAGATATCTGCCAAGTTTTATGCCGAACAACTGTAACTTTAGTTAATGATTTGAAAGAAGTCACAAAAAGAGTGAGCCACGCATTGCCAGAAATTTACCCTATCAGGAAAACAAAGCAATTTGCTATAACAGCAGCAGTTGTCAACTCCACTTTGTTACCCAAAAGCCACCAGCCCTATAAAAATCGACAATACACAAACTGAGTGGTGTCCTTGGAGTTTCGTATAGGCTTTGCCATAACTCCTAAGTGGCAGTAGCAGGCTTAGTAAGCGCAATTTAGTTATTGAAGACAATGCCTCACAATAATAAAAAGTGACACTGATCTTGCAGGTGTTGAACATGCATCAAGTGGAAAGGCGAAACAAAAAAGATGGGCCATCAGGCTAATAGTGTTGTTTGTGCCTCACTGTGAATTTAATATCGTCCAGTTACCCCCACCAAATTAATTTTCACAATGAAAAAGAGATCACAGCCACTGATCTCACATGCACAAACAATAACCTCACCCAGCCACTCCCAAAATCCAACACACCCAGTCAATCCTCCTCACTTGGAAAATCCGACAATTTGGAGCTCCTCAAAACTACCATACAATATACCTCTATGCACAAAATTTACCAATAAACTATTACAAGGAGACCAAGCACATCTATTGCTTCTACAAAAAAAAAAAAGAAAAAAAAGGATGCCTTCATGACTTGCAAAACTTCTCAAAGATGCTTTGAAGTCACCAACAGAAAACTTCTCAAAATATGAGACTTCATCATCTCTTGGGACAGATTTGATCCTTTTCATAACAAGAGTCTTCTACTCTGAGTCAGAGCCAAACAATCTTTTACTACTATCTCTATTTTTAGAGTCAACACCAAACCATTTCTTGATGTATAGGAAATCTTACATTAAATAAGAAATCCATTCCCAACAAAATAATCTTGAAATAAATAGGAAAGCCGAAATATTGTTTAAAATATGAATTCAATACAAACCCCATCTTGGATCAAATTCCATCATGCATGACATCATCTTCAAGTTGAATTTCTTGCATTTCAACTTTCATGATCATCAGCATCCAAGCCATCAACAAAATACAAATAAAATTTACTCTTTTGAAAAATTCTCAGTATAATGATCATTGGCAATCATGTCTTCTTATGGCTACAATGTACGTTATCCTTAATTTCATGTTCCATATAAACTACATGCTCTAATACTAGGTGTCATGCAAGTTACCACAAAGCAATAAAACAATCATATATGAATTTAGAGTGGTTCCACTACACTTAATACTCAAATAAACTATCACTATCAAAAAAGGGACTATAGTCACTAATCAATCAATCACACCCACTATCTCTAAGAAGTCTCACATTTTGGAGCTCCTACAAAACAACTAAAACATATACCATCATGCCAAAAAGGGCCAGACTACTTCTAAAAAGAGACCAGGCGACTGCTTCAACTGCAAACAGATGCCTCTATTACTTGCAAAACTTCTGAAGGTGCTTCAAAACACAACAACTCAAAAGGCTTTTGAAAAAATCTTCCCATGACAAAAGTCTTCTACTCATGGGCCAAAACCAACCTCATACAAGAGTCTACAGACCTCTCTTTATAAAAGCAAAACCCAACCATGTATCATATTACACAGAATCCACACTAAACTAGAAAGCTCTCTACAGTGAGAAATCATACTAAAAAATGGGAATTCAATACAAACCGCAACAAATATTAATGAAGAACTACAAGCAAAACAAACGATCAAGTTAAAGAAAACCCATAATTCACTTGTAGAATTCTTTACAGCTAATAAATTAAGTGTGTATACTAAAAGTGTAGGACACACCTTTCAATTTTTCAATCCCGCAGTCGAGTGTGGGTTGGGCATATGACTTTCTTTTTTATAAAACATTCAATTTATTTTGCAAAAAACATAGCAGTATCTTTTGCCAGAACCTGGTCAATATGCAATAACCATCTATTGATTGACACTAAAGAGACTCTGACTATGATGGGTTTATTAGTCATCCATGAAAATGGAACTATTACATTTCATTATTAGCTTAAGCAATTGTCCAGAAAACAGTGATTGCAGTGTAACAAGAAGCAAAGAAAGTTGTTTCACATAAATGTCAAGCTCACAGTCACATGCCTGGATGCTGAAAGTAAAAGGAATCCAGACCAAGTCTCCAAACACCAACATAAAGCCCAATCTCTCAGCAATTATATCCCATCTGTAAAACAAAATAGGTTAGTATGTGAATGCCAATTAAAGAACTTAAAATTATAAACTAAAGTTGAATTCAATAAGAAGGAAACTTTTGGGTTCTGTAACTTATAGAGCTTCAATAAGAAAAGGCAAGTTTATGGACATCTTTGCTTTATTTCATTGTATAATTCACATGAATAGTCCCTAAAATCATCATTTCTGTCAAGTGTCAAGATTTAGTGCTGTAAATTTCTGGGTAAATATTTCTTATGCTCCCATTTGTAGGGTTACCATTCAGATGGTGATGACCCAACCCGACTTGCATATGCTATGTTTTAAAATGATGAGATCATGAATCTCTAATGACCTGAAAGAACAAGTGTGTGGTGCTTGTTTGGAAACAAGTGCATTAAGAGTGACTGCTGACCTAAAGTCTGATTGTCACAGAAGGCATGCAATCAAGTTCCATTGAATATTACAAAGAATTCTGGACAAGAAGAGAATTTAGAGCAAATTACAAGTTGGAAGAGGTATTGGAAACAATGAAAAGAAATCTTAATCAATGCAATGAACCCTGAGCTAGAATTTGAAAGGAAATAAATCAAGAATCTTGTAAAGTGCAGAGTGAAGCAAAGCAACAAGTAAATTTCAGATTTAGCAACACCACATGCAGAGGAGCAGGAACAATTGGCAGGCATTGTAAGACAAGCTGATGAATTCAATGAAGATGATAAAGCTATAGATTTTGTACCCAAAAAAACTTGAAGCACCCAAATTGCATAGTTTAAAGAAGATGACAATCAGATTGACTTCATTGTTCCCCCAAATTCAGTATTATAGGCGAGAAGACTATTTGCCAAAAAGAATACTATTAGAGGCCAAACACTCGTGACACTTGAAGACTGTATCTTCCTAGAAACAATAAAAAAGAAAGACCAAGAAAGAATTCATAACCTTCAGGTTACACTACAAGGTGATATTATTCCAGTGCAGCATTTTAGAAAGTCTGTTCTACCAACCACTTCTTGAAAGACGTAAATCTAGCAGCTCACGAACTTTCCCGGAGATTTAGCTTTCACTTTGGAAACTCCCAAGTTTTAATCCAACAGATAATTTAAGAAGCATGAGATGGAACTCAAATATCAGTTGTGAAATAAGTATGGCCTCTTGCGTTCTTATCAAGGAATTTTTTTATGTTAGGGTCTTTACAATAGCTATTTTCACATACCAATATTTGCAACTAGGATTCATTTTAAAACTTGGGGTGGGGGACTATATTTTAGAACTTCGTACAATGGACTTTGGCTTAGGCCTGGTCGGAGAGTGTAGAAGATCTTTGCACTGCTCAGTGATCGGGTCAATCAACTAGATTTCCAATTCATTTTCTATGTTTCTTTGTTTTGATACATCAACTAGAGCTCCCTATTGTTCTACTTTTACATATGCCTTTCAGATTTTTCATATAAGTTGAGTTTGTATAGCAGAACAAGTAGGTTAATATTGCGTGATAATGTTATGGTCCACTTGCACTAAAAGTCCTGTTTTCTCTGGTTCCCTTGGCCTTTTCTCTCTCTCCTGTTGAGAAACAAGCTTGAACCGAAGTCTTCCGATCTGAGCACAAAACTCAAACTGGAAACCACAATCAAGCTCTGTCATTCCTATTTACCAGTTTTCTGCATGTTTACAATTGGAAAGAGAAAAGAAGAGTATTTGAAACAATTTATGCAGCAGAGGCACAAGACATGCACTTACGTGGAGGTCATGTACTCCTCATAAAAGAAGTAGTCCAGGATGTATATCTGAAAGCAGGATGTACACAGAAATGACATTCAGCATCCAAATTGATAAGGAAGAGATGTGAGAATAAATACATGTACTCCCAAGAATTGCTAAATTACCAGACAGAACATTTGGTAGAGGATCATTGAATGGCTCAAGGTGGCACTCTGAATAGTTTTTGCTAGAACTGATAGATTGATAAATAGCCATCCCATCATTCCAGATCTAACAAAGAAGAATCTACAGAAGAGAAGCACTATTGTTAGTTCATAATCATGTCATCTCTTTTTCTGCTATCATTAAAATTTCAAGACGCGACAAATGATTTGCACATATGTTAAACAATCTTATCTATGTTGTTAACAGCTGCAAACAAAACATTCATGCTATTACTGCATTAACTGAGATAGTAAAACAAAGAAAAACACCCAAGTTCAGTAACAGATATAGCAACATAAAGTTTGAGATCAAGACTAAAATCCTAGAGACTATCATATGATTGCTGAATTGCATGAGCATTGGTTAAAATTCAATCAGGTTCCATGGAAGAAAAGGCCTGGACAATTTAAGACAGGATCACATACTTTAGGTCAATGCCCAAAAAAGAAGGATTGAGCTGTACTCCAAACCACCTATTGAATGGCAAAAAGGGTAATGATGTTAACATAATGGATCAAAAAAGTATTCCATCAGGGAAGCTAACATATACACAGGAGATGAACCTTTTTATTTTCACAGACAAAATGCTGAAAATGCATTGAAGAAATCATTGAAAGTTAACTAAGTTGGCACAACAGGAGCTGCCACAATGAAGACAAAATTCGATGATGCGAAGGTTGTTGAAGGAACAAGAAATTTTATGCTGGGGAAACAATTCCTTGTGCTCATTATAAACAAATAGATTAGGTAGAAACAATGGTGGTAAATTGAGCAGTCCCATTAATGTTAACTTGTTGACCAAAGGTTGACATATAAGGGCCTGAATTGAATTTGATGTAATTATAAAAATCAAACCCCCTTTAGCAGCCATATTTTGTGTTGTGTTGGATATCAGAACCATGCAGCAGTGAGATTATCTAATCATGGATTACATATTGTAGCTTGGTGATTGCAGTGTAAGATAGTAATTTTAGGACTAAGCCTGCCCCTTCAAAGTTTACTCTTGCTCGTTCGTATCCACACTTATGTGCTGTAAACTAACAAAATGAAGATCTTCTTTTAACAACAGGTAGGAAACAGAATGCAGAAGGAAAAAAAAGGACCAAGAATCATTCATATAATAAATTTGATCAAATCTTGCTACTCAAATTGGTATCTCTTGGATCAAGTTATTTTGCTGGAGTACCAGTCATGTATTAGGTTTCCTGTAACATAAGGCTTAAGGGAAGAACTCTGATTTCGTGACTTGCAACCAGCAGCATAGAGCGCTAATGCTACCTAAAATGAAAACAGAGAGGTTGAGGAACAATTAGAAAAGAACAAAATTCAATACTTCGGAAATAAAGAAAAGTTAATGAGCAGCAACTATAATTCTGTCAAAAACAAGGTATGGTTAATGCTGAAGCATCCAAAAACTAATCACTAGAGCACATTGAGGTCCAATTGGGTGCACATGTTCTTCTTTAAGTTTGATTGGACAACAGAGAGTGCATTTTTTAGTCTGGTGGAAAATATATTAAGGAAAGTTTGGAGGCTTGAAGATAAAAAGGCCAAAGAATATTACAATTAGTAATGGACAACAGTGACAGTGCATAACCAAAGCATTTCATATGGATAAAGATTTTCTGTTTCAGCATAATGATTGAATAATTATTGTATGTTTGCCTTTAATGATAGCATAAGATCTAGTCTCATGGGGTTGAACTCAATATGCCGAAGGATGGCACTACCTTCCTAACAACCTGCTTTTCAGAATCTAAACTCTGTTGTTTGTTGTTTCCCTGAAAGGGCTTCCTTAAAAATCGATAGGTGTAGAGAACTGCTCACACCACACCACATCATTTTGGTACCAAACATTGACCAATGTTTGCATGTGAGAAATAGATCATGGTCATTATCTATGCATGGTGGAGGCAGTGCATCATGAAGCTCAACAATTTGAGAATTGAGAACGACGTTGTAAAGTAGGAAACAAGTTCAGCATTACTTAAATATGTCTACCACATGTCTAGTTAACGATGCATGTTGTTGACCTGCGAAGCCTTACATATGAAAAGGAGAGAGAAAAGCTAGATTTGCATTCAAGAATATTAAAATGGATATTCGTTTACACCCTAAAAGCTTGAAAACTAATTAAAATATAACATACAAGAAAACTGAAAATGAATGTTGCCGATAAGAGCTCAAGTCCTCTCTCTGATATCACCTGCACACATTATTTGAGCATTAATTAACTAATATATGGAGTCAAAATAGAGCAAGAAAATGTGAGTGGACATTAAAAAAACCACTGGGAAAGTTAAGAAAAGAAAGAAAGGGGGAAATCCTTAGTATGGAGCTTAAAAAACGCACAGTAAGTGATAAGAGTCCCATCTTAGCACCAACACCGAGAAGCAGAGCCAGCAACAGCATTGACAACAGCCCTGTAGAAGAAAAGAAACAAACAATGAGCCCAACTCGACAAGAAGAAGAAGAAACATAAAGCAAATGAAGAAAAGTGTGGACAGGAAATGACCATTGCAACGATAATGGAGACGAGAGCCGTCTTGTAAAGTGACACCAGGAACCAGTTTGGCAGGGATTAAAGACCCAGCAATGGCGAGGTAAGTAAAGAACGTTACAAGTATACCAACCTATACATAAAATCAAATCCATTTTGTTAAAATTGGAACAAGATCACATGATATAATGAATGAAGAAAAGAACCAGTTTGCTTACAGAGTTCCAAGAGGGAATTGCAAGAAGATAATCTAGATCCATTTGGAAACGGGTCTCTCTCTCTGTGAAGAAAGGGCGACTTATTTTCACTTCGCTTTTGCTTGCTCCCAGATTCTCACTGCTAGTGGGAGTGGGACTGCTCAGATGGGTTTTTTTAAGGAAAAAAAAAAAAACAGCAACAAAATTGGATCGCGTGCCTGCTGGAGGCTGGTTGGTGACGTGCTTGTTGTCTCTCAGTTTGCTGTGCTATGGCCTGTTCCCTATGCTCTGACTGATACCACTTCGAGTCAAGTTGAATTGAAGACGTGGGAGTCTTTGTTTTTTTTGGAATCTGCCACAGCAAATGCTTTTTATATTATTTTTTATTTAAGTTAATATTCTTTTAAAGTGTTTATTATTTTATTTTTACAAGGTATAGTAAATTACATTTTAAAGAATTAAAGTATAAAGTTAGTAAAACTTCATCTTTTACTCACAAGCACACACCAAAAAAAAATATAGTACCTTAAAAGCGAAAAATCATATTTTTTTCTTATTCAAATATACTTTATAGTATAGTAACGATAAATTAATAAATTTGCTTAAATGATATTTTTGATTGATCATGATTTGGAACCAATTTAGTAAATTAATAATTCATTAAATTTATAAGATAATACATTTTAAAAAAATACAAGTCCTCCTTAATATATATTATATATTAATCATCTTCTTATAAATCAAAATTTTACATATACACACGTAACTTAATTAGAAGGCCTTTAAGTCCAATTTTATTTTTTTATCTTGAAATTTATATCTTATCGGATCTCATTTTTATTTTTTCCTATTATGAAAAAAAACATAGTATAGTGTTCTCGTTTTACAAGAGAAAACTATGTAGTATAATTTTGCTTTGATTGCTAATTTGCATCATTACTCAACAACTTTAAAATTGTCTCATTTTCGTATTAGTATTTCAAAAGGTACTCAACATCCATTATATCATGATACTTCAACTCTTTGACTAGTGTATGCATTTGTTGCATGCCTATTTCATCCAAGTGTCAAAAATTGATTAAGTTGATAACGTGGTATTGCAAAAAAATAAAAGAAATTCAGTAGAAATGTGTGTGTGTGTGTGTATTTCTAGTACTTTCAATGATAATATAATATACAAATGAAATATCTTGTAAATAATTTAAAAGGTCGAGTATTTGATTGTTTAATAGGCTCTTTAAAACCTCTCAATAAAAGTGAATTAGCCAAGACTAAAAATGAGTTTGCTTTAACTAAAGCAAATTTAATTATTACATAAGCTAAAGATAAGATTCATATAGAAAGGTTCTCACACTCCAAGGTCCAACAAACACAACATTATTATAACTCACACAACAAAGTCATACAAGAAAATAGGCTTTAAAGGATCTTTAAGCTGTCATATTTAACTATGAGAGTATTAAAAATAGGATATAAAACAATCTTCTTTGATTTTAAATGATCAACTTATTATAATAAATTAAATATATTGAATTCAATTTTATAGAAGTTTTTTATCATATAAAATCCATTTTTATGCATTTTAGTTGTTCTTTAATGTGTTGAATAATAGTTGTTCATTATCGACTTTATTGGTTATTTGTATTTAACTAAGAGCTTATTACCAAGTCTGATGTAGATCGCTAACTAAAAAAATCGATATTGTATATATAAAAGGATCGTGGCTAAACACTGGGATTGACCTAGAAAGAAAGTACCATAATTATGAAATAAGAAACATAAAGACTAAAAAAATAAAGAAAATAAGTTTTTTTTTAAAATATAAGAAAAGAATAGGCCAACAATTATTAAGAAGGGAGAGGAAAAAGTTTTAAACTTGTAACTCTTATTCTCATTTCCAAAGGAAATAACTATCAAGAGGAATTAAGAGAATAATATGGAAGCAATTATGAGAGTGAAAATATTTTTTTTTAAAAAAAACATCTAATCAATAACATCATAGAGGGAAGAAATAACTTAAAGAAATATCAATAATGGATGGGAAAATAAGATGTGATCAATAACTTGTTCAATTGATGGCCAATTGAGTTCAAGAATTAAGGTAAAGGGTTAGTTAAACTTAAATAATATATATTGATGTTATATTATAGGGTAAAAAGAAAAAATTATAGTTCATATGAAAATTAGGGTTTATGAGAAATTAGAAAAAATATGTTCTTTGTAAAGATTATATGGTGTAACCTTAAAATAAAGCTCAGTTCTTAGAAATAAACATGAATTTTGAAGGAATTGCTTTCAATAAATTTGGTGAAGTAATTTGTAGCTACAAATAAATAATTATGTTCTCTTAATGAATATAAGTGTATTTTACTAATAATGTCTATTGCTCGTCCTTTAAAAAACCATAATTTTACCACTATATTGATTTTACTTGACAATGCATGATAGATTAAACTGAATTATTGAAATTATTAATACCATTTTATATATTTAGTATCATCACTAGTTATTAATGGCCAATGAAAGCCATAGTTTACAATTAAAGGCTTGGATATATAAGACCTAGCTTAGGAGGATCTCAATGTTTGACTTTAAGTATTTTTTTATTCTGTTTTGTCTGTTTAATTGATTAAAAATTAAACAGTAATATTTTTGTCATGTTATATATATGGGTTTGCTATTTTTTAATATATAATTTAAATAAAATCAATTTATATACCTGATAAAAATTACAAACTGACTAATTTTTTTTTAAAAAAAACAGAACACCCTTATAAAATTTAAATATTTTATAAGAAATATAGTGTATAGCCACAACATTGTGACACCAGTCTAGAAATTATTTATTCTGGAAACGGTCTCTCTCTCTCTCATCAAAAAGAAATAATAATATACTATCCACCTTCTCTTTTCTAGAAGAGCCCAGAAAGAAAAGATAAAGGAAAAACCCTAACTGTGCTGAGCAATCACTCTCTCGTCATCAATTGATGGAGTTCTGGGGTAAAACAATTTTTTATCTCAAACTTGAATACATTTCGATCGATAGATCCATCATCTACCTATGTGATTTTGGTTCTCGAATTTTGCATCTTGAAAATAACTGAAATCTTGACTTTTGATTGATGTTTTCGCCATTTTACCGTTTGTCATGCCCAGGTGTTGAGGTCAAAAGTGGCGAGCCCCTTAGGGTTGAAAGTGGAGATGGCTTCATCCTCCATCTTTCGCAGGTTCTTAACGCTTAGATTTCTGGTGAGCTTTGTTTGACATTTTTACATATTTAGTTTTTTCTTATAGGCTTGCCTTGGCGAGGCCAAGAAGGACAAAGGGAACGAATCTGTCTGCATATATGTGAATTTTGATGATCAGAAGCTTGTTCTAGGAACACTGTCTCATGATAAAATCCCTCAAATACCTTTTGATCTTGTCTTTGAGAAAGACTTCGAGCTCTCTCACAACTTGAAAAATGGGAGTGTTTACTTCAGTGGATACAAGGTTGCTCAACCCGAATATCCTTTTACACAGATTTATGCTTCATAATGCTTCTTTTTTTTCTTTTTCAGTTTTATAATTCTCATATTACTGGTTTTTCTGTTTTCTCTTCTTGTTGTCTCCTTGACTGCCTTCTTGTCTTTTCACCACGAGTGATAGCGACGGTTAGTTATTTTGATGCATTTCCAAAAAAAAATTCAATTCTGAATTTGTTTTTTTTCAATAATCCTTGAATCAACACGTGTCTTTTTTACCTTTCAGAGTTTAATTCTGATGGTGAAGAGGATCTTCCATTCCCTGTTGAGAACGGTAGTGATAATTTTTTGCCTTGTGCATTGTCTTGTACTCATTTCCATCTGACTTGATGTGATGATCTTTTTTAATTTGCTGGGAACCAAGGGGCAAAGCAACCAAAACCTGAAGAAGAAAATCCTGCAAAACCTGATTCTAAGAAGAAGGTGAAGATTGTGGAGCCGAGCAAAGATGGGAAACCCAAACCAGAGAATGATGATAGCAGTGATGAAGAGGATGATTCATCTGATGATGGCGAGTCAAGTGATGATCAGGTACTGATTTTTGTCTGTAGGCTGTTATTTAAGCTTGGCTTTCTGCTTGCACATCTCTGACCTCTTAAGGCTATAGTAGCTGAAACACGGTACACACACCAGTTAAAGTTGGTTTTGCTTAACTGTGGAGAAAATTGCAAATGACCTCCAGAAAAGTCAAAACATGTGCTAGGTGCATAAGGATCTCTAATACCTATTTATGTTCGTTGCGAGTGATCCATCCATTTGCATTTTGCTTGGCTGAGTGTGAAACCAATCAAATTATCAGTTTTGCAACCAGTTATGTTAGAGAACTAATTTTGATTGGTGCAATGACTAACAATTAGTTTTAGCTAATCTTAACTAATATATGGTCATTTTTGGTTACTGTATTAGTAATCAAGCATATCTTTTCAAGATATGTTTTCCAGAGCAAAATTTATTAGAGTTGCTTAGTTAGAGTGGTTTGTTTTGCGTTTTGGAGTTTTTCTTTTTCTTTGTTGAGTTGAATTCATGGCTAACCATTCTCTCCATTTAGTTGCTTGTTATTGATTGTAGTTATGACATCTTTTGATTTTGCCTATTTTCATGGCAATTCTTTCAGCCAATGATGATGGCCAATGATGAGGATGAGAATAGTGAGGACGAGGATGACAAGAGTGATGAAGACGATGATGACAGTGATGATGGGGATGTGAAGACTCCAAAGAAGGTGGGAGTGGTTGTACCCTTGCATGTCATGTTTGACTTAAACAATATTCCTGTTTTTTTCTTGAGGTGATACTATTTGGGGTTGTCTGTGATTTTTACTATTGAAGGCTGAAGTGGGCAAGAAGAGATCCACAGAATCTGCTTCAAAATCCCCTGTTCCTGATAAAAAGGCCAAATTTGTAACTCCTCAAAAAACTGGTGATTATCTGTCTCCCTGCCATTCCATCTTATTCAAGGGATAATTCTAGTATCTTTTCCCATTCATTTTTCAGTTTTTTCCCATTGATTACCTTTGGATAACATTTAATTGACATCTCAGATGTATATATTGATGCCTTAGATGGGATTGGTTTGGGATCTCTTATTTGACGTGTTTATACATCAGTCGGTTCATCTGTTCTTTTTGCTGGATGCTATCTTGTTTTAACCATTTTGCCTACTTAAATGTGCATGATTTAGTTTGATACCCTTGCCATGGTATTATTATTTTCAAATTATCGATGACTGGCTGACTGATTGTGCAGATTTCAAGAAAGTAGGTGTCCATATAGCAACTCCGCACCCTTCTAAACAAGCTGCAAAAACATCTGCTAACAGACAGAAGATGGAGCAGGCTCAGAAATCCTTTTCCTGCAGCTCTTGCAACAGGTATATAGTCTGCTTCTGAGATTAATCCTCTTCAGAGTCTTACATTGAAATTCTTGCAGGTCATTTGGCTCGGAAAATGCTTTACAATCACATTCAAAGGCCAAGCACAGTGC
This sequence comes from Salix caprea, assembly GCA_964035475.1. Taxonomy (NCBI): domain Eukaryota; kingdom Viridiplantae; phylum Streptophyta; class Magnoliopsida; order Malpighiales; family Salicaceae; genus Salix; species Salix caprea. The sequence continues at coordinate 7,061,752 of OZ037751.1, forward strand.
TGCATAGGATGGCTTTTTAATCTGCTCGTTCAGCTTTGATGTTTTCGGGTGTTGCATATGAGACTGGGTTAGTTTTACTAGAAATGTGAAAGGTGGTAGTCATCGATTACGTTTGGTTCTGTTCTCCATGCTTGGTGGATGGTATCTTGAACAATCTGGTTAAGAATCAATGTCAATATACTGTTAAAGTTTCACTAGTTGCAGAAGCCGAAACTGAAATTAGTTGATTTATTTATAGAATCTGTCGAGGACACGGGAAGTGAAGCACGTAATTATGGGGAATCTAAAGCTACTAGCTAAATCAATCTCACGCCGTCGAGCCTGCTCATGGTGTATATTGATGCTAGTGAAACCCCCATGGAAGATTAGCTGAGCAGGTTCGAACTTGTTTGCTTGGTTCAAAATCAATGAAAAGCTTGCTAAAAGAATGCTGCAAAACCTTGCAACTCCTGGTAGGGCGGTGGCCAGCTCTTGCTTCGCAACATTTGCTCTTCGAAGTTCTTGGCATCTTCTCTCTTTGCGAGTTATACTTCATATCTGGTATAAAAATAACAAAATAAACTAAAAGGGATACGGGGTCAAAATAGTGCAGATATTAATAACCATGGCTTGTGTGCAATGGTGGGTTGGAGTGGTGGATTTACGTTTTGCCCCTCGAACTGAAGACAAGTAGCCCGGGTCAATGGGTTGGAGTTATATGAAAATGCCCTTAAAGAAAAAAATAGACCTTGTATACAGGGATAATTTTGAAGCTTAAAGATAACTGGAGGTTAATATGATGTTAGACAAGTTTGAAGATAATTTAAGCTATTCGTAAAAATATAGTTTGATTAAATAAAAAAAGTTTAAAACAAAATTATTTTTTAAAATATTAAGACAACAATATATTGAATTGTCTATGTTAATGTATCAAACTTATAACTTGATTCATAAGATCGAAATAACTATAAAAAATAAATTGAAACAAATTATAAGTCAATTTTCTAATAAATCTAATGTTAAGGATGAAATTGAAGAAAACACTTAATTAAAAAGAGAACATAAAAAATCTAACTTAAGTTAACCTAATAAACTCGTGTTTTAGTTATGAAATTAAAGTAACTTCACAAAAATATATATTTATGTTAATATGTCAAACATCTGACCAAGATCATGAGAATAGGGTAATCTTCATAATTTTTTTTTTTTTATAAACCCCAATACTAAAGGATAATTGTAATGCAATTAATATAACAAGTTTTGAACAACTGCATTTTTTACCACCAGGCTGCACACTTGCAATCGTCTTGTTCTCCTCAATCAATCTCAAAATCTTCCCGAGTACCACCGAGACTCCAAGAGAAGCAGTGGAGAAATGATATGGAAAGGTTGAGGGAGATAAAAGAAGAGAGGCAAAGATAGCACAAGTGATTTTCTTCTTCTTTGGGTTTGGATGAATTCTATTTTCTAAGGAGATTTTTTCTTCCTTCTTTTCCCTAAACGCTAAGGGTTTTTATCAAATTAAACAATTTCCTAGTTAGGTTTTAAAGAAACCATCAACATCTTCACTAGTATATTCATTAAAAAAAAAATCTTACATCCTCTCCCCACATTACAAAACATGAACCTAGCAAGTTTCTTATTCATGAAACCTGATGAAACAAACCAGCACAATCAATTGCACCCAATATTTAAAGCCCACAAGTTTTTCTATTTGTAGAAAGACATGCATACGAGCTAGGGCATTTATTTTGCACAAACTAGTGATGAAAAAGTGGTGTTTGGTACAATATGCTATGAACTAACAATATTTTTCAAAAAATACACTAAGCGTATGGGTTAACTATGGATTAATTAACAATTTTCCTAAAATATCTTATACATATACAAGGGAATATTAAAACAATATTTTATGCAAAAATTGGAATGGGAACTAATTGGACTTAACTTGAAGGACTCGATTAAAAACACAAATTTATTACGGAATCCATGGCTCTAAGACTCACTTCAACAACTAAATCATGACGCCAGGAAGTGGCACCTTCTACCCTCAAAACATCTGGCTTTTAAAAGACAACTGATGAGGTTAAGGGTACCACCACTGAAAAGCAAGCATAAAATAAACATTTTGATCATAAGCTCACAGCACAATCTCCACACAGTGGCAAAACAACAATCCACGAGCTTGACAGTAGTGCATGATAAAAACAAAAATACGATTACCAATATCCCAAATAACTCGATCTGTATACCATTCGAAGAATCTACATATGACAAATGATTCAACAGCATTTCACCCTGTATGGAAGTCAGTGTTTTCCTCATCGTACAAAGATCCAAGAGCTTTCTTGATGCTTCAACAACATAAAAATGGAGCTCCACTAAAACGCTCTGCAGGTAAACAACAGCCCAACCTGTATACAAATATCATTGTAAGCTGCCAAAAGAGATTGAGGCCGATCCTGGGAAGCAGGAAAGCCTGAACCTGCAAAACTAGTAAAGTAGGTAAGTTGAGGGTTTTTAGAAGAAAATGAAATAATCATACAAGGGCAAAAGACAATTCCATATCGCTGTAAGATTTGATCACCCATCCTGACTATAAGGAGATATCAGTTAATTTGATCAGGTAAAGCCTCCTCGGTTTTAATAAGGATTGGTAGCATAGAGATTCAAAACATCTCTAAGAAAACAACACTCGGTGATTTTAGAGAGAAAAGTCGATTAAAACAGGTTATACTCGGTGTTTGGAAGGTTTAAAATAAACCTCTTGTATAAAAGAGATTGAACTATCAATGTACCTATCAACCTTGGAGGTTTTGAGTTTACTCCAGAAACAGTTCCACTATGACACAACACTCACAAGGTGGGTACATCAGCTTAACATCTACATCAAAAATCAGGTATTGTACTTGATAAAATAAATTTTGAACAGTGGAAATTACTTGCATCAGCATGCATATACAATCACCTCCAGTTTAAAAGGAAGAGAGATCTTAGCAAGATCTAAATATATTTTATGCCTTTGTTGTTTCTTTTTAAGTTCATTCCATTTCATTTCCTTTTAACTTAAGATGGTGATAGGGGCAAGAAATTGAATTTACTTTCATAACACAAGACACTGAACCTGTACTCCACCTGCACAGTGGAAATGGGTAGTGAGCTATATTTTCTGGATGGGCTGTCTCATAAAAATTATATTTTTTTGTCTAAGATAACGAGTTTTGTACTAAAACACACATGAGGAGAGGGACAAACCAGACGTTTCCAGTTAGGTCCCTAGTATCCACAGAGCTCCTACTAATGTTGAGCATCATCATAATGGCCACCATTCTCAGCAAATTCACTGTTATCCCTGTCATTTTCAGGGTTTCTGCTATCAGCTCTACCACCAGGTTCTGTGTGTTCCTTTTCCCTGTTCCACTGTTCAATCTTAGCCCTTCTTTCAGCACTGCTCTCTCTGACAGGACTCCTGTTTCTCCTCCCCCCAGGGCTACTTCGTCCACCCCTGCGTCCAGGACTTCGGCTTCTAGGCCTCCTGCCCCTTTCAATATGATGCTCCCTGTCATCCTCTCTCCTATTCATACCACGGCCACCATGTGGACGCTCCTCATGACCACGGTGCCTCTGAGGACTATGGCTTCTACTGCGGCTACGTCTTCGCCTGTTCCTTCCAAATAACTGCCTCCTCAATTCCCTAAAACCAGCAAAGGAAAAATTGGTTAGACCACTAAGTCCCCGAGTTATTAGGCTATCTGCTGAATAAGTAATTAAGCTGAGAAAGCCACCTGCTAATCTTCTTAAGATGCATGAAGTTGCAGTAGCCACCTCGATTGCAAACATTCTCCTCATATTGCCTACACGTAGCTTCGCGGAAATCCGTGACAGGAGAAAAGTCAACAATGATGGGTCGCCCTATCATGTTGAGGGTTCATGAAAATATCAAAATGTGCCTCCATATTGAACTCTTCTTAAAACACAACCGAAATATAATACAGGTAAGCTACTTCCTACTAATGCTTAGAACAGAAGCAGAACCAAAACAAACCTGGGAAAACATTTAAAATAGGAAAACCCAATGCATAAGAGATAATTTGCAAGCTGAATGATTAACAAGGAATTGTTTAAAACCATTAAAATTAAAAACGATAGCTATACGTTTAACATAAGAATAACAATGAGCAAAAACTCGCAAGAAAAAAAGGAGGGATTATGAATAGCAATTACCTGCATAAAACCTTCCGTTAAGATTGCGAAGGGCATTAGCAGCGTGCTCTTCTTCTCTAAACTGGACATACACATTACCCACCTGCTTACACAACAAGTCCAAAAAAACAGCAAACACATTGAATTAATTCTGTGACTTTATTTTGTTTAATTCAGAAAAAGAGGAGGAAAAATAAGAGAAAGAAAGTACCATGTGGTCAGCAAGATTATCACAGATATTTAAGCTCTCAATATCACCATACTTGCTGAGTTCTTCAAACAAATCCTCATAAAAATCCTCAAAGTGGTCTTGGATCTTCCTGGGATCGAGGGACTGGGATTGAGCCTGAGGATCCACACCAGGAGTGAGCATGTCAGGTCTCTGGTACATGTTGGAGAGCAACAGGGTTGGGCTGATTGTCGGCTTTGTGTGGAGTCTTGAGCATCGATCACCATGTCTGCAGGCTCCGATCTTGAAGTAAAATGGACAGTTCACCCTGTCTTTCTCTGTCCCGAATATGGATGCTAAGTGCTCCGCCATTCTCTCTCTATTTGTTTACGATTCAAGTCTAGGGTTTTTTTCCTCTCTGTGTGCTTGTGCTATATACCCAAAATTGTGTTTTCCAAGAATTAAAGACCAATTATTATAGTCTGTACTCGTGTATTTACTATATATATAAAATAGATAATCAACATAACAAGTTAGCAGGTTTGCCCGAGTGGTTAAGGGGGAAGACTTAAGATCTTCTGTACATAAGTACGCGTGGGTTCGAACCCCACAGCCTGCATTTTTCTTTATATGTTTTATGAGTAATGTTTATGAGTAATGTTCATGATTATGGTTCAATATACGGTAGATACCCCTCCGCTATTAATTTATGTTTTATGAGTTAATCATGGTTAGCGTGCTAGTTAATCAAAAGAAATAATACTATTATAGAAAATATAATAGAAGTAAATAATAAATAATAATAATAATAATAGTAGGGACTATAGAAAATTAAAACGGTATAACATATGAATATTTTCAAGTTTTAACCCATGATTTTATTGGATAATTGTTTATTTATCTACTTATCAGTATAGGTCGATTATAAAAGTCACATGAATAAGTTTGAAGTACTTTTTAAATTTATAGGAATTTAGTTTAAAAATCATGAAGAAGAATATTCTAGAATATAATTATACAAGATTACAAGTATTATATAAAATCATTATAGACAATGTTTATTTTTCAAAATAGACTGGAGATAAAGAAAAAGAAGAAGAGTGAGACACAATAAAGGAGAAAAAGAAGCAATTAAAAGAAATTGTGATGATGTTGTTTTATATATTTGTTTTTATGGATTTTGTGATGGTCTTCGAGATGTTGCTTATGTTGTAATGGCTATATCATTTTATTGAGATAAACATGTGTTCTTTTTTTTCTTTCTAGTTGCTAGTTCTTACACTGCATGTTTTACTATTTTTCTTCTATTGTTTTAGAGAAACAAGTTGTGTTGCTTTCAGTGTGCATTTATTTTTATTTATTTATTTTAATACAGTTTTATTTAGTTTTTATGATATTTTTTAATATAATACAATTGGATTATACTTGGTTTATGGATAATATCTCAATGTTTCTTTTATGATATTCGAAGACTTCGTTTTTATGCATCACCCATATATTTATTGGCATTTATCTCTTCATTTTTTTTCAGTAGTTTAGTCTGTAATTATCCTAAGTAATGAATACATGTATTAAATTTTCAATTTATACTTGGATTTTTTTTTACATCAAAAAATATAAACATTTTTAGAAAACCTACATACTTTTACACACACACACACACACACATATAGTTTATCCGACCTCGTCTGGCAGCTAGTATTAATTTAATATTTTGATGAATAAATATTATGACGCAGAAACTTGAATGAGCCGACTCAACTCGACTGTACTCAACTCAACCCTAGGCGACAGGCACAACTCAAGTAAACATGCAGAGCAAATCGAACAAGAGCTGTTTATGGTAAAAAGAGTAATTCCAATTGAACAATCTCCTCGATAAAACATTGTTCCAATCTCATAACAAAACTCTTCAGAACATTATTTTAAAAAAGTCTCAGGGTTCAACCCATCCTCCATTAACTTATTCACCGCGGACAGAGTAACAACGCTTAGATCCAGCAGCAGAATTATCAGTGCTTCTCTGATTCTAATAGGGTTCAACAGGTCTCCTGAAGTTTGCTCCGGCATAGACTGCATCTGCGCCAAGCTCTTCCTCGATTCGCAAGATCTGCATGAACAAATGTGAAGGCATTAACAAGCTATCGACTAGATATTTATTCAAAAGTACAAAACGAGTTTTACAGGTAGAGATAGATATTCACCTGGTTATATTTAGCAAGCCGCTCGGACCTGCAAGGTGCTCCTGTCTTTATTTGGCCCTGAATATTTAAAACACAAGGGAATCATGTGAGGACCAAAATCAAATTGAAATAAATTTTAGTTGCCAACACTGATCTGAAATGATTTCAATTACCGTGGCCAAACCCACTGACAAATCAGCGATGAAAGTATCCTCTGTTTCACCACTGCGGTGGCTGGCCATCACTCCCCATCCAGCTCGCTTGGACATCTTTACTGCTTCAATGCTCTCAGTAACAGATCCAATTTGATTAACCTGTTTTGATGACACGGAAAATTATGTATATTTGTCTCCAGCATACACAAGGCCGAAAAGCTGTCGACAATCCATATGAAGATTACTAGCAGTACCTTGAGGAGGAGGGCATTACAAGCTTTCTCTTTAATTGCCTTCTCAACTCTCTGAAAGCAAGAATAAGATCAGCGGCGAGGTCAAACAAGGGAAGGAGAGCTATTGATGGTTTTCTTGTCTGATCAGTCAAAAAGACACCTTGCAATCACATGTAGTAAAAAAGAAGTCCAAGAAGGCAAAAGAAACTTCCTCATACTGACCTTGGGATTGGTGACCAAGAGATCATCTCCCACAATTTGTACTTCCTCTCCAATTTCAGCAGTTAACTTTGCATAGTGTTCCCAGTCATCTTGGTCAAATGGATCTTCAATTGATACAATGGGGTACTCGGACACAAAGGACTTGTAGAGGTCCTTGAGAGCATCACCCGTGATCTTTTTCGAACCATCATTGTTCTGCAAAAACAAGATTAATGCATGAAATTTCACACATCCTCAACTACAGAAACTGCACATATCAGCAATACTACAAAATGACCAGAACCAGCTGGATTTACTTTCTCATATGCACGCTCAGGCGGTGATAATTTTTATCATGCTAAAAACAATACTTAGCATGGTGACATTGCAAATGCAAGATAAAAGAAGGAAGAAGAAACAAAAATCAAAACTGTAAATGTATTTGTGAACCTTTTCTCTGCAAATCTAAAAGAGAATGATCATATCTTCCTGTTTAAAATTTAAATAGTGCAATCAATAAAAATTATAGAATGCTAGAAAAACACTCACCTCTTCTTTGAAGTTAAGGTCATATGTTTTATCTGTTCCATAAAATTCAGAGGCAGCAACATCCATTCCAATAACCACCTAATAAAATGATGAAAGCTTTCAGCCTGACATCCCTTGTTATGTCAAAATATCAAAAACCTACAGAAGAATTGGCAATTAAGAGAGAGTGAAGAAGACACTAACTTTGCCTGTGTAACCAGCTTTAGCAATGGCAGTCTTGAGCAATTCAAGTCCTTCCTGGTTATCCTGAACACAACCCAAGCTTTATACAATGAGCATAGTGGCAGAAAATTAGACAGAAAATAGCAACAAATAAATTTAATAAGATAACACCATTTTGCTCAGAAAAGGTTACCTGAATGTTGGGAGCAAAACCACCTTCATCACCAACATTTGTTGCATCCTGACCATACTTCTTCTTAATCACAGACTGGGAAATGAAAAAGAGTACGGTCACTGGTGTTACTTATACAACCAACTGGAAGCTTCAAGAGCTATTGCAGAAGAATAATGCATGGATCCGTTTAAGGTCAAACAAAAAGAAAAGATACACAGGCACCATTATTCTACATAATCCTGAATCTAATATATAAAACAATGATAAATTTATTAAATGTGACTCCTCCAGGGAAATTACTCCACACTCTCATCATAAGCCCTCAAAAGATGCATTTTACAAAACAGAAAATAATATTTGAAATGAATCACCTTCAAATGATGGTATACTTCAGCTCCCATCTTCATGGCCTCTTTGAAAGAGGAAGCACCCGTTGGAAGAATCATGAACTCCTGCAGATAAAAGAAAGTCAGAAACTCAAATTCAAGCAGCATCCTTGAAAAGTAAGTTTAATGAAATATGAAAATGCATGCATACCTGCATAGCAAGTTTATTTCCTGCATGTGATCCACCGTTGATGACATTAAAGGCAGGGACTGGCAGCACCAAGCTGCTGTTACCAGCAAGGTTGGCAATGTGCTGCACCAAAAAGATGTGATATTTTAAGAATATCTCCAAGAAACAGTAGCAAATTAAGGGAATTACGCATGGGTATTTATATCAAGTTTTTTTTCAGTGCATGAGCAGTCTGTTTGATCCCATCAAGAGCAGGACTGACTCCATTGTTTCCAAGGGCTTAGCCTGACTTACACTTTCACCTTTGTGTATGTTAAGACCTATCCTATCATGTGAGACACAGCAGATACTGAACATAATTCAGGACTTGTTTTAGCAACCAGGATAGTTAGTAGTCTCAGGGATCATATTAAAAGGTTGAAAACAATTTGACAATCCAAAATTTTAATTTACCTTATAAAGGGGAATACCCTTGGCATGAGCCCCAGCTTTGCAAACAGCAAGAGAAACTGCCAAGATAGCATTTGCTCCAAGCTGAAAAAGATAACAAAGGGTGCGCCATTAATAAACTTGCCAAAAACAACAAGGAAGGAAGTAAAAACAATCTATTAAGCTACCTTTTGTTTGCACCAGCCCCACTCATTTACAGTTCCATCAAGTTGTTGAACCATCAAGTTATCAATAGCGGTCTGCTCAGTTGGGTCCTGTTAAAGGGGGAAAATAAAATAAAAGCATGAGAAATTATTAAGACAAGCTCAAAGAATATATATATATATGGGAGCAACAAACCTATATATAACAAACCTATATATATATATATATATATATATATATATATATATATATGGGAGCAACAAACCTTGCCGATCAATGCAGGCCCGATAATTGTATTGACATTCCCAACAGCCTATGAAATCAGAAGGATAGAAAAACAAATAAGATCTGATCAGGATTAGAGAGAGGAGTATCGTGAAACATGGTCAAGAGAAAAATAATAGTAACAGATTTAACCTTGGAAACACCCTTTCCAAGATAATCTGAGCCTCCATCCCTAAGTTCAAGGGCCTCGTAAACGCCTGAAATCATTCAACAGTCCAAAAATGAATAACAATCGATGAATGATGCAAAAGCCTACTGTTAGTGAGTGACTTATAGAAATCAAACATTTCGTAGTAAAGTAACATAACATACCAGTAGATGCACCGCTAGGAACGGCAGCTCTTGACAGCACGCCATCGGATGTTGTCACATCAGCCTACGCCCAATTCCACAACAACAAAAACAGCAACCAAATCAGTTCAGTTCAGTTCAGTTTTTAGCCTAAATATGGATGATGATGATGACTAAACAGAGGGGGCTCGTAGCTATTTGAACTCGATTGAATTGAATCCGAAACGAATCTAAAGTATATAAACGAAACGTCTACTAATTCATTCACGCAGAAAAATATTGAAACCACAGAGATCTAATTAATCTATTGATTCAAGAGACATACCTCGACGGTTGGATTGCCACGGCTGTCGAAGATCTGCCTTGCCTTGACGGAGACAATAGTAATCGTCATAACTTAGTCAAATAAGATTTTGGATCTGGACAGTGAGAGAGTGGGGGGAGAGCGTGATTTGAGAGAGAGGCGCAGGAGACAAGTGTTTAGCTGCTTAAGATTTGATAGGAGAAAGGAATTTGTAGACACACGAGTCTACCTCAGTACCAAATCAAATGATCCTACTAGACTGGTAAGTGGTTACCACGCCAGTACACGCAATTTAAAAAATATATATTTAAACATTGTAAGCGTATTTCTTAAAAGAGAAACAAATATAATTATTTAAGCTATAGTTCCGCACAAGTTAATAAAATGATTTTATTGAATTATATATATATATAAATAATATTTTTTCATAAAATATTTAAATTTATAAAGATGTTTTGTTTTAAAAAATAATAATTACTTAAGCTATAACCCCGACCAACTAAATAAGATGGTTTTATTTAAACTATATAAAAAAAACAAATGAGATATATATATAATATCACAATTGCATAAAAATATTTATTCAAGACAAAAAAAATATTATTTATTACAGCTGAGTATACTTACGTGGAGACACATGAAATATTCAATTTCTTACTCATCAGTGTCTTACTCACCAAAAGACTACTATAATCTTCTTTTGATATGAAAAGAACTGTGATATAAATTAAATATTTATTCAAGACAAAAAAAAACAAATAATAACTCAATAAAAAATATTCTAATATTGAAAAAATTGAAAAAACACACCGTGGCTAGTATTTTGCGAGGAGAGTTACTATAAAACCCTTCCTATTTTAGTTTATAGTTAAATTAAATATCAAATGAATGAAGAATCTGGTAGATCCGAGTCTATCATTGTGAACCGTGACAACCAATGTGGAGCCAATTGCCATGACTTTGTTTCTACCTTTTTATTTTCAATTTGCCAGCATCATTTGAAACGTGAAAGGGTAAGTATAACTGACCTTCTCTTGTTTGTCTGTTGGCGGGGTTTGGTGACCGTCAAAAAGAGTTTGGTGAATATGATGGCTATTGTTTTCTGCCAAAAATAATTTAAATAAAAGTAAAATTTAAGAATCTGGAAAGGACATTTCGATCCTTTGACTCTCTAGATTTCAACTCTTACCTTTACCAATCTTTTCCAGCTGTTAAAGGGTTGACTTTGTTACAGCTACCATTAAATGTGACATCTACAAATGATTTCTTCTATTTCTGAATATAACATCCTTAAATTATCAATTAACAACAAATTGTTTCCATATGTCATATTATTGTTCATATTGGGAACGATATTGTCATTTTAATAATAAAATTAAAAATTTAATGTAAAAAAACTTGACAAAAAATTAAACATAGTTCATGATACAAAGTCTAATTAATATTTTTCATTCTCAACTATAAAAAATCAAACCCAAATTCATTGTAATAAAAAGAAAATATTAAATTCATCAACTTATCAATAATTCAATGGAATGTGTAATTTGATATAATTCAACCAAATTCATGTTCTAGTGCATAGAATCATCATGCGTATTTAACTATATTGTTAGCCGATTCTAACAATATATACAAAATCACTAATTTCAAAACTTAACTTAAATTAAACGTAACACATAATTAGTTGAAGTAGTTAATTCATAATTAATTTAACTTATTTTCATGTTCAACTATATCAAATAAATCATAATTGATTGTATTCTTAACTAATTTATCATTGATTCAACAAACATTAAATTCAACCTAAACAGTTGATTGATTTCAACCAAACCAAACACAAATTAATAGCAATGTAGCATGTTTATCTTGTTTTTAAAACTAGAAAAGGCAACATCGACGGTGGTTGCAACAAAGAGAGGAAAAGGGACTATGGATTTTCAAACTAAAAATACCAAAGGATGCTTAGAGATTAAGATGAGTTTGACTTTTCAATAAATTTGAGGGCAAAATCTAAGTAATTAATGGGTATTTTTAGAGACAAGTGGGTTTTTAGAGGATAGCTTTTATGTGTACTATTCTTTGATTTGTATAAATTTTAATTGATATCAAGCTTATAAAACACGACAATGTCAAACTATGTCATTTTATCATATATATATATATATATATATATATATATATTTATCATTCTTCCATATTTTTTACTTTACTATGCTCATTTGAAAAGAAAATACAACTAAGAATGTTAAGTTTGAGAGAATCATCTATTCATAAATAAGCACGTGAAAGAAGATGAAAAAGTTCAATAATCAAATTACTATTTGCTTATCATTAAATCCTTTGACCTTTTTTTATATATAAATTATATTTGGAAACTCTGTCAGGGTACAAATAATATCAAAATACAAGAAGATTTAAACTCTTCTGTTTAAGTTGACTTTTCATTGGCTTTTAATATTTGTCCTAGTTTCACACGGGGAATATAAATGTATTTATTTTTTATATTAACATTAAGTTGTTCTTTCAAATCGATCAAAGATATACTATTTTTATTAAAACTAGACATTTTTGAAAAGAAAATAAACTAATCAATTTCATTTACTTATTTATAAGAGTATTTATGTTGGACTATCATTTGAAGCTCGTGTAAAATTAAATAGCTTGTCGTACTCTCTACATAACCCGGTCATAATATATATATATAATTCATGTTATTTTACTACTTAGTATTTAACTATATTATTTCATTAATATTTTCAATGCATATATGTCATGATCATTCGCTCGCGTGATGGCTTAGGTTAGACTCTTGGAAAATCTCACATTATTTTAATTATTGTACTCTATATTAAATTTCATGATTTAGGGGCGTGCTCCTGTCGCTCTCTCTCTCTCTTTCTAGCACCATATTATTAAAAGAAGAATTCTCAGTTGCTAATCCATGTCGGATCTAGTGAGGGGTGATTAATGTGATAAATATTATTTTCAAGATGTTTCTTATTTGTTAATATATTATAATAATTTTTATTTTATTTTTAAAAAATTACTCTGATATTAGTGTTACAAAACGATCTTAAATACAAAAAAAAAATCCATTTTTTTTTTTGTATTTAAGATGATTTTGATACACTAATATTAGAATTTTTTTATTTTTTTTCTAGAAATACATCATAAAAGTAACTATCATCCATTTATTTAATTTGACTACCGTCCACTTATTTAATTTATTTCATTTATGCATTCCCTTCTGATATGGGTTTAGTTTAAACTTTAAAGTCATGAATAAGTTTTTTATGTGAAATTGATGTAGCTGGCATGATGAATCCTTTTTGCGCATGCGCTTGGGCTGACAGTTTCTTTTAAATTTATTTATTTTTATTTGATAACTAGCAATTTGTTTACACATCAATTAAAATTATTTTTTTTCCAATTGGTTTTTAAAAAACACTCGGAAGTACTGTTCAAGTAAAACAACTTACAATACTCAATAATTATTTTGGACAGGGCACAGTAATTCTCAAGCATCGGCATAACTATTTTTTTGATTAAGTTTATTTTTATTTTTTAGTGATTTATGGAGGTTTTATTATTTTGGAAAAGTTGTAGATGAAAACAGGTAGAAAAATAAATTTTGAGGTTAACCCTTTTGATTTTTAGCCATTATTGTGATGATTGAGTTTTCGGTAGCAACGTAGTGGGAGATTCACCACTTGTTTAATAGAAAAATTAAGGAGTTTACGCTATTCAAACAAAAAATTAAAAAATGAGGCTTGAGTTGACCTATTAATAACTGACATTTTTTTGTTTTTTTATTAGTTGTCTTTATTTAATTAGGTTTTTTTAATACTTGAGTTCTTGGTATAAATGACAAGTTATACACAATCTGAAGAATATTTATTGAAAATATTTATCTTTTGAGGGAAGTCACAGGGCACGAAACGTGTAATTTTTTTGAGAGGGAAGAACTCATGTGAATTGTCTTTGAGGTGGTTCATGAGCCTTAGAGCCAGTTCAGCACTGCGGTCAAATCGGTGTTTGGCTAAATTTTAATTTTTTTATATTTTAAATGAAATTTTTTTAGTATTTTTTGATGTGTTAATGTCAAAATTAATTTTTTTTAAAAAATATCATTTTAATATATTTCTAAACGAAAACATTTTCAAAAACAACCGCAACCGCCATTCCAAATAGACCCTTAACAAGCTGATATAACTGAGGTCAGCTCAATTTCAGCTTAGTCTTTAATAGGATGAGCTTTAAAAACTGATTTTTTATAGGATTTAAAACTAGATCTTCAGCCGCTCAGCATTGCAAATCGTTTTTTAAAAATAAAAATAAAAAATGTTTTAGAGATTGCTAACTTTTTTTTAAGTACTAAAATTATAAAATGTACGAGGATTGAATTGATGTGAATGATTTCATGAATTTCAAAGTTGATTGATAAGGATTTAATTTAATTAAAAAAATCAAGATTATTTAAAAAAATATTAAGACAATATCATATTAAGTGTTTGACATTGTATTTTAAAAATATTTTTGAGAAAAAATATTTTTTTAAAATTAAATTTTTTTACTGTTTTTATATTATTTTTATGTGCTGATATCAAAAATAATTTTTATAAAATGAAAAAAAATACAATTTTAATGCATTTTCGAATGAAAAATACTTTTAAAAGCAACAACAACCCAACCACAATATTAAACAACAAATCTACTTGGATCATCTTGCTAAATCTGCATCTAGATCTTCTGATGGAAGCCTATTAGAAAATAAATCAAAATAAATTATAAAATCTAATTTTTTATCAATCTAATATTAAAAATAATTTTCTTTTTTAAAAATTGATTAAAAAAGAAGTTAAAATGAGTTAGCCTACGAACACTGCAACTCATGTCATCAGATTATGATAAATATTATAAAAAAACAAATTATAAACTAAAATTTTTAAAACCTAATGTTTGTTTCTGTTAATTTTATTCCTAAACATTTAGGGGCATTTGGCATGTGTTTCAACCAGAGTTTTTTTTTTAAAATTTAATTATTGTTTAGTATTATAATGATTTAAAAATATAGTCTCTATCATTTCTCTTAAATACCTTCAGAGATGGACAAATTGTAAATTCGCTCGGACGGGTTGGTTCATAATCATATATAAGCCCACCAACTAGAAATAACAAAAATAAACGTCATCAGCTTCGAGACTCAACGTCTATTTTTCCCTTTACCAGGGCAAATTTTCACTCCCCTGCATCATTTTAGTTGTTTCCAACAGTGATCAGACGGTAGGAAGAAAAAGGGAGAGGAGAGCGGAGATCCTGCAGGGAGAAAAAAATTATTGACAGTAACAATAGTAATGTAACCAGACATTGATATCGAGAATTCAACAGCGAAATCAACACCGAAATCAACACCATTTCTATCAGTTTATTTCCTCTCAAAGCTGCAATGCCAACGACGACTTACACAGGAAAACATAGGAGGAGGAGGAGGACGACGAACGAGCTATAGCATCTCACAATTACAAAAAATGAACAGAAACCTGTATCTACTTTCCAGAAGCGGCTGCTCCTTGAACATTTATGTGTTTTGATTTCCGTAATTGATTTCTAGTTATTCACAGGAGAAAGAAACTAAATCTTTGAAACCTAAAAGAATGACCCTCCTTCCGTCCCTTTATACAGATAAGCTAAAATAGCAGGAAAATTCACTTGAAGCAATTAAACAGAGCCCATAGAACATCGCCCGGCCAGTAGCCGTTGCTCTGATCACGAGCACGCTAAGAGTGGGGAACGAAGGTGCCAACACAGCCGAACCCCACGATGAAGAAGGCGATTGCTTGCGCGTAAAGGTATATGAAGTAGTGGTTTTTCCCAAAGACAACATCGTAGCAACCGCAGAAGAAGAGGTAAGCTCCAGTCCCGAGCTCTAATAAATGGAGTCTGTCAACGTTCAATGCAATTACGTATGAGTACTGCATGAATAACTCTAAATGATATAGCTAAATATATTCACGGAAGAAAATCTAACACACCATGTATATATATACCTTTCTCCAAATCTAAACCGGGGTTTCTTGGCGGCTTTGTTATTAGCTTTACCCTTGAGAGCGTCCCCTAGTTTCTCAGTGACAATCCACTCATTCACTCTACCAGCCTCCAGCAAGCCGATGAAGGTGGCCTTCGTGCGATGCAGTGACATGACATTCTCGAAGAGGATCCAGAAAACCAGCAGGTGGAGTGACCTGCGAGAAAAAAACAACAGTAACATGATGTTAATCACAGCAAATATTCTAGAGAAGTTGTCAGCAATTCATCTGCTGTTTGCCAGATTTACAACAGTAACATCAATGCATAACCTACCTCGGGGTTCCCACTGCATTTAGAATGGTGATGATGGAAGGGATGTAAACAGCTCCCCACTTAGGAACCTCAACTTCCGGCACCAAGACAGTTGCCGGCAAGACAACGCAGTAAAAGATAAATGTAACAAGGTGAGCTACGATCTTCCTGACCATGAAGAAGCTGTATATTACGTGAACTTTCTTCCACAACGTCACTTTCTGCATTGTTTAGCACGTGCACAAAAAATGAATCACTAAAAAATCATTTCTCCTCCCAATTTCCGACTTACAAATGAAGCATAATTGTAATTAATAAGCTAACTTACCTTGTTTGTTATAATTTCCATCAACATTTTTCTGAAAAGGTTAGCAGGGCCACAAGACCACCTGTGCTGCTGATAGCGATATGCTTTCAATGTACTAGGCAATTCATTTTTCACCTGTAGTGAATATTACATGGATCAATGAGCAGTTGAGCACTAACAAAAAAGTAAATTCACTTACTGTATACTATACAGTGAAATTAATGATATTTTAAGACGAAACAATCATTTAAGCATCTTTCAAATTTTATAACAAGACAAAGACATGCATGCAAGTGCCTCGAAAATGAAAGTTTTATAAGATTTTTCAGCACATGAGTGTGTCAGAACTCAGAAGTTATTAATCTACTCTAGTGACTAGGATCACTTTTTTTCTTTTTTTAAGAATAACAAGACACATAATAGGGTGGTGTTTTATGTTGTTTTTTAAAGTGATTTTTGTTCAGAAATATATTAAAATAATATTATTATTTTTATATTTTAAAAATTATTTGACATCAGCACATTATTAAAATGATCTAAAAACACTAATTTTTTTTAATTTAAAATTTAAAATAAAAAATTCAAATTTTTTCAAAACAATTTTCTCAGTCCAATCACCCCCCGAAGCTAATTAAGGATTAATCTTCATAAATGTAAGTAGCTTCTTTCATATATAAATTACAATTACCTTGACACTGCTAAGGTACAGGAATTTCCAGCCTTTGAGACTAGCTCGGACAGCTAGGTCCATGTCCTCCACCGTGGTCCTGTCCTTCCACCCTCCAGCTTCATTGAGTGCATCAATTCTCCATACACCTGCCGTTCCTGTAGAGCACCACCACGCAGGATGTTTCAGATTTATTCACAGCTTAACTCATCTGAATTCAAAGAAGCTTTCTGTTACATTGACCGGCAACAATGCCACTACAGTAACGCGTGGTTTACCATTGAAGCCGAAGAAGGCATACGTGGAGGATCCCACTTCCTGCTCGACTGTGAAATGGTAATCCAAAGACATTTCTTGCATTCTTGTCATCAAGCACTCGTCGGCGTTCACTGCAAAACAGCCCAGAAAACCTCTGCCACGTCACCAACACAGCTGTCATGGATTTTGCAAGTAATTACAGCTCATCATGTTTACTGCTCGAGAAAACATCAAATTCAAGTGTCGGTTAGTAGAGACAGATTGTGACGGGCATGAGGTCCACCATTAAAGTTCGCACATGCAGCTGCTAGGAATATTAAGAAGAGGGTCTGGGTTTTGCAACGCAGAGAGACAGATATACCCCTCGGGAGGATACTCAGCAACGGCCACCCGCGCCCCGGCTCTCGCTTCCTCTTTCAGATCTCAACATCTGTGGGGGTATTTTTGTTATTTGGACAGAGAAACATCCCTGGTTCGAGACACATTGGCAGCTTTTGCAGCAAAAAGGTAAATGGCAGCAAATCCATTCAGATTGCCGTATATTATGTGGACCAAGAGCCATCCTTGGCGGTCCATTTACAATCAATACCATGCATGTGTAACTTGATCCATCTTTTATTTAGAAAGACATATAAACATGTTTCTAATTTATTTCAAAATATTTTTGAAAAAATATTTAAAAAAATATTATTATATATTATTTTTATGTAATGATATCAAAAATAATTATTTTTAAACAAAATATTTTTTTAAAAACTCCAAAACAAATTAATAGCCTTTATTTTTTTTCCCTGTCGAATCAAGAACACAAATTTAAATCGACGGGGACCATTTATTTATTTATTTTTTTTTAAGTTTTTCAAGTTATGATATGATGTGTTTGAAAGGGCACCACTGCCTAGCAGAGCTTGGACAGAGAGGAAAAATACAGCGCAAAAAAATGTATCTCACTGAACGTCATAAATTCCAACCTACATTTTGTCGCAACTTGCCACTTAAATTTGAGTTACAAATATTAAATGCCACTTCCTTTACACACCCAACTAAATTAATTAAATAGTTTTTTTATATAAAAAAACAGAAATATTATGGAGTGATTGAAATTATGGTGCATGGTGTTTTTTTTTATAGTTAGTTTTTTTAAAAAATATATATTAAAATAAATTTTTTATATTAGCATGTGAAAACTATAAAAACACTAAGAAAATATTAATTTACTATTTTTTAAATTAAAAACAACTTTAAAAAATATTTTAAAAGAGAACCAAGTCTTTTTTTAAATATTAGTAGTGTATAATAAAAAAATCATGATGTTTTACAGCGCAGCGGGAGCAGCTCGGCAAGTGGGCCCGCCTAAATATACACAGCCATACATAACACGTTCGGAGCCAGATGGCAGTCATGGATTAGATGGCAAGCGATCTACTAGGTGGGACCCAGGAGGGCAGCAGCCAAACCAAAATCCCAAAACCCAACAAAAGACCCACCGACAGTTTTAAGGAAGAGTGAAACCACAATTAAGGACCTAAATTAACAGTAATGACAGCCAAATTAAGGTGGGAGAAATTAAAGCAGTGATTAAAGCGAGGTTACCGAATTTCCAACGAGTCTGGACCAAAGCCAATCCTGGGTTGTGGACTAGGAAGGGAATGGTGCGCCGTAAGAAGTCAGGCTCGGGCTGGAAATCAGCGTCAAAAATGGCAACGTAATCGCAGCTCTTGACGTAGCTCCGTTTCATGCCTTCCTTCAAGGCCCCAGATTTATAACCATTTCTGTTATCTCTAATCTCATACTTTATGTTTATCCCTTTGCTTGCCCATCTCTGACACTCCAGCTCCACCATGTCCTGCATTTTGACACCATTTATTCGCTACTCTCTATCTTTATAATTCCAAGTGTGCATGATCAATGCTGAGAAAATGGGATTAAGAGAAAAGAAGAACACTCCCTTTAAGATCACTAAACGAACGTCACATGAGTATATTACCTTGATTGTCGGGTCTGTTGAATCATCCAGGACTTGGATTATGACTCGATCTGACGGCCAGGAGAGACCACAAGCAGCTCCAATTGAAAGCTGATAAACCTGCGAGACTAATCAATACGGCCACGGTTAGAATTTTGAGAACACAAGTTTAATAATGGAAATCTAGTGGGTGTATGTAGTTTAGATAAAGAAAGAGGAGGAAGAAAAGGACCTCTCGTTCGTTGTACATTGGGATTTGAACCAGAACCATGGGATAAGTTGAGTTTCCCACCTCAACATCATCTTTCATGGCCTCCCATCTGTATCGCCTGTCTGGTTTCCGACCAAAAAGCTTGACTAGCATGATAACGACGCCCATGTAAACCCTTTCAATGAACAACATCAAAGACATGATCAAACAAATAGCAACTGCGATCCTTAGTAGAGGAACTATCAATGGGGCTTTGATCTGGTCCCAAATTATAGCAAGTTGCACTGTTACGTCATCTCTTGCACCTTGAAATGCATCAGGAATCATTTGTGTTGAGGTTAGCCTCTCCATTTGTTGCCTGTTTTTATATCTATATATGTATGATTATGTAGTTCGCAAGGGGACAACACGGATAAAAACAGAGGACGATTAGCAAATGCGAAGCTAGAATAAACAGTTGTTATCGAGGAAACCCACTAGCTGGCTAGATCTGAATGTGACTCAAAGGACTTCCTTCGACAAAAGTGAGAGAATATTTCTTTTTCGGCTTTGTGATTTTGCTTCTGGGGTACGCAAAAACTAAACGATGGACACACAGAGCTGGAATGTCAGTCGCTGCTTGAAAAAAACCTACTATATATATATAAATATACAGACACCCTCAAAAGATAACCATAAGAAGAAATCCTCTTGAGCTGTCAATCTACCCAAAAACAAAAAGATGGAAGAAGCAGAGAGCAATGAAAAGACAAATGTTTCGCGTGTTTGGTTTTTGCTCTGAAGAGAGAGAGAGAGAGAAGAAAAATAATAGTCTGCAGAATGGAAAGGTATTTCTGCTTCAAGAAACAGAAGCAGAAACAATGCGAATACAAAACTAGAAACAGAGACAAATAAATGAAGAGAGCAAGAAAAATAGGAACAGAATAATGCTGTTTATATAAGACTCTCTCTCTCTCTCTCTCTATCTATCTTCCCATTTTTTTGTTTTTATTTTTGAATTATCTCCCTCTTCTGTATTATTCTCATCATTTCTGATCATCACCCCCTTCAACCACAATTACCCCGCTTATTTAAAGCAAACACTAAATAAGGTGAAAATGAAGTGACTCACGGCTAGCAGCCTCCAGTATATGTATAGCCCTACAAGTTACATGCAGTCTGGTCTATGTTTTCCATACAAGGAATGTGAGAAAGATGGCAAGAAACCATGAATAAATTCAACCGATGTATCTTCAATATAATCAACTATCTCATTTAAAAGCTGATATCCAAAATATAATTTACATTATTTTTTAACATATTTTTCAAGTGAAAGTTTTTTCAACTTAAAACTTGCACAGTTCATACCATTTTGTATTTTAATTTTTATCAAATAAAATGAGATGGTAAGATTAAAACTCGTGACCGCTAGATCAATAAAATTCTGATATCATATTAAAAAACCATCTCATCTAAAAACTCAAAATTTTAATCTTTAAAATATAATTTATATTATTATCTGAACACTAATAAATATTTTGAGATTAAGTTCGTGATTTTATTTTGAAAAAATAAAATAAAATCTAATTATAATAAGTCTTACGTACGGGTTAAAATATTTAACCTCGTAGGAGGTGGATCGGTCCCTCATTCTTTTAGTCACCCAATTTTTCTTCGTATGGAAATAAGAAAAAGAAAAAGAAAAAGAAAAGGCAGCATTGAAATGGATGGAGCATATAAGGCCGCGTGCGAGGCTCATCGATACATCACGGTTGTTGATGTTCGGTGTTCATGTTTTACAACTTGGTTTGTTTTTGTATAAAAAAATGTTGAATTCGTTTCTTGTAAACGTTTTATAATAATTTATCAACGTAATAATATATTTTCAATTATTTTGTATCCGTAAAATGTAAAAAAATAAAAAAATGTGAAGATTGGTGTCATAAATTTCAGGACAGCAAGCAAATTATTGACTCTACGTATCCTGTCTTGTCATATTCAATATATAAAAAGCAAAGTAATAGAATAGTGTTATCAAGTTGTGTTTCCATAATCTGTCCATGTGCATGCGTCATGGCTATATCCCATCTAATGTCATGTTTGTGTGCATGCTTGCTAGCCAGTACTACTGGCTTTAATCTTCTATCTGCATGTTACGCATGTGTTTCTATTTATTTATTTATTTTTTATTTACGAGATCGAGTGGACTAATTAAGATTAAAAAAATAGCCAGCAAGGCGGTAGTAGGCAGGAAAGATGAAGTGTATATGTTTAGTGAGAATACAGTCTGTATCCAAAAACCCCACACCCAGATCTATGCTCGCATACCTTCTGAGCGTATGTATGCACTATAACAGCTTGCCTGTGTCTCATTAGACTCCACAATTTCAGTCGGATATGACAATATACATCGAAATAATTTAGTCTTTTCATCATTCATTTTTCTTTTAATTTAGTCTTTTCATATTGAAATAATGTGAGTTTGGGCTTGGCTTTTTGTTTTCTCTATCTACAATAGCAAAAAATCAATTATCATTTTTTTTAAATTTATTTATGGCATATTTGTTAGGTTTTAATTTGTGAATACTTAGGTGACTATTTTTATTATTTATTTTGGGAGGAGTGAATTATTTCTTATTAAAATGTATCTGGTTATGTCAATTGAGTTTTATTGAATAATTTGAAATATGAAAGAATAATATATATATATATATATATATATATATATATATATATATTAGAAAAATAGCACCTTTCTCTCTCTCTTGGCCAACCTCCCTCACCAATAAAAGAAGACACCTCTCGCTATCTATGATCAAGGATGCTGCCGAGTCATGATAAAGCTGGGCGGGCATACATGATTATTTTGTGCATTGACTGCCTTTATCTTTTTCCTTTTTTCAAAAAAACAAATTAGGTGCCGCCCCGTCGGTTGATTTGGGGGTGTTTGGAAAAGAGTTTCGGAAGCGTATTTTAAAAAAAAGTTTTTTTTTATTTTCATTTTAAATTAAAAAATTTTAGTGTTTTTAAATTATTTTCATGTATTGATAAAAAATTATTTTAAAAAAAAAATATTTTGATACATTTCTAAATAAAAAATACTTTTAAAAACAACCTCAACCATATTCCCAAACAAACACTTGGACGACCCGATTCTTGTTTTGGAGCTACCTTAATTATTTCATTTAAAAAAAATCATATATATATATATATATATATATATATATATATATATAAGATTGAGGGGTTGTTCCCTGTTATTTCAGGTTCAAGTTATGTGGTTGCTAATATAATAATCACCAAAAATTTAAATAATTATTAACTTCAGAATTCATAAAATTAATCAAGATAAGTAAAATCTGAACCAAACACTCACATTAATAAAAAAAAAATACTTCAATGATTTTCATGGCAGCCGTCGTTGACTTAATTGTAAAGGAGTAATAGGTTCTTGTCCATTTATAAACTCACAAGGAGTGAACTTCGTACCGGCTCTTTGCTAAGTCCTATACACCGACAATGCTTCGCTCAAACATTCATGCCATGTTCTAGCTTTGTCCTTCATCATCTTTTCCAAGATGCTTATTACTTCCTTCAACTTTACTTTCGCTTGAGCTTACTAAGGATTTGAATCTTGTCGTTCACTATTTAAACTAAACGCCAACTCTTCTAGCAAAAAGCTATCCTTGGTCTAAGTCAATAGTTTGAGTAATTTCAAATTTATTCACTCTATTATTCTTAATCAAATAAGTCATGAAATAGAGTTGTTGCCTAGTTGATCGTGGACAATTTTTCAACTCAAATCAATTGCTCATCTTCTAAATGGCCAAGTTTTTATAGTATTTGTTTGAAATTATGTTTTAAAAGTTTTTTTTTAAATTATTTTTACCTTTTGTTTTAAGTTAAATTTTTATAATGTTTTTAAATAATTTTGATGTAATAAAAAAACAATATCTTATCACATAATGCAATTCACTAACTGGGATTTGGGACCCTTTGGATTAGGCCATGCTTTTGTCAAGCTACACAACTCTAGGCCAATTCCACGCAATCTTTCCTTGTTTTGGTTGGTCCAAATCAAATCATAAGTTTTAATTTAATTAATCAATCATTATCCCGATTGATGATGACTTTCACAAATATACTTTCATGTGCTTCTCCCACCGCTTTTAACTCCTCACGGGGGCTAAATATTTCAACAAACGCCAATCTACATCTCGATTGTAGAGTGTTAAGGAATCATGAGCTTCATAATATGATTTATATTATTTTTTAATACATATCTCTTTAAGTGAAAGTTTTTTGAGCTTGAAATTTGTACAAGCCCATATTACCTTGTGCTTGATTTTTATCAAATAGAATAGGGGTGGTGAGATTTGAACTCATGACCGCTGAGTTAACAAAGCTCTGATACAACATTAAAGAACCATCTCACCTCACCTAAAAGTTTAAGTTTATAAGTGAGGCCTATAATATGATTTATATTATTCTCTATTATAGAGGTGTTATTATTTATCAAACACATTCTTTCAAGCCCTGAGCTTTTTCCCAGCAACTTTCATGGTGGAATTACTCCAGAAAACGCAAGTGTTTTAGGAAAAAAGTAAATCGATAAAAGAGCTCTCTCCCTCCCTTCTCCCATTGTTATCTGTAACAAGACGTCCCTCTTTGATTCTTCAGTACAGCTCTTATCATTCGCAGTACCCTGATATATAGAACTGAAAAGTCTTTGTGAGAATTATATTAATCTCCATCGTGGTGGCGCAAGTGTTGTTAATTTTGTGCTTGAGCAAGAATGCAAGCTGGAGCTCTTGCATGTGAGGACTGAGGAAATACTTGATCCCATGGCATACGTTGACCAAGTTTTGATGGACTCAAGCATTGACTTGGTGATCGATGATACAGTCCATGAACTGTACTCCTCTTGCTGTATAGCAATTTGTTAAACTCTCTCTCTCTCTCTCTCTCTCTCTCTCTCTCTCTCTCTCTCTCTCTCTCTCTCTCTCTCTCTCTCTCTCTCTCTCTCTATATATATATATATATATATATATATATATATATAGAATTCAACGGAACAATCCTTAACAAGGCACGTCTATTGAATATTTAGCCACTGAACGATGGACAACTAATTTTTACATTCCAATATTCAATGAACCATCAAGAAAATGTGAAAATAGTAGAGAAAGACTAGATCCGTGGACTCACACCATGTTATCACCGCAAAAAAATTAAGAAACTAAGTTAATCTTAGTAAGCATTGTGAATCTGCAACTGGTTCATTAAACTAAGAAAGACAAAAAATATATATGATAAAATCCAATTTTCAATAAATTCAATTTAGAAATGTGAAGTAAAAAATATTGAAGAATACCATAATCATGTATTTCTCAATTATTCAAGGATTAATTTATGCAGCCACCTTATCTTTTATCTTTGGGTGTATTTCGTGATAGATTTCTTCAATAGTGAGGTCAATATATAGTTAGAGCAGTCTAGGCTTGTGGTTCTTGCAAAAAAGGTTAATAAAACGATCTAGTAGGTGGTATATTAGTATGAACTTGGTACTAAAAGATTTGTTTTCCTTGTGATCTCAAGTTTGAACCCTGTGATTATTAAATATAATGGTTATTAGAAGCTTATATGGTCGTAAACTTTAAAACCCGTGAGATTAATTGAAATGTACGCAAGCTAGCCTGAACATTCATATCAATAAAAAAAATTAATAATAGAAAATATGTTGTGGATTGGACTCCAGTTGAGTGTTAGGAGCGTAGCTTGGCAGGGCAAAAACAGTTGACTTTAATAATATTTATGGCATCGTCTGGATGAAATGAGATTCCCGGTCTCTTTCTTAATCTTTTATTTTTATTTTAAACTTTTAAATTTTTATGTGACATGAATATAAAATAATAACTTATACATTAATAAAAAAACATTTAAAAATAATATTATTAGTGTTTGTCCAAAATAGTTTAGGATTTATGTACGACAACAACTTATAAAAAATGCAATAAAGATTTGATGTAATAATTCGATATAATTTTCGTTTTTAGTTTTAGCACTCTACTTGTATTATACAGTTTAGGAATGATTTAAGTGGCGTATTTCATGTTATTTATTATACAGTTTAGGAATGATCAGCCATAAGCCCAAAGTAAGAGAGAAACGGGCCGAAGGACATAATCTTTCCCAGGAATTACCCTTCCAGCAAAACTACAAACCCTAAATAGGCCTGATCCAGTATCATGGCCCCTTAAACTGAAAGCATACCATTTTATTTATTTTTTAATCAAAATTAATTAAAAATTGTGCCGATAATTAATGAAGAGACTCTCGTTGTTTAATGGATCAGTAGACATCCAATTGTCTAAATTAAAATTACAAAGACTTTTTTTCTTTATATATATATATATATAATTAAGAAATCGATATAAATTAAGATTTATAGCATGATTAAAACAACTAAAATGCAAGTTTTGAAAGGAATTTATTTCCTTAATTATTCAAGCACTATCCACCCATACATAGATTATTTTGTATTTACACTTTTTTTTTAATTTTTTATATTATATTAATGAGGATTTTGGTTAATGATTTGTTTTTATTTGATTTTCTATAGGTTCATTGAGAGGTCAAGATAACATTCCGATAATATGCAATGGAGAAAACAATGCAATGTTTTTTTTTTCCTGTGCTAAATGCCTTTTAATTTTCTTTTTGTATAAAAAGTTTTGTCAAATTTATTTTTGGTGTATTTAGCCTTACGAATTAACCTTTTTCTTTTTCAACACTTCATATTCATTATATTTTTATCCCTAAATTTGAGAGACGAAGAGAAATACTTACAACACGTTTAATAATTTATTTTCTTGAAAATAATTGAATAGAATTTAAAAACAAAAAAGATTTTGCAAGTTTGCATAAAAACCAAGAAATCTGATCTCGGAATACAGGTCATGGAGTTAGTTGTTTTTTATAACTTTATTTCTTATAATTATTTTTTTACTTAATTAAATAAAAAAATACACATGTAATGGAAAGAAGTTGAATAAAGTCAAAGAAAAAAAATATACATAGAATTCATGAGCACCTGTTAACATTTAAAAAACTATTGCAATCTTATTAGTAAAACATGAAAAAAATTAAATGATAGTTTATTTTAAAAATCACAAAATCTTGTTTGATGTATTTATTTTATGGAATCTTAATTAAAATTGAATACTCGCTAGATTGGGCATCCCACACATCCATTGAATTGATCCATGCAAAATAAGTTGGCGACAACAAGGTTTCTTAGCAAAATACATTTGTATTTATCTAATTTAATATTGTACTTGTGTGTTGAGCATCTGTACAATTGAAGTGCATCTGCTCTACGGATTCCCCAAAACCCAAACTAGACAACAATAATCTTCACAGCAATGCAGGTGTAAGATGGCCATGGTTTTTTTTTTTTGAAAAAAAAATGTTTTTCTAAATATACTGATGTTGATACTATTTAAAATTGTTGCAGAGGAATTTATTGAGGGCGTAAGAGAAATAATAGATGTTGTAGATGTATATATACCAATTGCGAATCCTTAGAAGTCCTCAGGCATAGACCTTGAAACAAAATAACAAAAACAGGTCGTCTTTTCTTATTCTACCTCGGATTGACCGAATTTCGTTTGTTTACCCTTTTTTTATCTTTTTTTTTCTGGCTCTCTGCTATTGCTATTTATGTGTATGGTGGTGGGGTGGCGTACGGTTTAATCACGCTTTCTACTTTCTTAAACACCCACCTCACTGTTCACTTCTGCTCTTCCTTTGTGTTACTACCTAGCCTGGGTTTATTGCTGCATTATTGCTTTGGTGAGTGCCTGCTTGCTTGTTCTCTGGTGCTGTAATTTGACAAGATGGCTTGGTGATTCTTTGTGTAATTTCGGGTTCTTTACATTTCTTCATTTTGATGATTTTTAAGCTTGAGATCTAAGGTTGCTCCCCCTCTCGCCCCCCTCTTCATTTTGTTTTCTATTTTGGAGACCCTGATCAATTAATAGCCTCAAGATTCAGAATTTTGCTATGCTTCCTCTCTTATGGTGACTGTTATATTGTTTTCCTTTCTGTTGTTATATGTGAAGATATGGTAATTCCAGTATTTTATCTGGGATACTACAGCTAATCGTCTGCCTGTTTGAAGTCTGAGTTTAGGTAGGGCATGCTGCCGATTTTAAGGTTTGATTTTAGTGATGCTGAACTCTCTCATATCTTAGTTTTAACTCATCTTGTACTTTAAGGTTTGCTTTTTCTAGTAGTTTCTTGAGAAACAAAACCGTGTCATTTGGCTGAGTTCTTGCAGATTTTAGTAGTCTAATCAGTCACCGGTTTACGTGCTTCTACTCGTTATACAGGGATCAGTAGACCCCCTGAAGTTAGGGTTTGAGAATTTGTCTTTAACATATGTTATTTGATGGGACAGGCGATGGTAGCTGACTCATGGTTTACTAATTGGAGGTGGAATTCACGAAAAGCATCTACAGAGACTGATAAGGAAGCAATCGGAGTATTGGCATATGAAGTTGCAGGCTTGATGTCCAAGGTCGTTAATTTATGGAACTATTTGAGTGATAGAGAGATCCATAGGTTGAGGGAAGAGATTGCCAACTCAGTTGGAGCTAAAAGGCTTGTAGCCGAGGATCATGATTACCTGATGGATCTAGCACTAAATGAGATTCTGGAGAATTTAAGGCTAATTGCAAAATCTGTGGTTTGGCTTGGGAGGAAGTGCAAAGACCCTCCTTTCCTCCTATTTCAACGATTTGTTAATGACCCGGTTGGGTATAATCTTGAGTGGTTTGGGTGGCAATATAGGTTAAAGAAGATGGAGAGGAAAGTTAAGAAGATGGAGAAATTTGTTGCAGCTACAATGCAATTGTCCCAGGAGCTGGAAGTTCTTGCAGAACTTGAACAAACTCTTAGGAGACTGCAGGCCAACGCTGACTCCGATCGTGTGAAATTGCTCAATTTTCAGAAGAGAGTAACGTTGCAGCGACAGGAAGTTAGAAATCTGCGGGAGATGTCACCATGGATTAGAACCTATGATTACATTGTCCATCTTTTGGCAAGATCACTTTTAACTATACTCGAGAGGATCAAACATGTTTTTGAGACTAATCAACTAGCATCTGCTCAGGGAAGCAGCAATTGCAAACAGAGGAATCCTGATTGTCTTCCTCAGACCCATTCCTTTTCTGCTCTAATGCAATCTTCAATACATCCTTCGGAGGATATTCTACATGGGTTCTCTTCAGCACCTTCAGGAACATCAGGTTCGACTTCAGGTCGGGCTGCTGAGAAGTATAAAATAAGCAAGAAGCAGCCTCAACCTCATAAGCAGTCATCCAGCCTACATGGAAAGCAGTCGCTGTCGAAAACAAAAGGATTGTCTCATGGCGGTCCTTTTAAAGAATGCATGATGAGTGGAAGTGATTCTCCTATTTTGCTGACCTGCAATTCTGTTGTTGGTGGTTCTTTGAGGATTACAAGTGACTATATGAAAAAACTTGATCTAATGGAAAAATCAAATATGGAATCTCTTTCAAGCAGCAGCCGATTTTACTCTAAATTAGCTCTCTTCAAGTCAAAGCAGGGGTTGCTGAAAGCCCCCTCATCCACTCTTGGTGCTGCTGCTCTAGCTCTTCACTACGCAAATGTGATCATATTAATTGAGAACCTAGCTTCATCATCTCATATGATTGACCTTGAAGCAAGAGATGACCTGTATAGGATGTTACCCACCACTGTAAGAGCTGCTCTGAAGACTAGGCTCAAGGCATGTGCCAAATCTCAATCTCCATTTGTATATGATGCTTCACTTGCAGCAGAGTGGAACCTGGTTTTGTCACAGATATTGGAATGGCTGTCTCCACTGGCTCATAACATGAAAAGATGGCAGTCCAAGCAGAACTTTGAGAGGGCTCAAGAGGTTTCCAGCACAGATGTGCTCCTGTTTCAGACCCTCCATTTTGCTGATCAAGCAAAGACTGAAGCTGCAATAACAGAACTTCTTGTTGGTCTGAACTACATCTGCCGGTTTAACGGAGAACAGGATGAAAAAGCCTCGCCTGAGTTTTTGGGCTGCAGATCTAGTTCTCTTTATGAACCAAAAAGGGATCATCATGCAGATTATATGGCACAGGATTGAACAGGTTCTCATAGCTCTCATATGATGAGGTGTTCAAGTTCACGAAATGATTTGGATTGGGCTACCGGACCATATCCTCACGTTGTTAAGGTTCCATGTTGATCAATCACTACATGCTCTTGTGTCTACGCACGTTGATCCACTCTCCGCATCTGGGTTTCAAATTCATTCATTTTTGGATGTATGCATAACCTATACTGCAACGTAAGAATGTCTGGAATGTAGAGAAATGCAATTTCACCACTCTTTCAGCAATGCCAAATCTTGATTTTTAGATCAAGTGAAGGAAGATTTTGTCCCCCCCCCCATCTGGAGTGCAAGAACTGTCTGTGATGTTAGAAGTTTTGAAATGTGATTAGCAAGATAAGGTGTCAGCAGTCTACTTAAATTTATAGCAAGTGCTGAAATCAAATTACTTGGTTCAAGAATGAAACAATTCACGTCCTGCTGTGCTGAATATTATGGAACTAGATTGGTGCTCACGCAATGCTTCGTGCTTATTATTATTATTTTCTTAAAACTGAAGTATGTAAACTGAACTATTTTATTTATTTTTGCATAAAAAAATAATTCATTAACTCAATTCAATTTGAAAACAAAATTCCTTTAGAAAAAGCTAAACTTAACAAAGACAATAAAATAAAATATAACTAAAAGTAAGGTGACCTGTGTTATTTATAGAAAACTAATAAAAAAACTAAATAGCAAATGATAGACAAAAACTTTCAAAAAATAATAATAATTATGAATACATCAACATCGTAAGCTAGTCAATCTTCTAAATCGATAAACTATTAAATTCTAAACTTGGACTCAACTATGAAGCTAAGCATCTATCATTCAAATATTGGAGGATAAAATAATATTTAAAAAATCAATCTAAAAAATCTTGCAAGATAAAAAAAATACAATAATAAAAAAGAATTAGATTCTTAGGAAAAAAACCAAAGAATAATGAAATTGAAAAAAAATGATTTTTTTAAAATAAAAAAAGAATATGAATGTGAAAATATCTATTGGGGTTGAAATTGGAAAAAAAAATCTTAATTTAATAAAAAAAACTACAATAAAAATAATTTTTACAGAATTGATTTTTTTAATTTCATTAATTATTCAAAAATTATGATAAAGATAATAAAAATAAATCTTAAATAAACAAATCTTAGGGGTTGATTTGATTTTTTTTTAAACTGACACAAAAATCGAGTAAGAGAGAAAAAAAAAAACCAAAGATCATAAGTGTCACTTTAAGCATCATCGAAGGGGGGATGCTGAGATTCTTGACCACCCCACATCCAAGATAACCTTGCATAAAAAAAAGGTGGAAAAAATAACAATGCTCAAGGATTAATAATTTAATGGCAAATGACCTAATATAAAACCAATTAAAAAAATAAGTTAACTATGAGAAAAACTAAAATACCCTTGGAAGCCATTCTTAAATTTTGAAAAGCCAAAGGTCAAACATGTAATTTTACTGCTTAAAATTATAAAGGCAAATAAACCTCTTTTTGCAAGGTAATTTTATGAGCAGAAAACGGTATAAATGTTATTTCACTAAAAATAAAAGAAAAGGAGCAAAAAAAACCCTTAACAAAAGATTTATTTTAGACTTGAGGGGTCGTGTGCAATTACAAGGTTGAATGCAAAGGCAATTACAAGATTTATTCAATTGCTCATCTTGAAGGCCATTTTGTCCTTCCCATTGCTAGAGATTAGGATGCCAAATTTATTTATTTATTTATTTTTGGCATGAACACTAGTTATGGAGAACATGAGCATCATTGAGGATTAAAACCAACTTTGCAGAAATTCATTTGACATTTGCCGAAACTCATTTGACATTATGAAAAACTCCTCAGCTGTCGTATAATTCCTGCTCCCATTTCTTATTCAAAGCACGCATTCCCAACTTTGCAGAAATTCATTTGACATTTGTTGTTCTCCCTACCCTCTTTGGTTTAGCTTTTAAGGGTTTGAGCTTGCTTGCTGTTAACCCCCCCCTCTCATTCATGTCTATGGTCTCTGGAGTATAATTGCTGCCAAGCTCCCACTCAAAAGAGTGCAGCAGAGAGGCTAGACCAAGGTGAAGTACCCTGTGAGCTAACGAAATGCCCACACAAATTCTTCTCCCAGCTCCAAATGGAATAAGCTCAAAATTCTGTCCCCTGTACTCAATGTTTGATCCTAGAAATCTCTCGGGCTTGAAAGCCATGGGATCCTCCCAAGAATCTGGGTCTCTCCCAATAGCCCATACATTCACAAAAACTTGTGTATCTTTGGGAATTAGGTATCCCATGAAGTTTGTATCTTCTAAAGTATTTCGTGGAAGCAGCAAGGGAACGACTGGATGTAGCCTCAGTGTTTCCTTAATCACTGCCTGCAAATATGGAAGGTGATCTATGTCGCTTTCCTCAACCTTTCTTTGGGGTCCAACAACTTGATGAAGCTCTTCTGTCGCCCTTCCCATCACCACAGGGTCGCGCAACAGCTCTGTCATGGCCCATTCTATCGTGGTGCTTGTAGTTTCTGATCCAGCAAAAAACATTTCCTGCACCATTCATCCAGTAAGAACTTTGAATTAAATGTCGTTAAACGATATATTTCACAGAAGCTTGATGAAAATCTTGGTTTGATATGTGTACCCTGCATTTAGGCATTGTGCTTACCAGTATGATAGTTCGTCTATTCTGATCTGAGAACACATCAGGCTCATCTTTTCCATCATCTTCATACTCCAATAGTGCATCGAGGAAATCATTTGTCTTTTTTATCCCTGACTTCCACTCCTCTGTCCTCTCCTTCACAAATTTCTCCACAATCCTCATGGCTTGTCCCATGTCCTGCACCATGTTCCTCATGATCCCCTGAGGATCCAGCCATTTCAAAAATGGCAAGAAGTCTGCCACATTTGGGGTCCCAGCCCACTTAATGACATTGTTCATGGCATCATAGAACTCATGGCCATCTATTGACCGAGGGCTCACAAGATCCCGTGACAGCACAAGATTACCAATTAGATTGAAGGTCATAATGAAGAGGTAGTGGGCGACCTTGATTTCCCCCGACTCTCCCTGTGCTTGTGCTTCTGCAACATCCTCTTCAATATACTTTATCATGTCATCAATGCACTTCTGTCGGAGGACAGCTGTCTGATCGAGTTGCTTGGTTACCATGAGCTTTGATGAGCAGAGACGCCGGAGCATGCGCCAGTTTGGGCCATACCGACCTATTGCCATTGATCCTTGGTTGTAATCATGAGCTGTAAGCACAATAGGGACTTTGCGATCGCTGAAAGCAAGGTCATGGTTCTTGAATAATTCTGCAGCAGCCTCGGCAGACTGTATCACCAAGGTGTTTGTGTATCCAAGTTTTAGCCAAATTACAGGACCATGCTTTTCTTTGAGCTTGTAAAGTGTTTGGTGTGGAATGGCTCCGAGATCAAAGATGTTACCAAAGATTGGCCATGCCGGGGGCCCTGGTGGAAGTTGTTTGGTATGAACTCTCGATTTTCTCTGTTTAAGCAGAAGAAACAACGCCACTGGCATGAAAAGACCCAACCCGGCAAGTAAATTCCAGGAGCTCTCCATTTTCTGTGTCTAGTTTTCTTCCTTGTTCTCCTAATTTATATGCAAATAAGTTTTTGTTTCCATATCATCAAAAGATTTGGTGGTCCATTTACTTGGATTTTCCTATGATCATCAAACTTATTTTAAGTTTTCTTCTATTTGCTATTGTGAATTGAATAATAGTATCCACATATCATCAAAAGATACGATGATTTACTAAGGTACGATGATTTACTAAGGTTCTGTTCTCACTGAGCTATGACACGCTTTCATTTTGTTCATCCATTATTTATTTGTGTACAGAATAACAATTCAAGCAGCAACGTGATCCATCTGGTGAACGTCTCCAATGATTATGGATTATGAAAGTTCCATAAACATATTAAATAATGTTGTAATAGTTTTTGAATGGGAAAAATACAGGCCGAGCCCAGGCTGTCATCTTACAGGGGCATCATACTTAGATTAATTCAGGGGGGCGTTGACAACTCGCCATCTTAAATTTCATTGATCAGAGCACCGCTGTCAATCAACTATATTTTAATGAAAAATAGTTAGAAATAGAACAGCAGATGGTGCCAGTAACGTAGAAGAAACTAACTAGCAGCCTCAACGTTGTTGTCTGGGTCCACCAACTCTATTAAAACTCTTCTCTCACGTGTTTCATTGACTTTAAACAGCGCTGCTTGTCGTTTCCGACCCTGCAAAGAACATTTCCTGCAGCATTGCAAAAGCTTTTCAAGTTTGAACATCACATTTTTATCAAATTCTAAAAATGCGCAAGTGTTTCCGTGTTTTACCAGTGCAAATATGTTCACATTGTGATATGAGATCTTGCGAGGCCCTTCCTTCCCTGCTCTTCGTATTCCTGCAAGACATCGGGGAACTCATTGGACTTCTCTGTACCTATCTTCTGCTCCTAAATCCTATCTTTCAAAAACCCAGATGGTATTCTAATTGCTCTTCCCATGTGTTACAATTTGAATATGTATTTTAGAGTATTTTTTCCCCTTATAATTGAGAATGAACTTATAGAATTATTACAAGACTGATTTAGCTAAAACTAAAAGCTATTTTATCCCTACTTTACACAATTTCCATATCGGGAAATTAACTGCCACATTTTAACATTCCCCCTCAAGTTGGAACGTAGATATTTATCATGTCCAACTTGTCAATTGCGTCATAGAATGCCCTTCTGGAAACTGCCTTTGTGAGAATATCAGGCAGCTGATCTTTAGATAGAAGAAACGGAAGTTGTATAATTTTCCAATCAAGATTTTCTTTAATGAAGTGTCTGTCGACTTCAACGTGTTTGGTACAATCGTGTTGAACCAGATTATGAGCAATTTCGATAGCTGTCTTATTGTCATAGTGTAGATCCATAGATATTCCATAGTCAATTTCCAGGTCTTGTAATACCTGTTTAACCCATAGTAATGTTAATTAGAGAGATTACTGGGAGGAATTCCTTCATTCTCATTACAAATATTCAGTATATATATACATTTATCTGTAGTCCTACGCAGCTACTTTAGGAAAGAAGATAATCAACATCCCATAACAATCGTGATGCTTATAAATAGGAAATATGACAACTCTAATTTCCTAATGTGTAGAGATTTGTACAGCTCATGCCAACAAGTAATTCACACACACCATGAGCCATACCTCGGTATTCTGCTTCTGCACTTGACCTTGCGACCACTTTCTGCTTCTTATTTTTCCAAGTGACAAGGTTGTCTTCTACGAATGTAAAATATCCTGACGTTGATCTCCTATCAATCTGATTTCCTGCCCAATCTGAGTCTGTATACCCTTTAATATTTTAGACCTCCATTTTTGAAAATAGAAGTCCTCTTCCTGGTGCACTTTTTTAGTTTAAGTGCAATTTCAATTCTAGCTAGAATAAGAACATAAGAAGTTGTAATCAACTAGAAGTCTTATGTAATGCTACAAGCTTTTTTATATAAATAAAAGAAAAGGGATGACAGTAACCTCACTTTTTGATTTTGCTCCTAATTGCCGAAATCCTTTGTATTTCATTATTCTTATACGGTTACATTCCCATATTTGGATTCAAACAGTAACTTTAGTGTTACTATTGAACTCAATAAAACAGTAACCACGACTTTTGTTGACTTGTTGTTTCTTTGTTTTTCAACAATTAGAACCTACGAGTTTACTTGTCTGCGAGCTGCACTGCGCTTTTTTTATGTAGAAAATTAATTGATTTTTTACATGTCGTAATTAGTTATTTTAATATTTAATAAGTAAAATTGTAATAGATAAAATATGTTAGAAATGATTTTTTTCCCCAGCTAAAAAGAATAGTGTGATCGAAATGAGAAGTGGTTTGTATTTTTTTTTTTATGAGTTTCCTTTTTTCTTTGGTAATATTAGATCTGAAATATTATAAATAGTTTTTTTTTAAGAAATAAACCTAATTTTTGTGTGTGCTGTAATTAGTTATTTTAATATTTAATTAGTAAAAATATTATAGATAAAATATGTTAAATGAGTTTTTTTCTCTCTTTATATATTTTTCAGGCAATAATATTAAATAAATATTAAAACATATAATTAGTCTCACATATTTATAAGAAAAAAACCTAAAAATAATCATTATCATTATTTTGAATGCTTTATCTAGGCTTTTTTTATGTAGGAAATTGAATGATTTTATACGTGTTGTAACTGATTATTTCTATATTTTAAATTAAATTAGTAAACTTTAATACCAGCAATATTAAGGATTTTTAATAAATTTGCATGGAAGGATAAAATTGAAATAATTCAAAACTTTGAACTGAAAATATTAAGGATTTCAAACCAATTCAAAAATTCCAAGAATAGAGACCTAAATGAAACTACAATATACAATCAATTTCAATTGTAGGGCCCAATTAAAACAAATCAAAACCTATATAATGACAATAAGGACCAGAAAACACAATTGAAAGTTCAGGGACTAAACTGAAATATCACAATAAAAAGCTGCACTGACATGACCGGTGAACCGAGCGAACCATGTGAATCGAATCGATCCGAAGCGACCCAAAAATTGAGCATTATTGTTGCTGTCCATAGTGATTTGTGTCACGATGAACATGGATAAAAATAAAGACTATTTAGAAATATATTTAAAAAATAAAGGAATTAAAATAAAGAATTAAAAGTAATGGGCTGAAATGAAAACAAAATATGTTATTAATTTAAATGGAAGGATTAAATTTAAAAAATTAAAAGTGCGATAAGGAAAAAATAAATAATTATTTTATTTCTTGATTCAGTTTCGATGCCTTTATTTTTTCAGTAATTTTAGTATAATTTTAAATAATTTATTTGTATTTATGTATCTATACTCTTAGTTTTGACTTTTAATTTTTATTAGAATTTTTATTTGTATTAGTAGGCTGATTGTTTTGCTCAAATATATAGTATTATAAAAAAAAATCTAAGACCATTAACATTTTTTTGCATGTTAAAAAAGTTATTTATAGGTACGGCAGGTGGAGGGCAATTGCCTTATATATTTTTTCACTGTAGATAAATTGCCCTAATTATTTACTTGTTTCGTCTACGTATTACTTCGTATATTTTTTATTTATGTGATATTAGATATGAAATATCATACATAAGAAAACCACAAAAGTCAATCTTAAAGAAAAATAATATCAACTGATGAATTATTTCGATTATAATTGTCATTATTATTATTATCATGATTGTTAAATTGTCACAATTATTGTAGTTGTCAATATAAATATTATTATTGACAACTACAATAATTGTAACAATTTAACAATCATGATAATAATAATAATGACAATTATAATCGAAATAATTCATCAGTTGATATTATTTAACTATTCCTATCCACAATAATTTGTGTCTTGATGAACAGTGAAAAACACTATTGAAATCCGTGAGCTCTTTTAGCTTTTAAGATAATGATTACATTGTCCTTCTTTTGGAAAGATCAATTTTAACTTTACTTGAGAGGATCAAGCAAGTTTTTGAGACTAATCAACTACCATCTGCTCATAAGCAGTCATCCAGCCTGCATGGAAAGCAGTCTCTGTCGAAAACAAAAGGAGTGTCTCATGGCGGTCCTTTTAAAGAATGCATGATGAGTGGAAGTGATTCTCCAATTTTGCTGACCTGCAATTCTGTTGTTGGTGGTTCTTTGAGGCTTACAAGTGACTATATGAAAAAACTTGATCTAATGGAAAAATCAAATATGGAATCTCTTTCAAGCAGCAGCCGATTTTACTCTAAATTAGCTCTCTTCAATTCAAATGTGATCATACTAATTGAGAACCTAGCTTCATCGTCTCATATGATTGACCTTGAAGCAAGAGATGACCTCTATAGAGGATGTTACCCACCACTGTAAGAGCTGCTCTGAAGACTAGGCTCAAGGCGTGTGCCAAATCTCAAGCTCCATTTGTATATGATGCTTCACTTGCAGCAGAGTGGAACCTGGTTTTGTCACAGATATTGGAATGGCTGTCTCCACTGGCTCATAACATGAAAAGATGGCAGTCCAAGCAAAACTTTGAGAGGGCTCAAGAGGTTTCCAGCACAGATGTGCTCCTGTTTCAGACCCTCCATTTTGCTGATCAAGCAAAGACTGAAGCTTCAATAACAGAACTTCTTGTTGGTCTGAACTACATCTGCCGGTTTAACGGAGAACAGGATGAAAAAGCCTCGCCGGAGTTTTTGGGCTGCAGATCTAGTTCTCTTTATGAGCCAAAAAGGGATCATCATGCAGATTATATGGCACAGGATTGAACAGGTTCTCATAGCTCTCATATGATGAGGTGTTCAAGTTCACGAAATGATTTGGATTGGGCTACCGGACCATATCCTCACGTTGTTAAGGTTCCATGTTGATCAATCACTACATGCTCTTGTGTGTCTACGCACGTTGATCCACTCTCCGCATCTGGGTTTCAAATTCATTCATCTTTGGATGTATGCATAACTTATACTGCAACGTAAGAATGTCTGGAATGTAGAGAAATGCAATTTCACCACTCTCTCAGCAATGCCTGAAATTTGACCATACTGTATCATTCATCTTTGAGGCTTGAGTGTCGGCATACTCTGCCAAATCTTGATTTTTAGATCAAGTAAAGGAAGATCTTGTTCTCCCCCCCATCTGGAGTGCAAGAACTGTCTGTGATGTTAGAAGTTTTGAAATGTGATTAGCAAGATAAGGTGTCAGCAGTCTACTTAAATTTATAGCAAGTGCTGAAATCAAATTACTTGGTTCAAGAATGAAACAATTCACGTCCTGCTGTGCTGAATATTATGGAACTAGATTGGTGCTCACGCAATGCTTCGTGCTTATTATTATTATTTTCTTAAAACTGAAGTATGTAAACTGAACTATTTTATTTATTTTTGCATAAAAAAATAATTCATTAACTCAATTCAATTTGAAAACAAAATTCCTTTAGAAAAAGCTAAACTTAACAAAGACAATAAAATAAAATATAACTAAAAGTAAGGTGACCTGTTCTATTTATAGAAAACAAATAAAAAAAACTAAATAGCAAATGATAGACAAAAACTTTCAAAAAGAAAAAAATAATTATGAATACGTCAACTTCGTAAGCTAGCCAATCTTCTAAATCGATAAACTATTAAATTCTAAACTTGGACTCAACTATGAAGCTAAGTATCTATCAATCAAATATTGGAGGATAAAATAATATTTAAAAAATCAATCTAAAAAATCTTGCAAGATAAAAAAAATACAATAATAAAAAAAGAATTAGATTCTTTAGGAAAAAAACCCAAAGAATAATGAAATTGAAAAAAAAATGATTTTAAAAAAAAATAAAAAAGAATATGAATCAAATATGATAGGTGAAAATATCTATTGGGGTTGAAATTGAAAAAAAAAAATATCTTAATTTAATAAAAAAAACTACAATAAAAAGAATTTCTATAGAATTGATTTTTTTAATCTCATTAATTATTCAAAAATTATGATAAAGATAATAAAAATAAATCTTAAGTACAACAAATCTTAGGAGTTGATTTGATTTTTTTAAAACTGACAAAAATCGAGTAAGAGAAAAAAAAAACAAAAGGTCATAAGTGTCACTTTAAGCATCATCGAAGGGGGGATGCTGAGATGCTTGACCACCCCAGAACCAAGATAACCTTGCATAAAAAAAGGTGGAAAAAATAACAATGCTCAAGGATTAATAATTTAATGGCAAATGACCTAATGTAAAATCAATTAAAAAAATAAGTTAACCCATACTTTATTGATTAATTAATATTTTAATAAGGCAAATTACAAAAAAGGGCCAAGGGCATATCTTTATAAAAAAAAAAAAACTATGAGAAAAACTAAAGTACCCTTGGAAGCCATTCTTAAATTTTGAAAAGCCAAAGGTCAAACATGTAATTTTGCTGTTTAAAATTATAAAGGCAAACAATCCCCTCTTTGCAAGGTAATTTAATGAGCAGAAAACGCTATAAATGTTATTTCACTAAAAATAAAAGAAAAGGAGCCAAAAAAAAACCCTTAACAAAAGATTTATTTTAGACTTGAGGGGTCGTGTGCAATTACAAGGTTGAATGCAAAGGCAATTACAAGATTTATTTAAGTGCTCATCTTGAAGGCCATTTTTTCCTTCCCATTGCTATAGATTTAGGATGCCATATTTATTTATTTATTTATTTTTGGCATGAACACTAGTTATGGAGAACATGAGCATCATCGAGGATTAAAAACTCCTCAGCTGTCGTATAATTCCTGCTTCCGTTTCTTATTCAAAGCACGCATTCCCCAGGCACCCAACTTTGCAGAAATTCATTTGAAATTCGCTGTTCTCCCTACCCGCTTTGGTTTAGCTTGTAAGGGTTTGAGCTTTCTTGCTGTTATTCCCACCCCCTCATTCATGTCTATGGTCTCCGGAGTATAATTCCTGCCAAGCTCCCACTCAAAACAGTGCAGCAGAGAGGCTAGACCGAGGTGAAGTACCCTGTGAGCTAATGACATGCCCACACAAATTCGTCTCCCAGCTCCAAATGGAATAAACTCAAAATTCTGGCCCCTGTACTCAATTTTTGATCCTAGAAATCTCTCGGGCTTGAAGGAAATGGGATCCTCCCAAGAATCTGGGTCTCTCCCAATAGCCCATACATTCACAAAAACTTGTGTATCTTTGGGAATGAGGTATCCCATGAAATTTGTATCTTCTAAAGTATTTCGTGGAAGCGTCAAGGGAAGGACTGGATGTAGCCTTAGTGTTTCCTTAATCACTGCCTGCAAATATGGAAGCTGATCTATGTCGCTTTCCTTAACCTTTCTTCTGGGTCCAACAACTTGATGAAGCTCTTCTGTCGCTCTTCCCATCACCACAGGGTCGCGCAACAGCTCAGTCATGGCCCATTCGATCGTGGTGCTTGTGGTTTCTGATCCAGCCATAAACATTTCCTGCACCATTCATCCAGTGAGAACTTTGAATTAAATGTCGTTAAACGATATATTTCACAGAAGCTTGATGAAAATCTTGGTTTGATATGTGCAACCTGCATTTAGGCATCGTGCTTACCAGTATGATAGTTCGTCTATTCTGATCTGAGATCACATCAGGCTCATCTTTTCCATTACCTACGAACTCCAATAGTGCATCGAGGAAGTCGTTTGTCCTTTCTCTCCCTGACCTCCTCTCCTCTGTCCTCTCCTTCACAAATTTCTCCACAATCCTCATGGCTTGTCCCATGTCCTGCACCATGTTCCTCATGATCCCCTGAGGATCCAGCCATTTCAAAAATGGAAAGAAGTCTGCCACATTTGGCGTCCCAGCCCACTTCGTTAATTTGTTCATGGCATCATAGAACTCATGGCCATCTATTGACCGCGGGTTCACAAGATCCCGTGACAGCACAAGATTACCCATTAGATTGAAGGTCATGATGAAGAGGTAGTGGGCGACCTTGATTTCCCCCGACTCTCCCTGTGCTTGTGCTTCTGCAACATCCTCTTCAATATAATTTATCATGTCATCGATGCACCTCTGTCGGAGGACAGCTGTCTGATCGAGTTGCCTGGTTATCATGAGGTTTGATGAGCAGAGACGCCGGAGCATGCTCCAGTTTGGGCCATACCGACCTATTCCCAATGATCCTTCGTTGTAATTATGAGCTGTAAGCACAAGAGGGACTTTGCGATCGCTGAAAGCAACGTCATGGTTCGTGAATAATTCTCTAGCAGCCTCGGCAGACTGTATCACCAAGGTGTTTGTGTATCCAAGTTTTAGCCAAATCACAGGACCATACTTTTCTTTGAGCTCGTAAAATGTATGGTGTGGAATGGCTCCGAGATCAAAGATGTTACCAAAGATTGGCCATGCCGGGGGCCCTGGTGGATGTTGTGGGGTATGAACTCTCGATTTTCTCTGTTTAAGCAGAAGAAACAACGCCGCTGACATGAAAAGACCCCACCCGGCAAGTAAATTCCAGGCGCTCTCCATTTTCTGTGTTTAGTTTTCTTCCTTGTTCACCTAATTTATATGCAAGTTTACTTGGATTTTCCTATGATCGTCAAACTTATTTTAAGTTTTCTTCTATTTGCTATTGTAAATTGAATAATAGTGTCCACATGTCATCAAAAAATTGGGTGGACCTCCATTTACTTGGATTGCGTCAAAAGATAAGATGGCTTACTAAGGCTCTCTTCTCACTGAACGATGACACGCTTTCCTTTCTCCTGTCTTTGTTCATCCATTAATTTTTTGTGTAAAAGACAACATTTCAAGCAGCAACTTGATCCATACGGTGAACGTCTCCAATAATTATGGATCATGAAAGCTCCATAAACATATTGAATAATATAGTGATATTTTTTGAATGCTCCTGATTCGAGCCCAAGTCAAGATATACATTTCTTGTAAAGACTTAAAATAATCAGAATTTTACTCACTCATTTATATCTACAAAATACACTTTAAAGAAGGAAGGGGGGGTTTAAAAAACTAACTAGCAGCATGGCAAAACCCAAAGATCAATACACCCTGAGAACCCAAAAGAAACAGAGGATGCTTCCCAGTATGCAAGAACATGTATTTTAACTAGCAACTGGGTCTTTGCCACTGGAAAATTAGAACAGGCAGTCTTGTGTTTGGGATAACAGGATGTAATCTTACTGTTTCCTTCATCACTGAGTTGAAGTATGGTAATCGATCAATGTCGCTTTCCTCAACGTTGTTGTCTGGGTCCAGCAACTCTGTTAAGCTCTTCTTTCATGTTTTTCATTGACTTTGGGTGGCGGAGCAGCTCTGCCATGACCCATTCAATAGTGCTGCTTGTCGTTTCCGACCCAGCAAAAAGCTTTTCCTGCAGCATTGCACAGCATTGAATAATAGTGTCCACATGTCATCAAAAGATTGGGTGGACCTCTATTTACTTGGATTGCGTTATCGTCAAAAGATAAGATGGCTTACTAAGGCTCTCTTCTCACTGAACGATGACACGCTTTCCTTTCTCCTGTCTTTGTTTTTCCATTAATTATTTGTGTAAAGGACAACATTTCAAGCAGCAACTTGATCCATACGGTGAACATCTCCAATAATTATGGATCATGAAAGCTCCATAAACATATTGAATAATATAGTGATATTTTTTGAATGCTCCTGATTCGAGCCCAAGTCAAGATATACATTTCTTGTAAAAACTTAAAATAATCAGAATTTTACTCACTCATTTATATCTACAAAATACACTTTAAAGAAGAAAGGGGGGGTTTAAAAAACTAACTAGCAGCATGGCAAAACCCAAAGATCAATACACCCTGAGAACCCAAAAGAAACAGAGGATGCTTCCTAGTATGCAAGAA
Organism: Salix caprea; assembly: GCA_964035475.1. Taxonomy (NCBI): domain Eukaryota; kingdom Viridiplantae; phylum Streptophyta; class Magnoliopsida; order Malpighiales; family Salicaceae; genus Salix; species Salix caprea. The sequence continues at coordinate 7,105,098 of OZ037751.1, forward strand.
CGTGTATTTTAACTAGCAACTGGATCTTTGCCACTGGTAAATTAGAACAGGCAGTCTTGTGTTTGGGATAACAGGATGTAATCTTACGGTTTCCTTCATCACTGAGTTGAAGTATGGTAATCGATCAATGTCGCTTTCCTCAACGTTGTTGTCTGGGTCCAGCAACTCTGTTAAGCTCTTCTTTCACGTTTTTCATTGACTTTGGGTGGCGGAGCAGCTCTGCCATGACCCATTCAATAGTGCTGCTTGTCGTTTCCGACCCAGCAAAAAGCTTTTCCTGCAGTATTGCACAGCATTGAATAATAGTGTCCACGTGTCATCAAAAGATTGGGTGGACCTCAATTTACTTGGATTGTGTTATCGTCAAAAGATAAGATGGCTTACTAAGGATCTCTTCTCACTGAACGATGACACGCTTTCCTTTATGCTGTCTTTGTTCATCCATTAATTTTTTGTGTAAAGGACAACATTTCAAGCAGCAACTTGATCCATACGGTGAACGTCTCCAATAATTATGGATCATGAAAGCTCCATAAGCATATTGAATAATATAGTGATATTTTTTTAATGCTCCTGATTCGAGCCCAAGTCAAGATATACATTTCTTGTAAAAACTTAAAATAATCAGAATTTTACTCACTCATTTATATCTACAAAATACACTTTAAAGAAGGAAGGGGGGGGTTAAAAAACTAACTAGCAGCATGGCAAAACCCAAAGATCAATACACCCTGAGAACCCAAAAGAAACAGAGGATGCTTCCTAGTATGCAAGAACGTGTATTTTAACTAGCAACTGGATCTTTGCCACTGGTAAATTAGAACAGGCAGTCTTGTGTTTGGGATAACAGGATGTAATCTTACTGTTTCCTTCATCACTGAGTTGAAGTATGGTAATCGATCAATGTCGCTTTCCTCAACGTTGTTGTCTGGGTCCAGCAACTCTGTTAAGCTCTTCTTTCACGTTTTTCATTGACTTTGGGTGGCGGAGCAGCTCTGCCATGACCCATTCAATAGTGCTGCTTGTCGTTTCCGACCCAGCAAAAAGCTTTTCCTGCAGCATTGCACAGCATTGAATAATAGTGTCCACATGTCATCAAAAGATTGGGTGGACCTCCATTTACTTGGATTGCGTTATCGTCAAAAGATAAGATGGCTTACTAAGGCTCTCTTCTCAATGAACGATGACACGCTTTCTTTTCTCCTGTCTTTGTTCATCCATTAATTATTTGTGTAAAGGACAACATTTCAAGCAGCAACTTGATCCATACGGTGAACGTCTCCAATAATTATGGATCATGAAAGCTCCATTAACATATTGAATAATATAGTGATATTTTTTGAATGCTCCTGATTCGAGCCCAAGTCAAGATATACATTTCTTGTAAAAACTTAAAATAATCAGAATTTTACTCACTCATTTATATCTACAAAATACACTTTAAAGAAGAAAGGGGGGTTTAAAAAACTAACTAGCAGCATGGCAAAAGCCAAAGATCAATACACCCTGAGAACCCAAAAGAAACAGAGGATGCTTCCTAGTATGCAAGAACGTGTATTTTAACTAGCAACTGGATCTTTGCCACTGGTAAATTAGAACAGGCAGTCTTGTGTTTGGGATAACAGGATGTAATCTTACTGTTTCCTTCATCACTGAGTTGAAGTATGGTAATCGATCAATGTCGCTTTCCTCAACGTTGTTGTCTGGGTCCAGCAACTCTGTTAAGCTCTTCTTTCATGTTTTTCATTGACTTTGGGTGGCGGAGCAGCTCTGCCATGACCCATTCAATAGTGTTGCTTGTCGTTTTCGACCCAGCAAAAAGCTTTTCCTGCAGCATTGCACAGATTGAATAATAGTGTCCACATGTCATCAAAAGATTGGGTGGACCTCTATTTACTTGGATTGCGTTATCGTCAAAAGATAAGATGGCTTACTAAGGCTCTCTTCTCACTGAACGATGACACGCTTTCCTTTCTCCTGTCTTTGTTCATCCATTAATTATTTGTGTAAAGGACAACATTTCAAGCAGCAACTTGATCCATACGGTGAACGTCTCTAATATTTATGGATCATGAAAGCTCCATAAACATATTGAATAATATAGTGATATTTTTTGAATGCTCCTGATTCGAGCCCAAGTCAAGATATACATTTCTTGTAAAGACTTAAAATAATCAGAATTTTACTCACTCATTTATATCTACAAAATACACTTTAAAGAAGGAAGGGGGGGGGTTTAAAAAACTAACTAGCAGCATGGCAAAACCCAAAGATCAATACACCCTGAGAACCCAAAAGAAACAGAGGATGCTTCCCAGTATGCAAGAACATGTATTTTAACTAGCAACTGGGTCTTTGCCACTGGTAAATTAGAACAGGCAGTCTTGTGTTTGGGATAACAGGATGTAATCTTACTGTTTCCTTCATCACTGAGTTGAAGTATGGTAATCGATCAATGTCGCTTTCCTCAACGTTGTTGTCTGGGTCCAGCAACTCTGTTAAGCTCTTCTTTCATGTTTTTCATTGACTTTGGGTGGCGGAGCAGCTCTGCCATGACCCATTCAATAGTGCTGCTTGTCGTTTCCGACCCAGCAAAAAGCTTTTCCTGCAGCATTGCACAGCATTGAATAATAGTGTCCACATGTCATCAAAAGATTGGGTGGGCCTCCATTTACTTGGATTGCGTTATCGTCAAAAGATAAGATGGCTTACTAAGGCTCTCTTCTCACTGAACGATGACACGCTTTCCTTTCTCCTGTCTTTGTTCATCCATTAATTATTTGTGTAAAGGACAACATTTCAAGCAGCAACTTGATCCATACGGTGAACGTCTCCGGGGTGTTTAGGAATGTGTTTGAAATTCACTCCCCCGCAGCGTATGCAAAGAAGAAAATGAACAGTAGCTTGGCAAATTTTCGAGTGTGATGAAAAGCGTACCTGTTAACACCTTTGGGTAGAGGAGATCGAGGTGATTCTTCTGGTCGTGGTGGCTTCAGAAATGGTGGCCTGTGGTGGCCGGAATGGACGTCGGAAGGTAACGGTTTGTGGTTGCTGTCATCGGGATGCTGGTCTGCTTCCTCGCCGGAGGAAGTTGCTTTGCTGCTGGAGTGAAGGAGGGGATGTTGGTGACTACGGAGAGGTGTGTGGTGGTCGGAGTTGGTGGCCGAAGTTGCTGAACCGAGAGGGAGAGAGAAAGAAGCTCCTCTAGTTCTAGAGAGAGACAACGGGATCGAGAGAGAAGAGAAGAAAAAGAAGAGAAAGAAAAGAAACTGGTGATGCTTGGCTGGCGTACAAACAACTAGATTTTTTACGTGAATTCTTCCCTCTTTCTCCTCTATTTCTCTTATGCTTTTCCTTCTGCGTAAAAAATCTTTTTTTTTCTTTCCTCCCTCTGTTCTTTTCTTCCCTTTTTTTCTTCCCCCTATTGCTTGTCCCTGCCTCTGCATAATTATAGCAGAGGAAACGGCCTCTTCGGCTACCCATGGCGTGTAGCCGAGAGGGCACCGCCTGCCTTGCCCAGTAACGGGGTTGTGCAGGCAGCATGTGTGCACTGTTCAGGTGATTGAACAGTGCACGCAATGATTTTGCAGAGAAAGAAAGGAAAAAACGATTCGGTCCCCCCTTTTTTATAATTGTTCAAATTGCACCCCGATTGAATTTAAACTTATGATTTTGTGCAATTACACTCTCGGTCATAATTCCAATACCAGCTTAACTTTGCGCGGCTCTTTTTTATTTTGGTCCTTGGTTCCTGATTTTCACGATTTAACCCTCAATCGACCATTAAAACTCTCAATTTATTCAATTCGGCCTCCGATTTCGCATAATTGGCTCGGACGAATTCAAATTGGTCTCCAAAAATTCCAATCTCATCAATTGAATCCGAATTAAATTCAAAAACTTGATTTCTCATCGATTAAGCCCTTAATAAAATTAATTTGGCCAATTTAAAATATGATCAAGTCCTTGCACTTAATTAAATCTTTTGATTGGACCCTAAATTAATTCTCAAACATATTTATACTTTTAAATCGGCCAACAATTAAACCAAACTGACCCATAAAAATATAATCACATCTTTTGACTTAATTTTTACGTAGATTTATCCGATAATAAATTACTTTGACCTTGAATCTGCGATTTCCTTCATTTTGGACACAACAAATATACGATCGAGCTCTTGAAAACATCCAAAATTTCAACTTGATTTTCCTGCTGACAACAGACCCCTTTTATGTTATTTTCGGGTAGTTTTGGGGATGGCCCGAAACTGGGTTACGACAGTTGCCCCCTTCTTTACAATGCTTACGACTAAAGTCTTTGTAAAAGACTTTAACTAGTAAGTGTTGTAAAGAAGAAGAAAAAAATGAAGTTGGTCTCATTGTGACGGGTGACCTACCCGGTTAGACTGGTCTCATTTTTCTGGGTGACCTACCCGGTTAGCATGGTCTCATTTTTCTAGGTGACCTACCCGGTTAGACTGGTCTCATTTTTCTGGGTGACCTACCTGGTTAGACTGGTCTCATTTTTCTGGGTGACCTACCCGGTTAGCATGGTCTCATTTTTCTGGGTGACCTACCCGGTTAGCATGGTCTCATTTTTCTGGGTGACCTACCCGGTTAGACTGGTCTCATTTTTCTTGGTGACCTACCCGGTTAGCATGGTCTCATTTTTCTGGTCTCATTTTTCTGGGTGACCTACCCGGTTAGCATGGTCTCATTTTTCTGGGTGACCTACCCGGTTAGACTGGTCTCATTTTTCTTGGTGACCTACCCGGTTAGCATGGTCTCATTTTTCTGGGTGACCTGCCCGGTTGGAAGTTAGCAGGGTCTCATTTTTCTGGGTGACCTACCCGAGTTAAAGATGAAGGTGAAGGAGGTCTCATTTTTACGGGTGCCCTACCCGGATGGAAAATGGAAGGGTCTCATTATTACGGGTGACCTACCCTGATAGAATTGATGGTGTGGGTCTCATTATTACGGGTGACCTACCCGAATGAAAGATGGTGAAGATGGGGATGCAATGCATGATGATGCATGTATATTTACTTGAGAAATATAGGTCCCTTTTCTTTGATGCTTCATTGTCATAGGATGCCTTTTGCCTATTCTCCAAAGCTTTGTTGTCATTCATTCACCAAGTCTCAAACGCATTGCTTCTTCTGACCTATCTGCGATGATCTCTGCTCTCATTGCTTATCAAGTTTAACATTGCCCCCAAGTGTGGTATTGCTTGATTCATCATGAAGGAGTGTAACAAGTCATCCATCTTCTTGGATTCTCTCAATAACAGCTCTTTGGTTTGTGTATGTTCTGCTAACAATCATTGCAAGGCTTGCTACTGTTGTTCTCATCTTGGATTGCCGATCCGTCATGGAGTTTTTCATCAATCGAAACATATTTCTTCATGGAATTGTCAAGTCATCTAAAAAATACATCCAAAACTCATCGATGCATGCTCCATGTTATCATCAATAAATTTCTCTCAGCTCGTGAGAAGAGATGTAATGCTATCATCACCCACATTCATGCAATGAATTGCGCCTTGAATTGATGCAATTGTTCGGTCATGCAATCCAAAACTCTTCATTGTAGACTTAATTTCTTCTGAACAAATTCTTCTTAGTCTATGCAAAGAATTATGATGTTATAATTAATAAGGTTTTATCTGTCTCCCATATTCATGCGGTGAACTGAACCTTGAGTCGATTGGCTTCAAAGCAAATTATTCCTCAGCAATCTTAGTGGCTTGCATACTCTTCAATATTTATCAAAATACACCCATGCAACAATATCATTTTAGAGACAACCAAATCTGCGGATAAGCCGATATTTCAGAAATTTGAAGGTGCCCTTCAAATCCAATCTTATTCTCAATCACTGTTGGAGCTTATCAAACCATCACTCTCTATTAAGCAATGTTGCCCTGAGTTGAATCCGTTGGTGCTCATTGATGAATTTCACTAAATCAATCATTTGCTTGTGCTTCTACGCCCCCAAGCTGAAGTGAAATTGTTTGTATTCCTATCAAGATCCACACTGTGCCTTCTGACTGCTGGGCTTTTTCAATCAAGGACTGTCAATATCAAGGATTCTGCAAAATCCAGTCATTGTCTTCTTTGTTTGTAAATCTTTTTGTTCTAAAATTAAATCACCAATTCAAAAGATCATGTGCATCCAAAGTCTAATTCTTGAAAAAAAAACCGAGCTCATGTAGGCGTGAAGCAGCATACCAATTGTCAAGTCCACAGTAACAAACAGTGAACGACCGATCTCCTTTATCTCTTTAGCGAGCGAACTTGCCCGCGCGTTTTGCTGGGTTCTATTTATATAGAAAACTGATTGATTTTATGTGTGTTATAATTGGTGATTTTAATATTTAATTAGTAAAATTGTTGTATCGAACATGTTGATGGTTGAGTTTATTTTAACGGCAACAAACTATTTAACCGGCAAATAGCAAAATTGCAATCGCTAAAATCTATCAAAGATGGATTATTTTTGGTTGATTGCTATTGTGTGTTGATTTATTTAATTCATAGATTGCAAAACTGCAATTGATTGATTGTTTGCTGTGTCTTAATTATTTTGATAATTATATCATCGGTTGATTAAAGAAATGCAATCGACAAAATCAATTAGAGATTAATTATTTTTTTTTTGTAGTTAATTGCAAAGTTATTGATCCCGTCCCGTTCCGACCGGAACGGCCCGTCCCGACCGGAACGGCCCGTCCCGTTGCAAAATCCGGGACAAAACGGCGACGTTTTTGTCCCGGTCAAAATCCCGGCCAGATCCGGCAATTCCGGCCGGAACGTCCCGGTTCCGTACCGGGCGTTCCGTTCCGGGTTCAAAATAAAAAAAAATTCAAAAACAAAAAAGAAAAACTCAACCTATAAATTATATATTAGTAAAAATAAAAAATTAAGATCTGAGTCCTAATAGTGTTCTTCCGCATCGACGTTGCTCAAAAGCAGAAAAGAGAAATGCAAATGGCAAACTCACGCGTAAAGATGATATTTTAAGGATGAAGGAGGGCTTCACCGACATTAGCTTCCCTCATTACCGTAGTTCGTCTTGTAACATGGAGCTGAAGCGAGGCTCCGTATATCAAAGCTCCAGAAGAAGAAGTAGAAGAAGGGATTGGGGGGGGGCGGCGGCTAGAGAAAAAGAAGGGATGGGTAGGGTTTTGTTTTGTTTATTAAAATGAAGGGGACAAATGGGTGGGGTAGTTTTTATACTAATTATTATATAATAATAATAATTAATTAATATATTAATTAATTATTAATTACTATAATAATAGTTAACCTAAAAAATAGGGGTATTAATTTGTAATTAATTTGATTGAATTATTTATAATGGAATGTATTTTAATTAGTTATGTTTGAACTTATTGATTATTTCTTAATGTGTTCATTTTGTTTTTTTTAAGTTTTTCTAACATTAAAAAACAATAAGTAACATTAATTAATTTCAAATACAACAACCATAAAAAAACATAGAATTACTTGAAAAACATACAATAAGTAGCTTAAATTTCAAATATTCTGGATCTTTTAATTATAATTAAATTCATTTTTTATTTTTTATTTTAAAAATAATAATTTTATTGTTGGAATTTTAGAGATGTTTCTAATTTTGAGATTATGTTTGTATTGTATAATTTAAATTTCATTTATCTTGAATTTAAATTATACTTGTTAAATTAATATTTTATTTTTTTCATATATATAATTAAATAAAAATGAACAGTACAAAACCGGAACGGTACCGAAACCGGAACGTTCCGTTCCAAACACAAAACCAGAACGGTACCCGGGACGGGATCAATAACTATGGTTAATTGGGCATTCGATGGCGGTTGGGTGTATCGTAATTGTTCGGCTTATTATTCTCTTTTTTATTTTTATTTATTCTTCAAGTCAAATAATTATTTGAGATCTAATAATACTTTTTTTTGTTTTGTCATTTATTTTATTTTTTAATTGCTTTTTAAAAACAAAATATTATTAGGTGTTGGAATTTCTAATTATTGTAGATAAGGCATTCATAATAATAATTATTCGTCAATTTTTTTCTTATAAATATGTTAGACTAATTATATATTTTGCTATTTATTTCATATTAGCGCCTTAAAAATAATGATAATAATTAGTTGTAATTTTTTCTCTGATAAATATGTTAGACTAATTATATATTTTGTTATTTATTTCATATTAGCGTCTTAAAATATATATATATATATATATATATATATATATATATATATATATATATATATATATATATATATATATATATATAACTTTGTGGAATTGCGATCTCCTTTAGGTATTCTATAAAATACTAATAGTCATAGTGCGTGTAACCTGATCCGGACACCCTGATTATATAAAAAAAATGTATAAGTAGGAAAAACAAACAGGAAAAAATGTTAAGAAAAAATGAGCCCAGGGATTATTCGCGGCGCGCTCAGTTGGCCAGGAAAAAAAATATATACTTGGGAAGAAAAAATCGTGGTGCGCGTAAGCTGACCCAAACACCTCGGTTAAGAAAAAAAATATATAAGTGGCAAAACAAAATAGGGAAAAAAATGTCAAAAAAAAGTGGATCCGGAGATTAGTCGTGGTGCGCGTAAGTTGGCCCGGACACCTTACTGATTAAAAAAAATTCTTGTTTTTTGTAAAAAAAAAAAACAACAACCAGTTATTAAAAAAAAAATCGATTTTTTTACAAAAATAAAACAGTTCTTAAAAAAAATCATGGTGCGCGTAAACTAACCCGGACACCCGGTCATGAAAAAAAAAATATAAGTGGTAATAAAAAATAGGGAAAATAATAAAAAAAAAAATGAATCCAGAGATTAGTCGGTGCGCATAAGCTGCAACTGATATTCCGGTTTAAAAAAAACAAATAAAAATCTTGGTTAAAATAAAAAAACAGAAAACGCCTTTTCAAACAGTATTGAATAGTGAAAATTATTATTAAAAAAAAGAAGAAGCATAGTTATAAAAAAAAAAGTGCAAGGGGAAAGCACCTTTTTAAACAGTAATGAGAAAAAAAATCGTGGTGCGCATAAGTGAACCTTGACACCCCGGTCATGGGAAAAAAAATAAGCGGAAACAAAAAAATGGAAAAAAATATATAAGTGGAAACAAAAAAAGGAAAAAAAATGGATCCGGAGATTAGTCATGGTACGCGTAAACTATCATTGATACCCTAGTTTTAAAAAATAATAAGAATAAGAATAATAAGAATAATAAGAATAAAAAAAAGGGAAAGTAACTTTACCAGACAGGCATTTTCAAAATCAGCATTGTAGAAGGAAAAAACAAAAACACGGTAGTTTTAAAAAATAAGAATAATAAGAATAATAAAAAAAAGGGAAAGCAACTTTTCCAGACAGTTGCTTTCCAAATAACAAAAAAACGTATTTCAGAAAGAAAAAAAAAAAAACCAAAATCAAATTTGTTGGCTGAGGGGTTCGAACCCCTGCACGCTGAATTTTCCAGGGCGCAGCGAGCCGCTCGGCCACAGGCACTTCTTTGTCATTTCCACCATAGAAATTATAAAAAGCATCTCTGTGCAAAAAAAAAAAAAAAAAAAAAAAAACAGGTGCACATACGCGCGCGAAGCAAGGGTGGAAAATGGCCAGTCCACAGTGCACATGAGTGTGTGTGCACAGTGGCTGGCCGAGCTCTTTTAGCTCTTTTACTAATGACCATGATTCAATGCAACTCGGTTTCTAGCTTTGATTTGATTTATAAGATTTTATGATGTTCTTTGTGCTATTGGGAATGTTGAACAAAGAAACCACTATTTCATCTTCATAAACTTTATTTTGATCATGGGTCATATTATTGGGTTTTGGGCTGGACTAAGAGGCTTAATTTACATGATTGGGCTTAGCATTTAAGCCCTAAGATCATATTTAGCAAAGTCAAAATTTATCAAAGATAAAAAAATATTTTAAATCATTTGCATGATTACGCTAGATGTCATGTTGATTCTCGTATCAACCTAATTTAAACATAACAACATCAGCTAAACACTAAAACTTGCATAACTCTATTATTTTTTGTATTTTCATCTTTCTAAAATATACTAACAACAACTAAATTCTTATAAATTCACATTACAATATTCACCATGAATTTCAAACATCCTAACATAATTAAAACATCAAAAATCAATCCAATTTAGTCAAATTTCTAAATCCCTCGGATCTCAAACCATGGTTGGCCACTTTAATATTTTCATTTTCATAATTGATTTCTATTTTTTTTTTTTTAGTTTGGTCTTTATTTATGACTTCACAACCCCCATCTTCAAGAACTTAAACAATTTAGCATTTTCATTCAAAATTACATAAACCCTAAAATTCAAAATTAAGGATTTTCAACCATCCATAATCAAGAAAACATTGAAAAGAGACATCTTATCATAACTAATTGATCAAATTTTACTATCTTTTTTCAATCATTTCCAACAATTCTCCTCTTTCTCTTCTAAGTTGCACACTTTCTCTCCATGCCTTATTAACCTTACCATAGAAGTTTTTCTAATTGGGTTTTTTTATTCCTGGTAAAAATCGCTTAGCTCTCATCTCCATATCATATGATTGACAGAAGAAAAAGAAGAGTTTCGAGTATTTCTTCCTCTCAAATGTTATTGGCCTCTTTATACGAGGAAAGAAGGATTTAACGTCTCATATTTTGTTTCTATCAAATCTCCAATCGACATTTTCATGCACTTATTTTTTTTATTTTGTCCAAGATTTTAACCTAATTAACTCGGGATTTTCACCCCTGGTCATAAAAAATTCTCTTATTTTATTCTTGTTTGATTGAGAATTATGCTAGTTAGCACGAGATTTACACCTATTGTGTCTACTTTTGACAACATTTAGCTATAGCTTAAAGAGAAACTATACCAAGATTACAAATTGTTAGAACATGTCTCTGCAAATTTTATAGTAAAAGAGCTCATAAATATTCATGCATATTAAAATTTTGCATGCATAACCCATATATACAGGGAGAAACTAATATAAACTAAACTAACAAAGATTCTAAATAATAATTCAACATGGATTCTATATAAAACTATTATTTTTTATCTATAAATCCTTTTCTCTAATAAAGAAATCAAACAAGTTATTATCTTGACTTGTTACAACTAATTTCTTGTTGATGTTGAATTCTAACAGCAGCACTCAAAAGGTGCTATGGGATTGATTAGATCTAAAAAAATTAAATTTTGGTAGGATTTTGTGTTTAATTTAAAGTTTATGTTAACATTAAAATAATATTTGATTATTTTCTCAAGATAAATAAATAGTAAAAAATAAAAATACAAGAAGAAATGAGAGTAGAGATAAAGTTGTGTTTAATAGTGGTATTTAAAATGGAGTAAATATTTCTTTATTATGTTTTGTTGATGAGAAACAAGATAAAATAAATTATTGAAAAGTCTATTTACCCTTGATAAATTCATAATATTTGGAACAAGATAATTATTTACACTCATCAAAATCATATTAAAATGAGATTTGTAATCATCACAAAAAATAATAATTCATTACTAAAAGATAATATAATTAAATTATCATTTCTTCAAATATATCTAATTATTAAACCAATGAAAAATTAAAGTAAATATTTGCATCAATAAAAAATTAAAATATAACATAGTTGTTAATGCAAGACAATCATTTCAACACAAACGCACCCTTTTTTTTGTTATCATTCAACCCTCGCCTCTCATCATTAAATTTAATTTCCTTGAGAACATGATAAATCTTTATTTATCTATATTATGTAGTTTTTAACTATTATATTAATTTCTTAATACTTTTATCTATTATCTTATAGTGTTAAAAAAAACTCACTAAGAAAAAAGTTTTCTTATGCTTTTTAATAAAAATCACTCTATGTTAGTTACTTTTATTCAAATTATATATATAAAGTATTTACTGTAATTCATTTGTTTTTTAATTGATACAAATTATTAAGTTATATAAAATAATTAATTATTTATTTTCACCAATTGATTTTTTCCACATTAATTTGATAAAATGAAAAACTAAATTTTTAATACAGTTATATTTTTTAAAATTATTTTTAAGAATTAAAATATTTATATTTATATATGTGTGATAAAAAAAATATTCTGAAATTAGTAAAATTAAAAAAACATTGAAATCTTTAAAGTAGCAACTGTAGAAAAGGAATTTAGCTTGATTTCTTTTTTAATTTCCATCTCCTGTTTCTCTGGTTTTGAGATGGACAATCAAACTGGCTAAAGTTGTTCTCGCAACAAAGACAAAACTATGTTTTCATAGTCAAATACTGACTTCATCTCTGCTGTTATAAGCCATGTGAACTCACATTAAAAAGTTGTAAAAACTAAAATCATTAATTGTAGATTAAATTTTTTATATGTGTGTATTACACCAGGCAGAAGCCAAAAACATAGGTGAAACATTTATATTCCCTAGACCTTGCTTGGTTTATACGATCCCAGAAGTTGACCAAGTCAAATTTTTATAATATATATGTGTGTGTGTGTGTGTGTGTGTGTGTGTGTGTAGGGTTGATTTGAAAGAGAGGAAATTTAGAACGCCAATCCCGCCACCAAATGTTGGAGGGTAAGTGCTTTTGAAATAGAAAGCAAAAAAGAAAAAGCTGCTGCATCACCTTCACTTTCAGCGACAGCAATTAGTCTTACCATGCTCTGGTGCCCCCCACCATGGCCATTTGACAATTGACTTTTACAAGATTGGCGTGTTTTTAAATTATCTATTTTATTCCACCCCAAGATTGTTAATTATAAAAACCAAATTCTTAAATTGTTATTGATTCTTTTTTCTTGGTAATAATTAGTGATGCATCAAGTTCCATGTTGCAGATGAGCTGATAAGAAATCTTGGCGATGGGCGAAGTCACCTCTCGTTTGGTTGTCAGGCGCAATCTATTAAGAATTTCTTTTAAAAAGAGCTCGAAAATAGAAAATCTTTGTTGCTGCTGTAAAAAGAAAGGAGCCGATGCTAAAATGCATCACCATTGTAGTTATTTGTATCTCTCTTTTTTGGATTTACGTGGGTATTAAGGTCAGTTTGCGTGTATTCCGACTAATCCTATAGATCTTGAAGTTAACGACTATTTAAGCCTCCAATGATCATCATATTAACAACCACATGGCTCGAACCTAAGATCACATGAAGAGTAAACTTCTTAGTCTCAATCTCTTATCACCGTTTAGTTACTGTACACTTGACATTCCTGGTTTTCTTCCCATGGAAGGTGACCCAAGCTAGGTCCAAATCAAAGATAATTCAATGCTGGATTGCGTAACTGTTTGAAAGTGTAATTAAGAATATTTTTGAAAATATTTTTTGTTTAGAAATGTATCAAAATAATATTTTTTTTATTTTAAAAAAATTATTTTTTATATCATCACAACAAAATAATTTAAAAACATCAATTTTTTTAATTTAAAATTAAAAAAAAATTATTTTTTTCAAAAACATTTTCTAAACACATTCTCATACACCCCTTGTAAGGGCTAGGGCTAGGTAACGGGGGCTTGTTTCTCAAGAGACATCGTTTCTAGACAGAAATCAAAATTGCGAGGGTTTCGGGGATGGATGGAACTGAAGACATCTGTGATATTCTGGTTTAATTTACGAGTCCTGTTCCTCGTAGTACAGCCAGCGATTTTGCTTCCTTGAGACTTAAAGTTGTCGTCTTTTTCCTTCCACGATAATGTAAACGAGGAGCAGAACCCCCTGTCTCTTTATCAAAAGTGAAAAAAAAAAAAAAAAAGCTTCATAAAATAGCCTCACAAGAGATTTGAAAATTGCAATTTTGGGTCAATGCATGGATTTCTCACTTTGAACAATTTCCCTCCTCAAGGTAACAGATTAAAACAGTCATGATTTATTTGCACTGCTGCATGTTAGTCGTAATCATTGGATGTAAATTGTAATAGCTGTTTTTTGTTTGTTTTTCAACAGGTGAAAACAGAGATGCAAAACTTTACCCACCAATCCCTTTTTAAAATAGAAAAACAAATAGAATAGAGTTAGCGGAGTCAAATGAACACATGATCCATCAATTAGACAGAACAGGTAGGTGTCAAGTTAGAGATGCTTTGGTCAAATGTTCGACGCGACTCCTGCTACTGCCCACTACTCTCTAGAAATTATCTCTGAAACAAATGATGATGTGCGTCTGTAAAGTTTCATTCCTTTTAATAAAGTGGAGTTACTTCGGCAGTATGTATGAAGATAAAAGCTGCTGCTAAATAATGAGGAGCACTCTGTCGTCTGTACTCCCATGGTGATCAGAAATGGCGATGGAGAATCCCTCACCCACATGAGAGAGAAAGCAGAATTCGAGGAGTGCAATTTACTCAAATTTCATATGGGATCGAGGAGTGGAGAGCAGCAATCATTCAAGCAACCACCTTCATGTCTTCCTTTAATCATGTTCCTTCTCTCAAAGATCATTAAAGTTGGAATCATTAACTGGGTCTCTCCCCCACGTCGTTCTTCCTTTAATCATGACACCACAAGATTATATACATAAACACAAGATTTGTCTTCTTCTTTTTAACTAATTAAATTTTAAACGGAGATAGTTTTTTAAAATGGTATTAAAATTTTATCGATTCAATGATTATGAGTTCAAATCTTATCACTCTTATTTTATTTGATAAAAATCAAACATAAAGTAATATAAGTCTGTGTAAATTTCAAACTAAAAAAATTTTAACTTGAGAAAATTATTAGAAAATAATATAAATCATATTCTAGAAACACACTTACCAACTTAAAATTTAAAATGAGATAGCTATTTAACATTTCTTACCCCCTCTCTCTCTATTCTGTATTTAAACCTTTTTTTTTTTCTAAATCTAAAACAGGTGAAAGACAAAAGAGAAAGTAGCAATCCCCTCAGCTTTCCTCTCTCCTTGCATGTTTTTAAAACACTATATCTTCCCTCACTCATTCTTCCCGCCTTTACCCTAGAGAAAGAAAGCAGCATGAAGACAATTTTTCTCCTCTATTTCACCATCTTTCTCTCTGTCCATGTCTCTGATCTTACTGTCACTGCTGCTCCTCCGAATGACACGGATGCTCTTACTCTCTTCCGCCTCCAAACTGATACTCACGGCAACCTCCTCTCCAACTGGACTGGTCAGAACGCCTGTGGTTTCCCCACCGCGTGGCTTGGGGTCGGATGCTCCGCCTCCGGCCGTGTGGTTTCCCTCTCTTTGCCCTCTCTCTCACTTCGTGGGCCCATCACTTCACTTTCTCTCCTTGATCAGCTTCGCCTCCTAGACATCCATGACAACCGCCTGAATGGCACCATTTCTCCTCTCACAAACTGCACCCATCTCAAGCTTCTCTACCTTGCAGGCAATGACTTTTCAGGTGACATTCCACCCGAGATTTCGTCTCTCAACCGTCTCCTTCGTCTTGACTTGTCCGACAACAACATACATGGCAAGATCCCCGTGCAGTTGACCAATTTGACCGCGCTGCTGACACTCCGCTTACAGAACAATGAGCTGTCCGGTCACGTTCCTGATTTGTCTACGTCTTTTCCAGATTTAAAAGAGCTGAATTTGTCCAATAATGAGCTTTACGGGCGGTTACCAGATAACCTACTGAAGAAATACGGCGACCGAAGCTTTTCTGGCAATGAAGGTCTGTGCGGGTCCATCCCATTGCCAGTGTGTTCCTTCACAGGCAATGAACAACCAGTCGATTCAGATCAAACAGTACCCTCTAATCCTAGCTCTATGCCTCAAACCCCACTCCTTGGAAAAGATAAATCTCGGTCACATAAAGGACTAAGCCCCGGTGCTATAGCGGCAATTGTGATAGCGAATTGTGTGACGTTACTGGTGGTGGTTTCGTTTTTAGTTGCGTATTACTGTGGTAGAGATAGAAGTGGTAGTGCGAGTTCAAAAGCGGGCAGTGAGAGTGGAAAGAGGAGGAAGAGCGGGAGCAGCTATGGGAGTGAAAAGAGAGTGTATGCGAACGAGGGTGGAGATAGTGATGGGACCAATGCTACAGACAGGAGTAAGCTAGTGTTCTTCGACAGGAGGAAGCAGTTTGAACTCGAGGATCTACTGCGTGCGTCGGCTGAGATGCTCGGGAAAGGGAGCTTGGGGACTGTTTATAAGGCGGTTCTCGATGATGGTGGTACAGTGGCTGTCAAGAGGTTGAAGGATGCAAACCCTTGTGCTAGGAAGGAGTTTGAACAGTACATGGATGTGATTGGGAAACTTAAGCACCTAAATATTGTTAGACTCGCAGCTTACTATTATGCCAAGGAAGAGAAGCTTCTCGTTTATGATTATCTTCCTAATGGGAGCCTCTACTCACTTCTTCATGGTTTGTGATTCTGCAACCCGATTGGATCGGTTTTAATGAGTTTTTCTTTGGCAGAATATATAGTACTCTGTTTTTGGATGTTTTTTTTTTATTTTTGCTAATTGTTTTGTCCGTGCAATCTCAGGGAATCGAGGTTCGGGAAGGATTCCTCTGGATTGGACAACAAGAATCAGCCTGGTGCTGGGAGCGGCTAGAGGATTGGCAAAGATACATGAAGAATATAGTGCATCAAAGATCCCCCATGGGAACGTGAAATCTTCCAATGTGCTCCTCGACAAGAATGGTGTTGCTTGCATTTCTGATTTCGGGCTGTCTCTACTTTTGAACCCAGTCCATGCCATTGCAAGACTGGGAGGATACAGGGCTCCAGAGCAAGCAGAAATCAAGAGACTCTCTCAAAAGGCTGATGTGTATAGTTTTGGGGTCTTGTTGCTGGAAGTTCTTACAGGCAGAGCTCCTTCGGAGTACCCCTCGCCAACACGCCCACGCATTGAAGACGACGAACAGGCAGTAGATCTTCCCAAGTGGGTGAGATCAGTCGTGAAGGAAGAGTGGACATCAGAAGTATTTGATCAAGAACTCCTGAGGTATAAGAACATTGAAGAGGAGCTTGTGTCGATGCTTCATGTGGGGCTGGCTTGTGTGGTTCCACAACCTGAAAAGAGGCCTACAATGGCAGAAGTGGTTAAGATGATTGAAGACATTAGGGTGGAGCAGTCTCCTCTGGGGGAGGACTACGATGAATCTCGCAACTCACTGTCACCTTCCCTCGCAACCACTGAAGATGGGATGGCGGGGTATTGATGTTTCATTGCCTCAAACTAGCAAGTGTCGATTGCTTAAATTTCTTGTTTTTCCTGTCCTCTGTTTCATTTTCAGGCAGTATCTCCTTGTTGCTGGCTTTTCATAAGACCCTGAGATTGTATCATGTTTCTTTGTAAGATTTGTAGTCCTTAATGCCTCGCATTTTATCGCTGTTGCAGGTGGGAGCCAGGATCCAATATCCCTTGCACCTGTCTGTCAACAATATAGTTCTTCCTAGTCTTCTTTAATGTAAAATTTAGTTTTTGGCGTTCAAATTAATTATTTAAACTTGTTTATGTCACCATGATTGCCATTGTTTTCTCCGAAAAAGAACGCAGAACGAATGGCTGGTTTCGAAACTAAAGCAGGTAGCTACATGGAGCATGAATTTACATTGTCAAACCTGGCAGATCAAGATTACTGGGTGCATGTCATTCATTGATTTCATATCATTTTTCATTACATTTTGGATACTGTTTGTACAAGGATTCCCAGTAGAAAGTTCGTCTCTGTTGGCTGATCGGTTCCATATCCATGCTCTGGGAACATCGTATTTAGAAACCCGGGGTCGGACTCTCACCTTCGCCGACTTGTTCTCGTCATCTTTTCCGGCCGATCTTCTTATTAGTCAAGACTAATCAACATAGCCTTCTCTGTGGTAAGGCAGGCCCAGTTGAAAAATATTCCTCTTCTTCCAGTGTTACAGTAAAAATTAACTACAAGGGCATCATAATATTTAAACTCTTAATGTGTATATATAGATATATTGATCTGCACATCATCTTCCATTGTTTTTCTGGAGTGAAAGATTTATCAATAACGAGATACCAGCACTACCGCAATGCAGTATCATCGAGGAGAACTAGTCAATCAGCTCCAATTCTCAGCAATTGGGGAATAAGGATCCACACCGTGACTTCTGACATGCATCTAAGAAAACCTTTCAGCTCAACAGAAATTACTTTAGATGCCGGAAAATGTCCCGGAAGGGTCCACGTAACAGCAATTACATATGGTATCTGGAAATAAAATATCCAGTGAGGCATTAAGCATGTTGGAATTTAGCCTATCCTCCCAGTTTGATCAATCAGTGTACCAACTTGCTCTCCGCGTAATGCTTTTGAGATGTTCCCAGGCTCAAGAAGGTTGAAGACCACAACTGTACAAAACAAACTTATTCATTGAGCATGGAATTCAATCTCCCAAGAATGATCCAACAGTAAAATATGTCAATTTTTATGTCAGCAAACTGCAAAAACAACCTCTACTCGGCAAGAAAATGAACTGATATGTTAGTAACGGAAAAGGTGCAGCAAGATTTACCAACCAGGAATGTTATTCTCTTCACAACAGGTCAGTGCCATAATGTCCATTGATGTGACACCGCTGGAGACCAAGTCCCTGAAGGAGATGTGCTCAAATATAACATTGCTGTCAGGAGAATGGCAGTCATAGACGCCATCAACATTGGTACCTTTAAGGACTGCCTCGGCATGAACTAAGGAAGGAAAGCGTGTTAGGTGAGATCCAAAGCACATTGAAGAAAGAAAGAAAAAGTGAGATCTAAAATTAACCTAAAATGAGAGAGAGAGAGAGAGAGAGAGAGAGCAATTTTTTATTATGAATTAAAAATATCATGCAAGAAATCTAAATCAGGCAGAAAGCATACTCTCTGAAGCTTGAAGAGCAGCAGCGGTGTCAGTGGAAAAGAGTGGATTTCCAGTGCCAGCACCAATGCCACCAAATATCACTACTCTGCCTTTCTCAAGATGCCGAATAGCTCGTTGCCTACTGTATGGTTCTGAAACCTCCTGCATTGCAAATGCAGTTTGCACACGTGTTTGAACGCCTATCTTCTCTAAAGCTGACTGGAGCAATATAGAATTCATCACACTTGCCATCATACTGATACAGATTGCACAATGAATGTTCAGTTCAGGAAAAACCACAAATTCTGAGAATCACAAATATGTCCCTCAGACAGTAACCACAGAGTTGAGATCATAGACACGTTTAGCTAGCCGCGAAGCAATGAAAAGATTATTATCACTAAAACAATGAAAGATATCAATAAAAGTCTCATGAAATAAAAGGAAGCAAATGCTCACTGCATTCTACAAAAAAATCAATTTCAGTTGTGTTATATGATCATCATCCTATGTTCACTAGCACAGAGAATTCGAATTGAAATGATTGTCACCAAGGACACTCATCCCCAATCTTCCCATCTGTTTAGTATCAATTTCATCACCTCAAAATCACACAGATTCCTTTCTCCTTCAAATGACCACTCAAGATATTTATTTATCTCTTACGATGAATAAGAAAATCAAGCGATGTATTAAATGTAAAACCTGAAATCAGGATAAGTATTATTCATTTATGGAGAATATAGGCATTAAGAGTGAATCAGTTGCACACAGCATGACAGCTACAAGAGAGATCTAATAAAGGCTTGGATTTCAAGTAGACTTGTTCAGTATGGGCCAGAGAAAAAAAAAAAAAAAAAAAGCAACAGTAAAACACATCACAGTTGTTGCTACCAAGAGTAAACAAATCAGGTAATCACATTGGGAAAGAGAAACTAACAAAAGACTACGTTTAAAATCACAAGAAGGCTAAGACTGTCCACAGTTTTGTCTTATTGCAATCTGGTAGGAAGCGAGTTACCCTATCTGGTATGCAGTGCGTCTATGTGAGCCTGTTATAGACAGCCATGTGTCTCCACAAAAGAAATTACGGGCTCCAACAACAATAGCAATCTGGGATACAGAAAAGAATCGGCATGTTACGTTTCAGATTCAGAAAGACAGCAGAAATCCCACTTGCAATGAGCATACCTCAAGACCAAGTTGGCAAGCCAATGCAACTTCTCTTGCAATCAACGTCATTACCTAGCAATAAAAATATCGATTTAATTTCAGCTTCAATTCAAAAGAAAATGGGAAAATAATAAATAGACAATTCAGTGCATTTACTAGAGAGAGTGAAGTGGGAAACAGTCTATACTATATAATCCCAAGTTTGAGCAGATGTAAGAGGGCACAATTAACCTTTGGATCAATGTTGTTAGGACCAGTGCCAGCAAGAGCAACACCGCTAATTTTCAAGATTACTCTCCGCCATCTGGTTTTAGACAAGGATTTGGGCTTCATGTTATTTGTCTGACCTACAGGACTTGCTATTGTATTTGCATATCTGCCAGAAACAAATGTAAATAAATACATAAGAAGATTGCGATAAGAACACATTATAAAGAATGGAATAGCCACCAAAATATAGCTACTGTTGAGGCGCATCTTCAAGCAACGGAAGAAGATGATAACTTGTTCAGTTGTTCCAAATCCAAAACACCATTTTCACTTCAATCAAAGAAGAGGACAGGTGACCATTAACTATATAGCTGCATATCTCACTCAGTTTAATAGTAATAATATTGTTGGTTAATGATTTTCCTTGCTAACGCAGCTACTACAAACAAAAACAAAGATTTGTGATCCAACTTGAGAAACTATATTGAATAAAATCTCAGACTCCGAAACTAATTCATCGGAAAGGGCATCTAGCATAATTCTTGTTTCAACATCAAGCCTTACTAAGAAAAAGTAGAAGCATACCATTAGCATAGAAAAATATACCTCTTGGATTGCCTAGGTACGCTAACAGAAGAAGCACCACTGCCACCATTACCATTATCCTCATCAGCAGGGGCGGGGGCGGGAGGAGCAACCTTGATAGGCAAAGAATTCCCAACAATGTCCTCCATTTTTTGAAACCAAGGCCAATGACTAGACGAAATACTACCACTAGTAATCCTATGCCTCTCCAATTTATATCTCTTCTTCAAATTATCAACTTTATTCTTGCACTGCTCCACACTCTTACTCTGTTTCACCATCGCCGCCACCTCCTCCCAGTCTCTCCCTCTTAAATTCCCTCTACTCAGCTGTGTAAATTTCTCCAAGTACGCATCCAACAAGCATCCGATTGCCACGTCACTCCACTCTTCTCGATCCTTCCTGTACTCTCCTCCACCGGATCTTCCTCTCTTGTAAATGTTGTACGGAGTCCCTCCTCCATCGATTTTGCCTTCTCGTTCGCTTCTCTTTGATGCCTCATTGTCGCTGTAAGGATTCACGTCTTCGAAAGCTGAATCTGTATCGTTATTATCCTCCCTGTCTTCTTCTTCTCCTTCCAGATGAAGTATCGACTCAGGTTGCGCGTGGATCGGAGTTGATTTCGTTGGGTATCGGTAGAGGATGTGATGATGGTGATTATCATCGCCGAGGAGAGAGAAATCCTCGTCACACGAAGACGCCATGAGATGGAAGGGACGTTACAGTCAGGGTTACGGGAACGACGACGTTAGGAAGAAGAATGAAGCCGTTTGAGGAAAGAGGAAGGGAGGTGGTTTAACGGAAGGGGAGAATCGTGAGTTTACGGGGGATGATGCCGTCACGGACTCTGACGGGACCGTTAAGTAATGGATAAATATGAACTCTTAAAATGTTGCCAACGTTTAGTCTCTGATCTATATCCTCGTTCACAATTAGATTCAGAACCTTTATATTTAATCAATTCAGTCCTGATTGTTCAAAAAAACTCCAATCTTATCTTAACCTTAATTAAATAGCAAAATGGAAGCAATCGAAGCTGCTTCTTCATCTTTATTACAAGTGCCTTGCTGATGTGTACAAGTATTCTTGGTACAGCAAGACATTCTAGATTGTCTTATGATATGCAATGCTCTCCCAGCTTCGAAGAAGTGTTAGTGGTTTTATAATTACTCGGAAATCAATATTGATCAAACCTTATATTATATTATCATTTATTAGTATAAAAATATAATAAAACATAAGTTTAGTTTTTTATAAAATTATCATAGTCTCGACAAATATCCTCGTATTTGTATGGTTCTCATTTTTATGAGTGTTATTTTTATTATTATTAAATAATTAAGTAACAAATAGTTTTTTTTAATAAAAAAGTATCCAACCCAATGCAGTCCATTAATCAAATCGCAAGTTTAATGGGTTAAGCCGTGAAACTCAAGTTAATCCTATATGTTATCATCTCAATATTACAAAAATATATCATCTTGAAAGAAAAAAAAAAAAGTCAAGCCATGTTTATTAACTTTGAATCCACCAAGGTGACTAGATCACATTGAAACATCTCCTACACGAGTTAATTGTAAACTCAAACTAGGTAAGGAGTTCGGTTAAAAGGTTTCAAAGTTAACGTGATGGGTTATACACCTTTTCTTTGCTTTTTTTTCTTTATATATAAAAAATTCATCTTTTTATTTTATTTTTTTAATTTATTTTTTAGGGTTTTTTTTATTAATTTTATCTTTCAATGTTTTTTATAATTTGTTTTGGTTTTTTTTTATGATGTTATCACAGTCTTTAAATATCCTAAATTTTGATTAGTTTCTCAATTTTATGAGTGAATATTTTGGTTTCATATCGTAAGTTAAAAAAAGAGAAGAGAAGTTGTTAACCTTAATAGAATTCAAGATTTGGGTAGCAGATTTATTGAGTTACGCAACAAAGATCAAGTTTATCCAATATTTCATCATCTGGATATAAAAAAAACATCATCTTGAATTAATTTTCATCATCCAAAACATTTTTTTATCAGTCACTTGAATTGTTTTTTGATCAACCAAGTCAATACGATCATGTTAAGGACAACTCTTATGCGAGTTAATTTTAAACTCATGATAGGCAAGGAGTTAAGTTATAAGATTTCAATGTTGAACCACAAGGTCAAGTTAAGTAACAATACTAAATAGGTTTTGTGTCTTGAATATTTTTTTACATGTTTAAAAAAATATTTATCTGACTCACAATGTAGTATGGATCAATAATCTAGTATTTGCAAAACCTCATGAAATAAGTATTATTCATTAATAAATTAAAAATAAAATTGTAGTTTCTAAAATTTGAAAAGATAGGTTTAAGAAAAATCATAAATTATGACTTTTTCTTAACCAAAATTTTAAGAGATGGTTTTCAATAAAAAAAAACACGCAAAAACTATGAAATGTGTTAATTAATGAAATACTTTTAAAATTATTGTTGAGGTAAAAAAAACAAATTCAATCACATTACACCACACTCATAAAATGAATTTAAGAATCAAAAATGGAATATGATGCTCAATATAAATAAATAGTAATATAATTAGTTATATCTTATTTGTTACTCTTTTAATCTGCTGTAAATAATAGAGCTTTCTCTATAGAGATTCACTTGCGACATTGTTAATAGGGGATTCAAAAGAGGATATAACAATTTAATGCCTTAGCCTTAGTAGCAATATTAAAATGTAATAGTAGGGAGACAGAACATAATTAGGCTATAAAAAGTGTAAACATTGAACTTCAACATAATAAATCCACATCTACAAAGATTCATTTATGAAACTTAATGGGGAATCGAATAGAGGATGTAGAAGTTTCAAGCCTTATAAAAAGACGGAACATAAGTGTAAACATTGAACTTCAACATAATAAATCCACATCTACAAAGATTCATTTATGAAACTTAATGGGGAATCGAATAGAGGATGTAGAAGTTTCAAGCCTTATAAAAAAAAATCCCCACTGATAGCAACATTAAAATGCAATACAAAGAGATAAATACAAATTTGGATTAAAAACAATAGCATACATCAAACTTCAACGTTGTTGAACTCTTTCTACATAAATACATTTGTAGCATTGCTAATGAGGAATCTAAAAAGAGATATAGTGATTTTAGAACTTGTAAAATCTTCTCATACAAATAACAATATTAAAATGTAGTAGAAAGGAAACACATACCTAAATTGTAAAACAAGAAGAAAACTAATAAATAGAGCAAAATTGCCTTTACATATGTTTGTTTGTTATACTATCAATGAGGAATTTAAGACGAGATGAAAGGGTTTTAGATTCACGTGGTGCTCTTCCTCTAGCAACGATAATGTGTGATTCCACCTATTGATAATGGGGTGTTGCCTAGTACATATGTTGTTTTTGTTCAAATAACCATTTCAATATGATTCTAGTAATTTCTAGACACACCAAACATTGCATACGGTCAAATCATAACCTCAAAATACTTTTTATGATAAATTGTTATGAATTTGGGATAAAGTTCCTATTGTTGTGTATATTTTTTAATTCTTTGGACATATTGGTGTGAATTGATGTGTGTTTTTTGTTTAAAGTGATTTGGTAATTTGTGTTGATTAATGAGTTTATTTTTTATATTTGTGATTAATATCTGGACATTAAATGTGGATATGTGAATTATGTTTGGGTTTATGTTGATTCACTTGAATTAATATGTGATTTGAATATAACTTGTGAAATTACCAAGATATTATGTTTGATTGTGAATGGTGAATGGTGAAAAAATAGCTTGTTTTAATTTGGTACCTTGTTTGATTTGAAATATTTTGTTGTGTTTTGTCAAACAAACTCCAAATAATTTCTAAAAACTATAGGAAAAAAATTCATGAACCATTTTAGAACCACTTGCTGGTCTCTTGCATGTTTTCCCAACCATTTCACTTAATATCGCGTCTATAGACTTAAATTATAAGATACTAAACAGATGCTAAAAATTCTTTCTTTTTTTCAAAACTAATAACATACTACAAAAATTCCTATTTTTTAAAAAAATACTGTTTTTATTCATGTTTATATGGACGAATTCTAAAAAAATCATACATATTTTATTTATATATATAAAAAAATATTATCATACTTTATAAAATCCAGAAAATTAGTTAGTGAGTATCATAACCAATTTACGTTTATCTATTATAAATTAACCAAAATTTCATAAATACCACAAAAAATAATTTGCTTAGTTAATATTTAGGGAATGAATTTTGTAATGTAATGTGTACTTCTAATATTAAATTAAGTGGACTGACAAGAATCAAATGTTAGGAATAAATATAGACTTTAATATTTAGGAGTATAAAATTATACTGTAAAATATATACCGAGTATTAAAGATATAAAATAAAAATAAATACATCGTTAAAATTTAAACTTTAAAATAATCAGATTATAACTTTATAATATGTAGATCTCTTAACTCATAACAATATTTCTTGAAACCTTAAATGAATCTACAAATAAAAACATAACTAAAAAATAATTAATCAACAATGCATCTTATAATAAATATGTCACTCGCATTATGCTCTTTTTTTCCCCCATAAAAAACTTTTTTTTATTCAAACTCTCACATCCTATTAAATTTTTCATTCACCATAATATTAAATGGTGATAGATGAAATTTCATATAATAATTTTATAATTTAACTCAACGCATAAAAAAAACTCCTTGATATAAAAGTCAAATACATCCTTCGATGATGTGCTCGTCATTCATCACTCTTTTATTTTTTTTTATAAAAAATAAAATAAAATCTAAAGTTGACATAAACTAATTTCTACCTAACACAAAATAAAAAGACAAGTTGTCCAGTTTATTTCAAACACACCAACACAAAACAAAAAAAAATATCTATTCTACTCCAGTCCAATAAGACGACTTAGCGTCCCAGTAACTACTACCGTACTGTACAATTCTTATGTTTTGACAAAATTCCATCTTTCTAGTGTAACTTTTCAATGAGAGTATTTGAGATTGTGTTTCAAAAATATTTAAATAAAAATTAATTTTTTTAAAATAAAAAATATTATTTTAATATATTTCTAAGCAAAAAAATATTTTTAAAAATAATCTCAATAACACTAAATAAGAATATGAATGTTCTGTAAGTGGGTCCTGGCCTAGCAGTTGAAGGGACTTGTTTCCTTTCTTTGCACCAGGTTTCAAGTCTCACCATGCACGTCTGTCACCCTCACAGTGCTTTACATGCTCATTGAGTTTACAGGATATTCAGTGAGTCTAGGAATTAGTTGTGGTGCGTGTAAGCTGACCTGATCACTCTAGTTATATATATAAAAAAAAGAATACGAATGTTCTTAGATCATCCACTCTTACTTTTCTAGGAAATAAAATAAATTTAAAAACAGCTATATGCGTAGTCTTTGTGCACTCCTCAACGGGACGGCGTTTCAACCGTTGAAGCGATCAATGGCCAGGCCGTAATTTCCTTAGAAAAAGGGCAGCCCATGGATTTGACTCAAATTCAAAGTACGCTTTGGCTCCTTTCATTGGGTGTTAGGTACCCTCTCTTTTGCTTGCATTCCAACGTGCGCAACTCCCTCAAATCACGTGTAAACTACTCAAATACCATCAAAAACACACCATCACATTCTCAATTGAACACGCGCACGGCACGCACCAATCAAAACCAGTATGCGTCACACGCGCTGTTCACTGGGCACCCGTTTCCCCTCCTCCACGAAAGAGTTTGGTATTCAACGCACCGTCGCCCCATCAAACCTCATGTATGCCCTTAGTGAATTAATAGCCATGGGCGATCTAACCGTACATTTTCTGCACGTGTAATTCTAGAAACCAGTCGGTTTTTGTACGGCGGCAAACAGGTTTTTCCATCTCTCACATGCAGCACTCCCCCACCAATATACATTGTTTAATCAATAGTCCTCAAGAAGCCAATATTAACATTTTGACCCCCCATCTATATACATTTCCACAACCAGTCAGATCTTAGTTCTAAAATAATTGGATAAAATGACAACTATTCTAAATTCCCCCAGTCTTAGGTGTATAAATACACATCTATTACTCTAAATCACAAAACAGTTAAGGACAAAACAAAGCTCAAATGAAACAACTATATATATATATATATATATATATATATATATATATATATATATATATATATATATATATATATATATCATGCAATGTCTAAACACTGTTTCCAAATATTATAAAAAGGAGGACTTGATCGAGAGAAGTTATAACGACACGAAACCCACTTGAAAATAAGCTGAAGTTGGGGGACTAGTTTGAGGTTGATGTTGTCCATTTGTATTTTTATTTTCAAAATTGTGTTTTAAAAAAATATTTTATTTTATTTTTTAAAATAATTTATTTTGTGTTTTCATATTGTTTTGACTACAAAATAATTTCCTTATAAATTTTTTTTATTTTAATATATATATTTTAAGAATACTTTGAAAAACCCCGTTAATATAATAGCTCTAAATAAATGAATAGCAGAATAGATGCCTTTTTATAGGGTGTGTTTGTTTAAGCCATATGATCCATCTTTTAAAAATATTTTTATATATTTAAAAAATATTTTTATATATTTAAAAAATATTAATTAAAATAGTTTTTTTTTAAAATAAATAAATGGAAAATCAACCGAACAAATATCACTCCAGCACTACTTGCTAGTGCGGAAGAGGCATGAGAATAGTTATAATAATAATAATATTCGGAGCATATTGCAAGGGTCACCCCTCGCCCCTTTTTTTATTATAAAACGTAAAACCACAGTTGATACCCTTAGGTCGATTCACGCCTAAAATATCAAGGAAGGACTCCCTCTTCTTTCTCTAAAACTCGGCGTGTTTTGGTTCAAGGAGAATAGTGATTAATAATAATTTGGAAAGAAGGAAGATGCATTCAAATCACTTGCTTTTGGAGGAGCCAATAAGGATGGCTTCAATTCTGGAGTCTTCAAAATCCGTAAGGATCATTCATCCTCTTATTATTAGTAGTAGTTGAATGAATCATGGCATGATCTGTAGTTTCATTATTGATTTCAATTTTTATTTTTGCAGAGTTTCTTTCCAGCAATGACGAAGATTGTAGGCACACTAGGTCCAAAATCTCGATCTGTTGAGGTTATTTCTGGTTGCCTCAAGGCTGGAATGTCTGGTAATACTTGGCCTTTTATTATTGTTATTATCTAGTTTTTTTCTTTTTTGGTTAAAATGGATCTGATGGGTTTGGGATTATTGGGGGCAGTGGCTAGGTTTGATTTTTCATGGGGTGACCCTAAGTATCACCAGGAGACTTTGGAGAACTTGAAGGCTGCTGTCAAGACCACTAAGAAGCTCTGTGCTGTACGTTTTTTATTCATTTTTTTTTATATAAAATTATTTATTACGCTTATTGTAATAGTAATGTTGAAACATTTTGTGTTGTTCAGGTCATGCTCGACACGGTGGGACCTGAGTTGCAGGTTGTTAATAAAAGTGGCAACCCTATTTCTCTTCTGGCAGATGGTTTTGTTATTCTGACGTCAGATCAAGAACAGGAAGCTTCTTCTGAAGTTCTCCCCATCAATTTTGATGGACTCTCTAAGGTTTGTTATATATTCGTTTTCACCTTTCTTTTTTGGCTAGGGTACTGCTGGTGCAATGATTGTTCTGTTCCTATAGTTGATGGAACTGTTATTGGGTCAGGATATTAATGCAAATGGCCGTTTTAGAAAAACCAGATGAAACTTAGTCCGCTATGATGCTTTAGTGAGTTTGAAATGTTTAATTCTGTCGAAATCTGGGTAGCCATGGGGTCAAACAAGAAGCTTGTTCTACTGTTTAACAATTGAAAATTTGATTTTTTTTGTCATCTGTTTATCCTACTTAAAATTAAGTGTGCTGGGTTTTCTTTTTTTTTTTATCAAAGGGATTGTGTGTTTATGATATATATATATATATATATATTTTTTCATACAATTTTTATAACTATCAAATTGGTCTTGCAGGCAGTGAAGCATGGAGACACCATTTTTCTTGGTCAATACCTCTTCACTGGAAGTGAAACTACTTCTGTATGGCTGGAGGTAAGAGAAGTACATCTGTTGCTAGTCATTGATTATAGTCTTCAGTCTGTTCTTTCCTAGTGTATATGTTATCAATCCATTGTCTCAAGGGAAGTGGGGTTCGTGCTTGCTTATTTATTAAATATTTCACAATGGCCTTAGCTTGTTTGGGTTATTTTACGAAGATTATGCCTTCTTACACACAAGCATGTCTGGTTACAAAACCAAGCTTGTACATGACTAGCAGAGATTTTCTTGGAATTGAATTGAGCAGGTTTCTGAGGTGAAGGGCAATGATGTGGTCTGTGTTATAAAGAACTCAGCAACTTTGGCTGGATCTTTATTCACTTTGCATGCCTCCCAAATTCGTATTGAACTTCCTACTCTTTCAGATAAAGATAAGGAGGTCAGTCCTGGACTAACTTCTTCAATTTAACAGTGAATGTCATGCAATATTTACCCTTTTTTATTTGAACTACCTCATGTCATTCTATCAAGTTTCATACTTGATTTTTTCCTGTTTTATTCCAGGTTATAAGTACCTGGGGAGTTCAAAACAAAATTGACTTCCTCTCATTGTCGTATACCCGGCATGCCGAAGATGTACGCAATGTGAGTATTTTCATGATTCAATGCCCTTTTGTTGCATCCTGGCTTGTATAATCAGCCATCTTCCTGTATTTTATAATGGAACTTTTTTTATAATGTAAGTAAGAGTCTTATTTGCACTGTAATGCAGGCCCGTGAGTACCTATCTAAGCTGGGTGATCTATATCAGACTCAAATTTTTGCCAAGATTGAGAATATAGAGGTTTTTAGCATACACCTTTATCTCATAACTCAACTGATTTTATATTGGGCCAAACTAAACGTGATGCTAGTTTTGTGTACTTATTTAAGTCTTTCTTTCTTTCAGGGTTTAATCCATTTTGATGAGATATTACAAGAAGCTGATGGTATTATCCTTTCCAGAGGAAATCTGGGCATAGATCTCCCACCAGAGAAGGTCAGTTTCTAAGTTTAATGAAGCAGTTATTCTATATATAGCACAGAGTTCTCGTGTATTTGATTCAGTGGCTATTTAAGGTCTAATATGTCTAGAACTGCATATACTTGCCTTTTCTTGCATCTACTCTGTTTTATTATGCTATTTCTCAGGCATTCCATCTGAGAAGGTCAGTTTGGATAGCCTACACTTGTCTCTGCTGATGTCTTCTGCTATGTTTTATTATGCTATTGAACTCGGGCATTTTAAGGATGTTATAGAAGATCGGTAAAGCTACAACATCTTTCATGCAGACAATGTATAATGAATAATCTGTTCAACATATCTAAAGTAGTATCATGTGTGTTTTCCAGACAAATAGAATGCCAGTTATAGTTTATTAGATTTATGCAATTTTTTACCCCAATTTTTTCTTCTTAATTTCTTCTTCGAAGGTGAAACCTTATAATCATCTTCAATTTGTTAAAGGGCAGATAAACTATCTTGTAGGGAAATTGTTTTGATGTGGGGGTTGGAAAAGCCAAGCTTTAAAAGCCATTCTTTAACTTGGGAACAACTTGATGGCAAAAGCTCTAGTTTTCCCTGTTCAATGGAGAGGACAACTGATTTAAAAGAAAAGGAGAACTTTGCAAGATGTCCAAAAAGTCTTTCTTTCACTGCCAATGAATGTGATTCAAATAGGTTTCAAATTGCATTTCAGGGATGGTATATCATGCATCCTATGATATGCTACTTATAATAGTTACCTCTTTGCTCCTTGCTATATATGCCAATTTGTTACACTGGCCTTTGTTGGGAATAAATGCCTCACACTTGGTTAGAGGGTAGTGGCAAGAAAATGGTGGTGGTAGAGACCCCCAACTAATTAACCTCTTTGTGTTTGCAGGTGTTCTTATTTCAGAAGGCTGCCCTTTACAAGTGTAACATGGCTGGCAAGCCTGCAGTGGTCACTCGTGTTGTGGATAGTATGACTGACAACTTAAGACCAACTCGTGCAGAAGCAACTGATGTTGCTAATGCTGTGTTGGATGGTGGGTTATTATCTTGAAACGTTTCTTGCATTTAAGATGTTGGCTGATACCCAATCTTATGTTTCCATTTTACATAATTTGATGATACAAGTTACTGGACTGAGTCTTTGTATTGATAACAACTATATTTTATTATATTCACTGTATAGATTTTGTGGGAGTGGTTATAACATGGAAAACTTGCCTTAGTTTTTTGTTTTTTGTTTTTTGAACTCCTTTTTAAACTGATGCAGGAAGTGATGCAATTCTTCTTGGTGCTGAGACTCTTCGTGGGCTGTACCCTGTAGAAACCATTTCCATTGTTGGTAAAATTTGTGCTGAGGTAATTTTACTTAAGACAGCTATCATATGTTGGTTAAATTCTGGATGCAAGTTGCAATTTAAGAAGTGAGAGGTTTGGAATTAGTGCCTCTCATGGGCAAAATTCTATAATAGCTTGTATGCCCTGAGGCCAAAATCTTAATCCATCTTTTTTTAAGATATAATCTCTATATTGTGTTTTATTCTTTTGAATGGTATTTTATTGCTTTAAATTCCTGAGCTATAGTGGTCTCTTGCCCTTATACTTCTTTGTTAATGGACAACATCATTGTGTTTTCTCTTGTTGCTTGGATGATGAGTTGATCCTGCAATGATTATTTAGTCTTTTTGCACAACAACTTGCTGGAATTTATTTGCTTTGTTCCTCATAGAGTTCATTACTTTTCTGGATTTTCATTCCATGCTTGTTTGTGTTTGATTATTTTTATGAATTCTTGTTGTGTGTTTGATGCCTTAGATATATTTTATCGGCTTAGATATTGTGAGGACCTTCAAGACTTATGTTATTTGGAGTTCACTATTGTGATCTCTTGAAACTTGACATACCCACTAGTGTTGTCAAAGGTGAAAGGTGCCAAGCCTGTAAATACCTGAGGTGCTGACGTTCACCTGAATGAACCAAGACGATATGCTATAGATTAAAAAAATATATGTATCATATTATATTAAATTATATAAATTTACATTGTGGCTGTGTTTCCTTCAAGTGTGGTTCCTTGACTGTATGTCTCCTATTTTAATGATTATTTATTCTTTTTTACCCTGATCTTTGTTTCTTTTGCAAAATTGCCCCTAAATTGTTTCTCGTGGTAAATTAAAAAATGAACAAATATGTTAAAACATAAACCAGTCAAAAAGAAGAAGAAAAAACTTAAACCCAACAAAAAAAAGAAGTATTCAATCAGGTTCTAACTTCAACACCTAGTGCCCACTCATGAGGGGCTCGCCTATGCAGCACTTCGTTGAAATTCATCACTCGAGGCTAATAAAGGCGCTGTCGTGTGGAGCGCCTAGGCAAGCACCTCAGAGCCTCTTGACAGATACCCGCATAGCCTAGATCTGGTTTTATAGTAATGTTCTGCTCTATTTATCAATGCAAAATATTGAAAAAGAGCATTCTTGCAACTCCTATCCTGAAATCCAATTATTTCTTTCAGTGCTTGAATCTTGATACTAGACTTAAGCAGCAAAATTATTCAGTTATTGTTTGATTTCTTCACTCTGTTCCATCTAGCTCTTTTCATCCTCTTGTAATGTCCAATCCAGGCAGAGAAGGTTTTCAATCAAGACTTGTATTTCAAGAAAACTGTTAAATATGTTGGAGAGCCAATGACCCACCTTGAATCCATTGCTTCATCTGCGGTATTGCTGCTTTCTTACCCATTTCTTCTTTAATGACTTTATCATGAGATCAGTCTGTAGGTTTTGTTGAAGCATTTCCATGTTTTCAATTGCATTTCTTATCAGTATTTTTCAATTAACTAGGTACGAGCAGCCATCAAGGTGAAGGCATCCGTCATCATATGCTTCACTTCTTCAGGAAGGGCTGCAAGGTATCTTTCTATTTATGCATCATTGTTTTCTAGTGTGCCTATTGATTTAGCAAAGCATCAGTATATAATTTATATTAGATATAGAACTTCATATTATCTATTGAGCGCCAAATTTCTAATACATTACAACTGCAGATTGATTGCCAAGTATAGGCCAACAATGCCAGTTCTGTCTGTTGTCATCCCTCGACTTAAGACAAATCAATTGAAATGGAGCTTTAGTGGGGCCTATGAGGTATATGCTCTCGATTCAATTTTACTTTTTTTTGATTAATGAAGTTTGTTGGGGCTGTATTTCTATGAAATGCTTTTCAACCCACAATAATTTCCCCAAATTCATTTTTGGACATGACAAGAAATCCCTGCAAATATGGCACTCAATTCATGACTTCAAAATTTTTTGAACGGGATGGTGGCTGCCTGATATCCTAATTGATTTCCTCAAACAACCTGTCAATGAATAGATGTCAGCTCCCCCCCCCCCCCCTCCTCCCCGGCATGTTAAATGAACAGTTGAATTTCACATTGCTTATGACATCTCGACACCAATTAAGCCTTGTGTGCTTTGGTTTCTCATATTAGCTTCAACTCATTGAGATGGATTAAAATCACATGATTGTTTTCCTTCTTTTGTCAGGACCAACTACAGTCCTTATTTTAATTATATGGAGGAGATAGTATTCTCTTGATATGGTTCACTGTAGTAGCCATTTTGGAATATGAAATCAAGGATTTTGGTTTAACCACTTTTTGTTTTTTCCATTGAGAAATGTCAATTGTGCTTTGCCTGCTTCCAACTGATTTGGAAAATCTAGAGTTAATCATACACTGCAATATTTTTTTTTTATCACTTGCATGCTCTTGACATTAAAGTTAACGAAATTGTGTTACCTTCGAATCCATGTCCAGGCAAGGCAGTCGCTCATTGTCAGAGGTCTCTTTCCTATGCTTGCTGATCCACGACATGCTGTAAGCACCTTTTTTCATTAATTGTGACTTGCTCACTTTCATTTGCTTGAGGAGGAGATTATATATTTGTCTTCACATGTTCAGGTTTTGCTCCACGTGCATGATAAAACATTTAACTTGTCTGTTGTAGATTATAACTATAGTGGCTGGCATAGGTTGACTACTCATGGTATAGCTTGGACTGATCACATTATTGTGTTTGATCATCTGTGTCACAATATAAGAGCTAGGCTAATCTCATACATAGTGAACTACTCCTGGGGCCAGGGTGGGATTTCCATTCCCAGTCCATGGTGTGAATAAATGAAATCAGATTAGGGTTTTACTTGTGGCATGAGCTGTTCCTGGCATTATCTTGCTATA
Source organism: Salix caprea (assembly GCA_964035475.1). Taxonomy (NCBI): domain Eukaryota; kingdom Viridiplantae; phylum Streptophyta; class Magnoliopsida; order Malpighiales; family Salicaceae; genus Salix; species Salix caprea. The sequence continues at coordinate 7,139,282 of OZ037751.1, forward strand.
ACTTGGTATTGGCTCTGGACTGAGTACTTCCACTGTATGCTGCACAGATAGACTCTAATGTGACCACTGTCTAGGTTCAAACCTCGCTAACCCCTAGTCATCATGTCATATTTAGAACAATGTCGTTCACAAACAGATTTGCTCTTTTGGGGGGGTATCGCTCATCGAATACTGGTTTCCTGTATGACTGCAGGCGGAATCTACAAGTTCTACGAACGAGTCCATTCTAAAGGTTGCTCTTGATCACGGAAAAGCTTCCGGAGTAATAAAGTCGCATGACAGGGTAGTTATTTGCCAAAAAGTTGGGGATGCTTCTGTGGTCAAGATTATCGAGCTTGAGGATTAAAAGATGTGTTAAGCCCCAATTTTTCCAACTCTATTTATGAAAGCTGGTGATGAACTGGGTTCCTGGAACCTGAGTTGTGACCAGCTTGTTTTAGTATGTGAACGGTGGCTGACAATGACTTTTGCTCACACCCGAAATGAATGTCAGTGGAAACTATTTCCTTTTTTTTTTTTTTGTTAGTTTATTATCAAACGTCATTTGCTTCCCGCATGAACAGCTGATTCTAGAAATTTATGTCCGAATTGAAATACCATACATTTTTTAGCTTGGCCCTTTGCTTTTCACTCCAGCGGTTCTACAGATTATATCTGTCCAAATATGTGTGTGTGTGTGTGTGTGTGTGTGTGTGTGTGTGTGGATAAGGCAGAGTTCTAATCAGACAATTGTGGGTCTGAGTCACACTTGCATTATATTTACTTTCACAAACTCCCTTTCAAGGATGCAGGCAAGTAACCACTGCTCCTCGTATCCTTCAACGAAGCCTAAACTTCGGACGGTCTCAAGACATTCTTCAAAATTAATCTTATGGGCTTTGCTAATAGGGACTGTAATTCTTCAATTTTACAAGGAAGCCCCCCTGGACCAGAAGCTGGAACTGCTAGCTAGTGTGGCCTCATGCATGAACCAGGAGTCCCTCCCTCCCTCCCTCCCTCCCTGAAGAGAGAGGATCGTTTAATACGAGTTTAATGGATACTAATTCCACTCTATCTAAATAAATAGAAATTTGATAAATAACAAATAAAATATATATAGAAATCAGCTGAAATCTAATCTAGAATATATATATTTATATTATTGAAATATTTGTACAATATTTATATTTTTTTAATACAATATTTATATATACCATCTTTCTTATTCGGCCTATCCAATATTTCTCATCGACAACACCCACATCTATAGCTTTATCCCCGATCAGAGTTTTAATCGGTAGGAATTGAACATGCAGAAGCAAGAATGTCACTCTCGAGTTATTAGACAACGTTATCTAAAAACAAAATAAAAAACGCATCCAAGTGAAACATGAACTCCGAGTTCCGGATCTTATTTATATACTGCTAATTTGGGATATACTGTAACTTGTCAACATTGAAAAGGACTAGCACGAACAGAAACTGTAGCAAATTATATGGAATAAATCCAAAAGAACAACAAAAAAATGTCATTCCTATCTATCAAAACTATCTAAAACTTAATCTGTTAAGTACATTTCATCCAGCAATGGAAGGTGGATCGCTCCGCTTGTTTGAAGGCAGCTGTAGCTGCTGCTGTTGAGTGTCAAGCAGCTCAAGCTCTTTCTTCCTCACAATCAGAACCATTCTCTCATTTTCAAGCCGCCTTCTCTCATTCTCTAGCTTAGCCCTCTCCATGTCCCTCTCTTTCTTGCTACTGAATTTCACCCACTTCAACCTTTGCTTTTCAAGCTCGTATGCCTGGCAATGGTAGCTCACTTGCTGCTCCTCTAATTGCATCAGCTTTAGCGTCATCCACTGGTTCTTCTCCCGTGAACTCTTTCCTCCATCTCGGAGCACGCTCATTATTTCCCCATTCAGTTGCTGCATCAGAGATGTTGTGGCTGAAAATACTTCCTTTCTTGGCCTTTTCCGTGATGATTTCTCGTCATGGTCATCTTCTTCCCCATGCCCATGCCCGTTTTGATGCCTTGAATTGCCTTCTACCTCATCCCCATTCTCTTCATAATCCTCTTCATCATCGTCTCTTTCATCATCGTCGTCGTCCTCTTCCTCCTCATCCTCCGCAAAATCATCCTCATCCTCCTCGCTTTCGTAGTGGTCATCCTCTTCGTTTCTTGCCATTCTTGCCATTTTTGACCCTTCTGTTTCGGTCCTCGAATTGGTCAAGACTTGAGCGTTTTCAGTTGAATGAGAACACCTTTGGTGTTGCTGTTGTGTTGCTTGTTGGTGCTGAGCATGAGATGGGTCCGTAGCCATCTCTGGTGTGTGATTAATAACAGAGGCGACCCCATTTGGAGCATGGCTACAGCTATTATGATAAGCACACATTTCTCTGAAAAACAGGTGCTTGGAATTGAGCAATTTTCTCACTTCATCCTTCATTTTCGGTGACAATTCCATGGTATCAAGCAAACTTTGATTCTCCACAACCCCGCAAGCAGTCCCCTTTCCAAGGATATCATTAACCCTCTTGTACCTCTTGTTCAAGTCATTGAATTTATCCTCACATTGTTGTGGAGACACGTAAAACCCTTTCTCCATCATTGCCCGAGAAACAGATTTCCATTTCCCTTTCTTCTGTGCCAGGCCACCAGGCTTTTTCTTGCCTATAGGATCACTCCCTTCAGACCCAACCTCATCGCCAATGTAAAAAACTGCCATTATAAGTATCCTAACCATATTGTCAGTCCACTTCATTCTTTGCCATGGAGATATTTTCCTTTTTCCATCAGTGGTGCTGTCATCTCCAGTGAAAGAAGGCTCGTCTTCATTACTCAAAGGTGATAATAATTGTTTAGGCTTTGTGGAGGAGGCAAAAGGGTAGGCATGTTTGGCAGATTGCTGGGAGTGTTGGTGATCAGATTCATGGTGGGCATAAGCTACAATCTGGGGATGGTGCAAGTGGTGAGGGTTTTGTGGGTTTTGTTGTTGGTGCAGTGGCAGTTCTAGTCCTAGCATACCTGGAAATATCCCACCACCTAAATCATTGTGTTCCATCAACCTAACAAACTATACTTAACTCCTAAAAACTTTGTTAATTATCTTTTCCACTACCAACGAGAGAATTTTGCACTTTCTATTGGATTCAAGATTTTAGGAATAAACCCAGTCGAGATTCCAATGCGTCAGATACCCAACGCTGGGACTGTATAAGATACGAGCATCGAAATTCTAAAGCATAATTGTGTAGCAAAGAAGAAGATGCTAAAAAAAAGAAACAGAGGCGTACCCAGTGGCAGCAGGAGAACTAAAGCTTCAAACAGAAACCATTAAAGATGATTGCTCGAAGCACGAAGAACTGAAAGATTGAAGCTGAAACGTAACATCAGTTCTGCAAAGCAACTTCTCTAATGCCCAGAAATATCTGGTCGCCCATTCAGCCTGTATTGGAAAAACAGGGGGGAGCTTTGAGAGAGAGAGAGAGGTGAGAAGACAGAAGTGGCAAGAGAATACGGTGAAAGTGAAGATAAAAAGGGAGTGAAGACAGAATAAAATAAAGCAGAATTCAAAGAGCGTAGCAGCCGGTTTAGTGCAACAGGTTTTGTTGCAGTGTTTGACAGAAAACTGCCCATGGTTTTCTCTGCAACACCGCCTTTCGCAAGGAAAAGATCCACAGGTATTTTTATTATTGTTTATTGAAAACCGGCTGGAAGTTGAAAACCGCCTTCAACATGATATTATTTATCAAAATACACGAGACAGACAATTAGGAAAGAAAAGGTGGCACGAGTACAAGCCTAGGGGGCCTCAAGGCCACTCAGCCCTCAAATCCCAAGCCCCCATTCTTGAATGAATACTTAATTATACCCTTATGATTTGAAATCAATCCTACCCTGCATCTTTTTTGAAAAATTGTGACACATAAATTCATTCTCCCACACTTAATTTTAGAAATATTTTAAAAAAATTAAAAATTATTTTTATTTCTACTTTAAATTAAAAAAATTGATGTTTTTGATTATTTTAATATGCTAATGTCAAAAATAGTTTTTTAAAAATAAAAAAAATATTATTTTGATATATTTCTAAACAAGAAACACTTTAAAAAATAACATCAATTACATTTTCAAACATACACTAACGAGTAACACTATTCATTTATGACTACTTTCAATTTAATTTTTAATTTTAATCTGCCGTGAAAAATCGATTTTAAATTAGAGTTTTTTTTATATTATATTATCTAAAGACACATATTGGTTGACTTGAGATATTTCACTTTCATACCTGGGTGGAATTGGAAAAAAAATATAATTCATGATTAAATATTGTCTATTATGACAATTAAAATATATCATTTGCATCGGTTAACTTGTGATATTAAAAAAATATCAGAAAAAAAACCCTCCATAAAGCAACATGTCATCTTACAAAACATGTAAAAAATAGATAGATTCTTCATCAAGTGCGAAGATGGGAAAAAATTATGGAGTTCCTTAGGATTAGATTTGAGAATTAATAGGGTAATATTCTTACTAGAGTAGATTCAAGTCGAGTGTGTCTTGAGGTTTTTTGATAAATTAGGCATATATGATATTTATGCATTGATTTAAGAGTAAGTGTTGAGATTTTTCATTTTTGGATTATAAAAAATACCACATGCTATTTTATTATTATAACATAATTGAGTATGTTACCATGATGAAAAACCTAAATCTTGCAATAAAAGTCTTTAACCATAAGGCTTTACAAAGCTAAACATCATACCTATGAATACAACTTTTGCATTTAAGGTAGTTAGAAATGCTTGTACATTTATTTTGTTGTTAGTTGTTTTTGAAGCAACCATATGCTATATCGGTGGTGCATGCGGTCTTTTTTGGTGTCATATTGAAGTCTTTTGCAACGATGTAAGAATCATTTCGGTGAGCTACTTTTATGTGACGGGACAATGTTCACGGTAGAATGACAGTAATTCTCCAGTTGATTTATCTTTTTTCTCTTGTGAGGTATGATATTGACAACTCATTTTTTATAATGAATAATTGTTAACTTTTTTTTGTTTTCCTTATTTAGTGTGAATGCCTTTCTTTAATCATATCATTAATTTAATCATGTTGATTAAATCAATATAAATCAAGATATGATTCTAAGATTTTTCTTCTTTCTTTTAAAAAAAACCTGATTATTGTCTAAATATTATATTTTATGTTAAATTATTTTTTGACCTAGTTCACAACCAATGTAATATTAATCAAGAATTGATTTTCTTGGGAGCTTGCACTCGTGTGAATATTAATATCATACCTAATAATTTTAGAACAATGTTATCCTTTCTATTATTTGTTTTTTGATTTGATGATAAAAAATATTTTCAGACGATCTAATTGACCAAGCGATTTTAAAGAAGCTTTTTTCATATTAACCTGATATATTTAATGAAATCTGATAAATATTCAAATTTAAAAAGGTCAAACAATGAAGTCAACCTTCTTAATTACCGTACAAAGCCAGTACACGCATGGGCTGTTAAGTAAATAAACAAATACTTACATGACATAAATTGATTCGGAAAAAAGATATATAAATTATTTTATTTTATAACTTAAATTAAATTCTTTTTTTATTCTTCGCTAAAACATAAACGTTAGCAATTTTATAACTTATTATTTTTTTTTATCAAAAATACTTTTTAAAACGTAATGATAAACACCATAGTCTATCATATTGTTGAATCTAGGGGCTGCTTTGTGATCAATGGAGTTTTTTTTTTTTTTATCTAATCCGAGTTTGAAAGTACTTTAAAATAAAACTTTCTTGTAGTTAAGGCATTTATTATGATTACTTTCCCAACTACTCCAAAAAAATGCTGGAAAGTCTTCTGAAATGAAATCAGGATTTTGTTAGTTGAATCGTGTTGTTCTGTAATTTGCTTGAATTATTTAGTTATATAGAATTAACTTAGATTTAGTTTAATTTAAAATTTGAGTTAGACAAGTGCTCAGCTTATTAGATTTTTATTTTTATTTTTATTTGAGATTTACGAAAAATTAACATCTTTATTTTTAATTAAAATTTATTAAAATATCAACATTGTTTGTAAAGTTTTTTCTTCTTAGTATCAAATATCTTAACATGCATTTGTTTTTTATTTCATAATTTATTTTTATTCACTGTTAATTTATTTTTAATATTTATAAACATGTAAAATCCTCAATTATTTAACTAATCTTATACATCATTTTTTTCAATCATTATTTTTTATAGAAAACATGTTAGCATGCAAATATTTTTTTTTAAAAATTATTTTAACCCGCAATATAGAATATATCACTAACTATAAAAAGTAATAAATCAACTCATTTCGTTATATTATATCACATCATGTCGAAGATAATATTGTTGAATCTGTGGGCTGCTTTGTGATCAATGGATTTTTTTTCTGAGTTTAAAAAAAACTTTAAAAAACTTTAAAAATATAAAATACATGTTTGTAAGTGTGGTTACGGTTGTTTTTTAAATTATTTTTCATTCAAAAATATATTAAAATTATATTTTTATATTTTTTAAAAATAATTTTTGACATTAGTACATCAAAATAATATTAAAACACTAAATTTTATTAATTTAAACTTATAAATAAAAATAAAAATACAAATAAAAATAAAATAAAATAATATTTTTTCAAAAATATTTTTAAAAAACAACACCTCAAAAATTATTTGTAGTTGTTTCAACTTTCAACAACTTTCGAATGGTCCAAAAAAAGATGTGTGGAAAGACCGTAGATATAGACCGCAGGTTGTTTTCCTGACAGCTCTCCAGTTTACTTTTACTCTTGTTTCAAAGACTATTTAATTAATAGTGGAATTCTACGAAACTACACGTAGTTGACTTGCTATCTCACGTCTGTACAAATGAATTTTTATTTGGGAAGCTCTGTTGTTGACGCCTCTTATTCATTTTAAAATTATTTTTTATTTGTTTTCAAATATATTTTTCTTGGTTTTTTAAATTATTTTGACATGGTAGTAAAAACTAACTATTAAAAAATATAATTATTTTAATATATTTATAAACAAAAAATATCACTACTCTATTTTCAAAACACTGCTTCACCGTAAAATAAAAAAATCTTTCCTCAATTTTGTTTTTTCTATATTAGAAAAATGTCTGAATCATCCTTGATCTCAAAATTACCCCTTCTTGAAATTACATTTTAACCCACCCCTTCTTGAAATTATATTTTGACCCACAATTTCTATTCTGGGAATTGGGAGGTTTTTATAATTATTTTCTTTTTCCCCGAAGGCTCCCACGCACCTACCTTGCTTTGCCATTTTTTGAAATTCTCCAAGTATTAGTGCTTTGATGAGAAAGAATAAAAATCTTCAACATTCAACTATAAATGCAAAACAATTTTTATAATAAAAGAAATTTCTTTTTATCACAGGAAAAATCGAATAATGAAATGAGAATCATTTATCTTGGCACTACGTTTCAAAAACTCTTTTGAAAAATATTATTATTTTTTTATTTTTTATTTCAAATTATTTTTTTTTGGTTTTTTAGATCATTTTCATGTGCTAATATCAAAAATATTTTTTTTATAAATATCATTTTGATTCATTCCTGAACAAAAAGTATTTTAAAAAATAACCTCAACCACACTCTTAAACAGGCAAATACATGATGCATCGGGTGGGGGGACAGAAGAAAGATGAAGAAAAAAGTTGGGGGGTATATATATTTATTTTATTAACGTGGGTGTCCAGGCCAACATGCGCGCACTTCGACTAATCTCACGGGTCCTAAAATTAACGACTATGTAAGCCTCGAGTGACCATCATAATTCTTACATAAAAGTTTCATTGTTGTGATCAAATATAATATATATAAGGTTTTCTCCGTGTTACAGTCAAATCATAATCTCATAACACACTATACATTATTGTTTATGTGATTAATTACAAACAAAATTTTATAGTAAAATCATACACCTTTTGTTAACAATAACAACAATAATACACTATAAAACTTAATTTCCATTGTAATTCTATTGTTTAGTGCCTGTTTGGCACTGCGGGCAAACCGACGTTTAACCAAAATTCAATTTTTTTTCTTCATTTTAAATAAATTTTTTTTGATGTTTTTAGATCATTTTGATGTGCTGATATCAAAAATAATTTTTAAAAAATAAATAAAAATATCATTTTGATGTATTTCTAAACGAAAAGCACTTTCAAAAGCAACCGCAACCGCCCTCCCAAACAGGCCCTTAGTGTTCTTATATTTTTACGCAGTTGTGGGGGAGGTTATCAATTTATGATTTTCTTTTTAAGTTTAAGCTTGTTGTCATGATCATAATTATTCTTCGGTTAAAATTTATATTTGAGTTATTATTTTCTTAGACATTGATCAATTCAACATTTATTCTAGAATGAGATTCTCACTTTTGTGTGTGTTAGAAATTATATTGTTAATTATTCTTGTAAACCGATGAAGCAATTTTTTTATGATCATTGTTATTCTATGAAAATCAAGTCAAGTCATTATACCTATTACAAATATTTTTCTTTGAATTTCTTTTACTTTTTGTTATATGAACTATGCTTTCTACAAAACAAAAATTTCATTTTTTCTACTATTTTATTAAAAATGTTTTTTTCGAATATGTCCTTTTTATAATCGTATAATTATTAAAAAATATATTTCAAAAGTTTTGTATATTTTAGCAAGTGAACAATATTTTATTCTTTTCTTTTCTAACACATTTGCTTAGAAATATCAAAAAATATCTTTTATTATTATCATTATTATTGAAGCTTGCATTAATGGTTTGTTTTGATAAGGTATTGCTTAAAGTTAATAATTCTGATTTAAAAAAAGAAGAAGAAAACTAAGCAAATTAATGAAATAATGGGGTTTTAATTGAAGAAAAACCCTTTTTATCCATATCTTAAATAATCTACATTTTTTTTTTGTTAATTATAATTACTTTCTATTCTTATCATATTAAGAACCAAGGGAAAAACAAGCTTTTTTTTGTTTTTTTAAAATATAATAATAATAATAAAAACAGGAATTATACAAGATTTTTTTTATAAAATATAAAAAAATGGAGTTTAAATTATTATTATTTTACATGAAACAATTTTATTGTTGATTGTTATAGGAAAAATCTTGAAGAATTTGTGATATACATCCTTATCTTAATTTACCAATTTGATAAATAATTAAAATTAAATAAAATCCATGATTTTTAATTTGTTTTATTAAAAGTATGTTGCAATTTTTCAATTAAATGGAATTTATCTTTTTATTTTATTTTGTGGTGAAAACGCGTTGCCAGCTGCAGCATTTTTTTTTAGATATAAAATAAACAAATAAATCTATCCCAAGCGCGGGCACTTGGCGCGTATCTCTGTGGCTTTATGAGAACCAAAGGTGGAAAGAGGACTACACGCGACCAATAAAAAATAAAATAAAGACTTGACTACTCTAGAGCCTTGGGGATATCTACTCGCTCTCTCCGTCGAAACCTCCTCGGTCAATTTTCGTTTTTTTTTTTTTTTTCTGTGGCCTTTATAAAGATTATTCTCATCCCCATTTCGGCCACCAAAGTAGAATTTAGCTTATGTTATTTTTTTTAATTCTTCAAAATGCAGTTGCACATAAAATTAAATAATAAGAATAAAATCGTTTATTTTTCTTTCAACTCTTTGCCTATTACTTCTTATTTCAAATTTAGAAATTCAGGGTGTTGACAATCTTGACTCTTCCCTTAGTGCAATTTTGGTTTATTTTAGGCCTTTTTAAAAATTAATTTATTTCAATTTCATTATTTAACATTTGATTTATTTGAAATTGGTCTTCCACCTTTATTTTCCTTTACTTTCTATTGAATTATCATGATCTTATGCCCATGGTTCCGGAGTTTATGTGTTGACCCAAGTTGACTCCAATTTTGTTTTTGTTATTGTGGGATTGGTTCAAGGTTCAAGGTTAACACTTTTTTTTTTTCTATTTTTAAAATTAATTTATTTCAATTCATCCTTCAATTCATTCTTCAACATCGAGTTATTCAATAAATTAGCTTTATGATTTTATTCAATTTACTTTCAAATGGGTCACCTTGATATCATGATTGGGGTTAGAGATTTTGTATCTTCATCTAGATGGGCTCAGAACAATTTTTTTCTAATTTTATTTTTTGTCAATTTTTATCCATCAATATTTTATTCATTAGAGATTTAGCTTCACCTTTTTAAAATATTTATTGTTATAATATTATTTAAATTACCAATTAAATCAATAACCAAATTTTCTTTTTCTTTTTTGCACTTGAAGTTTTTTTTGTCTAACCTATGGAGCACGAGATACAAATCTAAGTAATTAGTGAATTAGTGGGTGAATCCCACATATTTCAACGTATTTTTTACTCTTATATTATTGTTTTCTTGTTTTTATCAAACTAGCATTACTTGTATTTTAGTATCAATGGATATATTATTTATAGACATAAATTTATTTGTTTTAATTATCTGTAAAATTATTAGAAAATGATTTGCTGAGGTCCATTAGGCACTGTCGCCATTTTTTATTTTACATTTTGAAAAGAAACATTTCAAAGATAAAAAAGAGAGAAGAACTAAACAAGTGGGATGCAAATATTCTAAAATAATTTTTAAAACATAGAAAATAAAGATAGAATAAAAAAAAAAGAGGACAATGTTCTGAATCAAACCTAAATAAACAAGTCATTGCATTTAAAAAAAAAAGAAAAAAAGAGAGAAGAATACTAGATAAATAGCCTTTTTATTATAAATTGGTGTTTGACTCTGCGATAGTTTCTGCGTTTGAAGTTCACCGCAGAGCCTATCCATTTGGTAAAGGGTGCACCACAATTTTTTAAACTATGAGACCCATCAAAAATTGAGGTGCAACCTCAATTTTGGAAAAGCATTGGATGTTTTTCACGAAATTGTGGTTTCACCTCAGTTTACTCTTCCCCCTCACAGTTCCAGCTGGCGTCAATTGAAATGATCGAGTGGTTTTGTTTCTGGTTGGCATCAATTGAAATGAACCAGTGATTTTGTTTCTGGTTAGAAGAAAGCTGGAATATTAGCATCGGCAGCAGTAGCAACAGAAGCACCGACAACTCCCTCCCTCCTCTCAAGCAGCAGTCCCCAGAGAGCACCATCACCATCCCTCTCAACACTGGTAGCTTCTTCACTGCGCCATAAGCTTTGTCGTGACCTCTAGCAGCAACAAGCCCCAGTAGAAGCAGTGTCAGCAATAACCTTCCGATGTTTCTCTCGGCCACCACAGGTCACTATTTCCAACGTCACTATCACATGAAGAGCCACCTCGGTCTTCTTTACCTGGCGACATCGGTAGGTGAGCCTCTCATCACCATCGACCAACCACCCTGCTATTGTTCACGTGTTACGTGAACAATGCATCACACCGTTTTCTTTTTTAACTCTTAGGTTGGACCTGCTCTTAGCCCAGCCCAAGTCCAGCAGAGCAGGGCCTTTTGGCTCACTTTAGCTGATCTGACCCATTTAGTTGGGTCAGATCCAATCTATTTTTTTTTAAAAAATAAAAAAATATGTAGATAGAGATAAGCGCTGATAAAATGATAAAACACGTGACTTCATTTCACTCCACAAACCTATTACTTCTCGATTGATTATGGACAAGAAACTTGCAACTGGATTTGACCTTAAAATTATATCTCTACAACATGTAGATAAAGATCCTAAAAAAACTCACTATGGATCGCAAATTATTCCTGATAATATTTTACTAGATGTTCCTCGATCAAATAGTTAGGGATCGCAGAGGCCTTCACATATCGATTTAGTTCGTGATGGAATTGCAAATAGTTTGAAGGGAGAATAAAAACAAGTGTCTAATTTACTTGAATTATTAATTATATTTTATTATTATTATTATTAAATCTATAATATTTAAAAACCAATATATATATATATATGTGTGCGTGTGTGTGTGCGTGTGCGTGTGTGTTCTTTAAAATAATTTAACAAGTTGACAACAATATGAAAAACATGGTAACCAAATACACAAAATTATTTTTTATTAAACCTCAAATCCAACCATAATTTTAATCAAATATTTCAATTTTAATTATAAATCACAATTTAAAATGTTTTTCATAAACTATTTTTTTAAACAGCAACTACAATAACAACAATATCAAACCTAGCCTAATACATTTTAGCACATTTTAGCTGGGGACACTACAGTGCACAGCAACGGTTATCGGGTTCACATGCTACCTCAAAAAAAAAAAAAATATGAGAGAGAGAGAGAAAAGGAGGGGAGGAGAGAGCGAGGGGGAAGTAACCTGTTTGTTTGTGTTCGAAAAGAAAACTGCATGACTGGAGGGACCCGACCGCATAATTCCTCCTCTTCTATTGGCAGCTAAGGCCAAAGCCAACAAACCCTCCTCACCTCTCCTTTCCACTTTCCGGCAGGAGCTTCCGATGAAACACTCTCAATAACTGACCGCTATCTTTCTCCGTGTCTTGAGTATGGGCGCCTCGTTATCGAACCTGACGGAGGGAGCGGGCATGGGTAGTCCTGGGTTAGGGGACATACCGGAGAGCTGCGTGGCTTGTGTTTTCATGAACTTGACGCCTCCTGAGATTTGCAATCTGGCTCGATTGAACCGTGCTTTTCGAGGAGCCGCTTCTTCCGATTCCGTTTGGGAAAACAAGTTGCCTTCTAATTATCAGGATCTGCTCCATTTCCTCCCTCCTGATAGATACCTCAATTTCTCCAAAAAAGACATCTTTGCCCTCCTCTCTCGTCCGCTCCCTTTCGACGACGGCAATAAGGTCTGTCTCTCTAGCATTCTTCTTTTGGATTTTCGAATTAAGGGTTTCTTTATTCAAAAAAATTGACAAAATTGAACAGGAGGCGTGGCTTGATAGAGTGACGGGAAGGGTTTGTATGTCGATATCGGCCAAAGGGATGTCAATTACGGGAATTGAGGACCGCAGATATTGGACTTGGGTTCCTACTGAAGAATCGAGGTTTCTTTCTAGCTTGGTTTATACCATCACTAGTTTACCCTCTGCAACTTTCATTCATGCTTGATTTGGTTGTTAATCAATTGGTAATTGATGCCAACAAAATGATCCATTGTTTTCGAGTTCAAATTAATTGCTGCTAATTCGTCGATGTTGATGCTATAACTTCTTTCGGTAAATCAACTTCAACCAAATCTGTTCCAGGTATTGTTAATAACTTGGCTATTTCATTGTTGCTTTGTTGGAATTTAACAAGCTCAAAAGCTTCTTCCTCCTCCTCCTCCTCTTCTTCTGGGGCGGGGGGTAGACCAAATGATCTATCCTTTTTCTCAGATTGAAAATTTGGCAAACTTTGCATGTAGTCAGCGATGATAATTGGACCGACCACTACTCTCTTCAGCTGGGGTTAGTAACTTTCGGTTGGTTGTGGGGGGCATCTGCCCTTTGCTTCCTGCGAGTTGTGGAGAGATGCATCTGCCCTCTCCTTGGCTCACCAACTAAACCCCGACCTGATAATTAATACCGCTTACTACTTTACCTGCTTCCTACGAGGACCATCTTTAAGTGGTGTTCCATCTGGATTTGTATGTAATGTGTGTTACAGCTTATTATAGTTTTTTTTAATGCTTGTTGCTATAATAATTTACATTTCCCACATTAAAAATATCATTTGTTTTCTTTTCCTGTTTCTGGATGCTTTTTCTCAATGATAGAAGTCTAGGAGGTGGAAATGTAAATTCTGCTTATTCTGTTTGTGCAACAGTGATCAATCTTCTGCGAGAGTATATTCTCCACTTTCCTTTTCTGCCCGTATGCTGGTCATAAATCTGACCTAACTGCCTGTCATCCAAATAATTTGTCCAGTCATTTTCCAATTGAAGAAGTGCACTTGTTGACACAATCAGAGGGTGGACAATCCCTTGTGATAATTTCCGCTTGCCTTTGTTTAGATTATCTTTTCCAATTTTTATGCTAGATAATTCAAGCATGCCTGGTAGAACGAAAAACTTGGACTATCAAATACATTGTTTCACATTTTTGCTCGTCTTTTGTGGTTTTCTTGTATCGAAGTGTCACAATAATATGCTCCAGTTATCCTTTTATCAATTAAATGGTTGTAGCTTTTAGATGTCTTGAATTTATGTAGAGGTCATCTGATGTCATTTTGACACCTTACTGAGCTCTTGTTTGGCTTGTTATGAGTCAGTAGTATATTTTTGTGTTTCTGACTCCTTCAGTCAATATGCGTGTCTGTGAAATAAAAATATTCAAATGCTGGTAGCCCCTACATTGTTCTGCTTTATTTTTCACAAAGTGCTCTTGCAGATCTTGACAGTTTATCTTTTGTATTGTTTTGTAGATTCCATGTGGTGGCCTATTTGCAACAAATATGGTGGTTTGAAGTGGATGGAGTTGTAAAGTTCCCTTTACCTGCTGATATCTATACTCTATACTTCAGGCTTCACCTTGGAAGATTTTCCAAACGACTGGGACGGCGTGTCTGCAATTTTGAGCACACTCATGGTTGGGATATAAAGCCAGTACGGTTTGAGCTGTCTACCTCTGATGGCCAGCAAGCATCATGTGAGTTCTGTTTAGACGAGAATGAACAAGGTGAAGCAAATGGCAACCAGAAGCGTGGATGCTGGATAGATTACAAGGTTGGTGAATTTATTGTGACGGACTCAGAACCTGCAACTGAGGTCAAATTTTCCATGAAACAGATCGATTGCACACATTCCAAAGGTGGGCTTTGTGTAGATTCTGTATTTATTATCCCCAGTGATCTGAAAGTGCGCAAAAGAAGAGGGATTTTGAAGTAGCAAATGCAATGGGGATGTTTCTTGATATTTTCAGCGATCCCAGGATTTCTACTTGGGCATTTTTTTTTGTCATACAGCCTATACTTCTGAAAGCATTTGATGTTTTAGAGGATATCATCAGAAGTTGGTTTTCCCTGTAAGTGTGTTTCCTCTATGGCTATATAACTCTTGCTGCTGTACTTAATCCAGTTTTGTTGATTATATACCTGAGCACATAGGATTAATAGAAAATGCTTTGTGAAATATTTCACACCTTGTTTGGTGCAAATGAGATTATAATTCTAGAGTTTTGAAGGCGCGCATAAATTTCTTTTGCATTGGCAGAAACATGATTGTTGCGGGACTAGTTCCCAGTCAAATGCAATGAGCTTTCATCTTGTCTTGCCATTTTTACGAGTAGTTGCAACCAGGATTATTGCATTACATTTCATTTTTTAAATTAATACATTATGGTTGATTGAATTTGCGCCATTCCTGGAAATAATTATAAGTTGGCAGTGTAACTTGCTACCTAGGTCAACTAACTAAGCATGAAAAGTTAACAAGGAAGGCGGGCTTCATGCCCCATCTCATAATAGGAAGAGAAAAAACTCTGAATTTTATTTGCAATAATCAAAACTTGATATTACAATGTTCATAAGCTGTTTAAATAATTCCAAAAACATGTTAAATAGAATGGGAACATAATAAATAAGATAAAACAATAGGGGTGATAGAAATTTCTTTGACGTGATCGGATTTGAAGTAAAAATCGGATTTCAGGTTGTATATAGATACAGCTCTGCCCTACTTGATACTCGTCCAAACCCAATATATTATATAACATAAGCAGCTTGAAAAGGAGATGAAAATGGTAGTTAAGATACTTCCGCCGCCGCCGCCATTGGGATTAGTGGAGTACAAGTCTTCGCACTACAGTAGACAATTGGCGGAAGAACTCCAGTCTAGAGATGAGAAGCTGTGTTTTGGCAGTAACACTTGGGTACAGTAACTTCATTAACTTAGCTCCGGCGAGGCATCTCCCACTTTTCTTTCGTTTTAATGATCACGAGTAATACTTTATTCTTTTTTTTTTTATTATGTTTTTATTTGTTTCATGTGCATGCCTGATAAATTAAGGTTGTTATGTGACTTTAATAAACGTTCAACTTAGTATAATCTTGTCTGTTTATTACGCGATTGTTATCAAAAACATTTATTATTATTATTATTATTATTATTATTTCCCATTAATATTTTGCATCATGGCCAATCCTCTTATAACCGAAATTATATATTTTTGCATTTCTTTTTGAATTTACATACTTTGCTAATTAATTAATGATATCAATTTAGCATCCTTAGAGCAACTCCAATGGCAAGATCCATTTTAGAGAGCCAAATCTCTAAAATAGTTTTTTGAATAGTATATATATGGGTTTTTTTTGTTGATGTGTGCTCCAATGGTAAAAGTCATTTTGGAGAGCCATTTTTTTATATCATTTTAACTATATTGTAATTATTTTGTATGTAGTTTAATTATGCAATTAATTATACAATTAATATGAATAAGTTATATAATTAAATAATTGCTTTTAAAAAACCCTCCAACAATATAATTATTAATTTTGTATATAATTTTTTACTCTCTTGTTGAGGTATTTTTAAATAAAAACAAAAATAAATATTTTTGATATAGTTACATTATTTTCTACTATATATATATATATATATATATATATATATAGGCAACGCACCAAGCCTCTTAATGCATGTCTTCCTTTTCCATAATTATACACGTGAAGAAATATGGTAAATTTCTAAACATAGGCTCTCTAGAAAAATGGGTTGTGGTTCCTTTTGTCACTTTATGGGCTTTATTCAACCACTAAAAAACCCTCAAAGTCTAATCAAGGTAACTAGTTCACTTTCTTGGTCATTGTTGACTTTGTGTGCTTTATTGACGAGATCATTGTGAAAATTGAAACACAGTAAATATACCCATATAAAAACTTTAATTTGGCCTTTATTGTTTCAATTTAAGTTAAAGCATCCTTAATGAAGACAAAACATTTATTTTCTTTAAATAAAAAGTTTTTTTTCTTTAGATTTGGTCCTCATTTTTTATTTTCTTCCAACGATGAATTTTATTTTTCAAAAAATTAATGGTTAATTCATATAAAAAAAACACTCTAGAGAACTCAATAATATATAAATAAAAGTGAATAATGATACAAATGGATGTAAACATCAAAATCAAATGCAATGATGAAATAGTAAAATAATAAAAGCTCTAAGACAAAAAACAAAATACTGTAGAACTAATAATGTCATCCTCAGTTAGCTTCTATTTTAGCTGTTAGTTTTTTTTTTTTTTTAAATGCTGTAATATGAAGTAACGTAAATTATCTTTCATGTTTTTAAATTATTTTAATATACTAATATCAAAAAAAATTTTAAAAAATTAAAAAAAATATTTTAATATATTCCAAGCAAAACACACTTAATTTTTTTTCTTAAAAAAACTACTACCTCCATGCTATTAAACAGTTACATTTTTAGGGTGTTTGAGAAAGAAAAAAAGAATTTTTTTAATTAATTGTTTTGTGTTTTTAGATTATTTTAATCTATTAATATTGAAAAAATTATAAAAAATACTTTAAAAATAACTATTAAACGGATGCTACGTACGGTTAATGTTATTAAAACAAAAGTCGAAAATAAAATTTGTTTGATAAATTAGCAACGAGCTTAAAGTTGAGAGACTGGTCCCCACTCGCCGCCGCCCTAGTGCTGGAATCTAGAGTGAAGTGGCTCTTTTTGCAGCTTAAAAGCTGTCTCCATATTAAATTTACACCTATAAATGTGAATCCATTTTAACAGATCCTAATCCACCCATCCAGGACCACCGAGGTTTCTCGTTGATTTAAACATTTTCACAAACACATGGCGCCTCTTCTCTATGTTGCGATAGATTTTCCCAGCAGATCTTAAATTTAATGTTTTTAATTAAGCTCAGTGAGGACCACCGCGAATTTGAAAATGTTCTGTAGCCTTAGATGACCACCTTATCTTCTAGGCCGCAGCCGGGCCCCCTCCCCTCCGTTTCTCTCCTCCACTGGGAGGTTCAGGCACTGAAAAATGCTCTGCAATTCGGTGCATTGTATCTGCTCCGGCCGACCAGTTGAGAAACCAACGAAGCATGGAGTTAATATTTATAGCTTAACTTGTAGTGGTAGATGTCTGATTAACCAATCTGTTTTCCAGTATGAGTGTGTCTGTGTGTGTTCGAGCAGCTGGGAACAGAGAGAAGAAAAACTTCAGAGTGATTCAGAAATGGTCTGAGTTTTCTCTCTTCTAAACTTAATCTGGCGCCGCCCTGGCGCCACCAGATCGTAACAGGAGAATTTTGAAGGCCATTAGCCTCTTCTGCGGTGCATGCATGCACATCTTGAGATCGTCACATTCATCCACGCATGGTTATATGTTAGCCTAACTTGGTTCTTTGTCGTCTGGAACGAGTTGAAAAACACCAGCCAGAGTTTGAAACTGATGTACGTGGGACGGCGTGGAAGATGGTCCTAGTTAATTACATGAGAAAGCACCAGCTGGTTCATGAGTAATGTAATTTGACCTTTCATGAAATCGGATCCATTGACTCGGGATATAAGACTATAATAATTTCATAAAAAAATAATTATAAAGTTTAATTTTTAATCAATTTAATTTAATTGAAAATAAAAATCAAATAAAAAAAAAGACAAAAATAATGACTCCGGTAAACCTGGGTTAACATGTTAGACCCAAGTAAAGAGACTGAAATAATTTCATAGAAAGTAAATCAAAATAATTTGTGAAGTCTAATAATATTTGAATGAAATTGAAAAATATATATTAAAAACTAGAAACTAAAGAACCAATTTTCACAATTTTTTATTTGAGGATTAAAGCGTACAACGCCTTGGTATTTCACTGTTCATTTATATAATGACATATCAGGGTGTTTTAGTATATTACGAGTTAAAACAACTAATCCTCAAAATTCACGACTCAAGTAATAAGAATATGATAATTCAATAGAAAAAAAAACAAAATAATATATAAAATTTTACACTAATAAATCTAATATTGAATGATAAAACATAACAAGTTTGAAAAAAAAAGCTTAAATATTTAAGGAAAAATTGAAAAGTGAATTGGGGTTTCATTCTTCATTGCTATGGTGAAAAACAAGTCCATTTAGTATATGTTAACTAGCTATTTGACATGCGCTTTGCAGTGAGCCATATATTTTTTTTCTACGAGAAAATTATATATGATGACTTTTTATGTGTTTTTATACATTAAAGAACTATGTAAATAAAAAAGTTCATATATACATGTAATCAAATAAATCAAGAATTATATGTGTTAATAAACAAGAAAAAAAGTCAGTAATAATAACTAAAAATAAATTTGAAATAATTAAGAGATATTTAATTTTGTAAGATATGATATTTACCCAGCTATGCTTATTGAATTTTTTAATCACTCGATGATAGAAATAAACACACATTAAATTGATTGAATAAATAAAAATATATTATGCAAGGTTACACATTTTAAAAATGTTATATGAAAATAGTTTTTTAAAATTTCTTAAAGTAAAGTTTATCTAAAGAAAAGATAAAAAAAAATTATAGATGAGTCAAAATAATCATTTTAAGAACTAAATACACAAAACACTATTTATTCTTTTTTAAAATATTTTTAAATGATAAAAAGGATCATGTAGGAAATGTATTAATTGAAATATAAATATAAAAGTTATATAAGAAAAAATACTAAAATAAATATCAATTAAAAAACATATTAGAAAAAACAAAGCTTAAATGTTGTAGCTTAACCCCTGAAGTTTGCATTATAGATCATGAACTCAATTAATTTTTTAATGTTACAATTAACCTTAAAATAATAATAATAAAAAAACATCTTAAGCTTGGGTCTGTTCCCTAACAATCATTTCAAAGAAAAGCCTAGGCACATAGCTAGGCTAAGCTATATCCCATATATATATTTAAAAGGGAAGCATTGATTTTTTTCCAGAAAAAAAATATTAATAACGTGTTGTTTATAAGTCTATATTTTGACCATCTATATTAAAAAAATATTTTTTTTATTTTCTAGCATGTCACTTATATTTAGATGACTTTTTATTTCAATCTCTCTCTTTTTATTTTATTTTATTTTATTATTGCATAAAAAATAAAAAATAATTGATTTTTAATTAAAATTAAATTGCTCAAAATCAAACTTTTTTTTAAAATAAATTATTGAAAAATACATAATAAAGACCCAATGATTTAATTTTTCACTTAATAATAATATATTCAACCCTTTTCGTTTTGGTATCTGAAATCTCATGGGTCTCCGGCCAGCAGCTATTAATGATAGATAATGTGTAGTTGTTATCAACATCTCAGAAAGAAAACACCTTTAATTAATACAAAAGATCAATATTCTTCAACGTCAAAGAGAGAGAGAGAAAGGTGGAGCTACAGGAATGCTGCAGTGACCTACCCAGCTCTATCTCACATATCTCTCTCGCACTTCTGGGCTCTATATATATATGTGTCTCCTCCTCCCCCGTCCTCTCTGCAGTTACCCTTTTACGTTCTGGTTTATAAAACGATCATGATTATGGAGTCGTACTACGGATCCTCTCTCTCTCTCTCTCTCTCTCTGGCCTCTACCCAGCACAGTCTCCCTCCTCCTAGACCTGAGCCCCGCATCTTAGAGATTCAAATGCTAGCCATTCAACAAGCCAACCCTAGATATTTATAGGACCAGCTCCTAGACCTGAGCCCCACTTCCAGTAGGAAGTGAACAAGCCAGAAGCCAACCCACATATGGAGGAGAGAGAGAGAGGAGAGAGAGAGAGAGAGTGCTTTCTTCTGTGCCACGTACTGAGTGAACAAGCCAGAAGCCAACCCACATATGTAGGAGAGAGAGAGAGAGAGGAGAGGAGAGAGAGAGGAGAGTGCTTTCTTCTGTGCCACGTACTGAGTGAACAAGCCAGAAGCCAACCCACATATGTAGGAGAGAGAGAGAGAGAGAGAGGAGAGTGCTTTCTTCTGTGCCACGTACTGACTGAGCTGCAAGATAATTAAGGTGGGAGTAGGGGTGAAATGAAACAATAGGATGAGCCCAGCAAGTTACTTTCTTTCACAGGGTTTGTGTCTTTTATGGGGTGCAATTACAGATTGCAGGTTTCTCATGTACAGAAGTGGCTGGATGCCACCTCTTTTTAGCACCATGAATGCCCCGCAGGTAGATTTCTGTATCATTTAATTTCATATACTATATGGCTTCACCTATCAGTCATTTACGTGTACAGTGATACTTCATATATAGTTGATTTCTAATCAATAACTTGACGGCCTGATTTTTTTTTATTAATTATTGGAAAGTATACTTTATAAGTCTAGTGATTGAGTATAATCTTGAATATTTCAGGTTTTTATAAGAAGTGCATGTTCTGACTTGAACTCAAGATTTTTTATGCAGATAGCAGACTTGTTGTGTAGAACACAAACTCATGTCATCACACCACGTCCCTTGACAACATTGACTCAAACTCGAGAACAGCTGTGCAGGTCGCAGACCCCTTACTATCACACTACGTCCCTTGGGAATACTGATGCAGATCACAGATCTCCTGTCATCACACTACATCCTTTGAAAATACTAACTCAAATTCAAAAACTATTGTACAGATTACAGATCACCACACCTTGGAAACACGAGTATGATTTGCACGTACATAAACATGAACAAGATCAACCCTCTATTTATATTGCTAGATGGATAAAATATAGGAGTTTATTTATTTATTATTAATAGATCTATCTCTTTCCTTTGAAACTTAATGACATAAATATTAAATTTTCATTAACTAATTCTGTGTGGTTTATTTTCCAGCTAAATGTGCACGTCAAGTAAAAATGGCGAGTAAGATTCGAAACCACAAAAAAAAAATGGCGAGTCAAGCTAAATATATCGAAACCATAAATGAACATCTGAACAAAAAATTATATATATTTAATATTTAACCTCTCTCCTTCCTTTTTTAGGCACGAGCTAAGTCATCTTTTATTTGTTATTTCAAAATGATTTCGAAGAAACTAAGTTTTCCTTTTATTTTGTTTTTGAGAAGGGAAATTTATTTTATATATTTCAATATTTAATATATATGTGAATTGCTATTGAGAATGTTTATTTGTACACATCCTTATTAATATTTATTATTCACGTGTCGCGAATCTTACTAATATTCATCTTTATTTAACTTGTAGATTTAATCAGGGTTATCAATGTCATTTCGTTCCAGCCGGAACAGTCAAAATGTTCCGTGCCATTAAAAAGATCGAGACAAAACAACGTTGTTTTCGTCTTGGTTTTAATTCCGACCTGTTCCGGAAATACCGGTCAAATTTCGGCCGGAACGTCTCAGTGTCGTTCTGGCCTTAAAATCTTCCTTATTTTGATTAACTTGTGATTGTGTTTCTAATTTTGAGATTATGTTTGTTTGACTTTGTGTTTATATTGTATAATTTAAAGTTAATTTATCTTAAATTTTAATTATGCTTGTTAAATTAATATTTTAATTTTTTTCACATATATATATATATATATATATATATATATATATATATATATAATTAATTATATATGAACAGTATAACCCTGAAACGGCACGCTGCTCCGAAATCAAAACGTTCCGTACTAATAAAAAAAACCGGAATAATATTGACAACCTTGAATTTAACTTATTTAACTTGAAGAAACAAACATGATCAATTAGTATATATAAATTTAAGATAAAAAGAGAGGTACTTAGATTTAAACCAACAAAATAAATCAGAAGAGCCATAAGTGTTTTTTTTTCTTTTTTTATCCTAATATAATAAATATCGAACACACACACACACGAGTCAATGTCACTTAATATAATAAATATCGAATACACACACACACGAGTCAATGTCACTGGGCACCACCTCGTTTCCAAATCAAGAAATAGAATAATTCATGGGAAATCAGGGGCAATATATACAGAGTACTTCGACAAGTCATTGAAAAAGTTTATACTCATATTAGATAGGAACAAATTTAGTGTGTGTGTGTGTTTATACATGTTCATGGCAGGGAATTAAACGGGAGGAGATGC
Organism: Salix caprea; assembly: GCA_964035475.1. NCBI lineage: Eukaryota > Viridiplantae > Streptophyta > Magnoliopsida > Malpighiales > Salicaceae > Salix > Salix caprea. Next base: position 7,162,336 of record OZ037751.1, read on the forward strand.
ACCCCTAGCTAGCTCATCCGGGAAAATAAATTCACCCCCCTATTTGAGGTAAAACTGGGTGATTCCCAATATATTGTATATGGACATTAATTGAGTTTTATGGTTAAACTTTAAAATATAGATAGACATTGATAAACAAAAAAAAGGTTAATACATACGGTTTATATTCTACATCGCCCATGCAACGAGTCTGAAATCTGATCACATATCATATAGTAGGTGACCTAGTAGTACGAGTTTGAAAATAAAAAGGTTTATTCTCTTTTTGATTTCAGGTTTGAGTTTTATGGTTGTTAATATAATGATCATTAGAGGTTTATATTATCATTAATTTCAGGACCGTGAAATTAATTGAGCTACACAAAAGCTGATCTGGACATACATATTAATTAAAATAGAATGAGGTAGCGTATGGAATAATGTATAAATACATGTATGTACGTAAGTAGAGGTGGTAGTAGAAGTGGTGACGAGGACGAGCTGGGTAGGCGTGAGCAAGGGAAGGCATAATGTCAGTCAGTGTATGAAGAAGCAAGCAGCTGCTCTCACCTTCTCAGTCGGCGGGACCACATGCGTGACTGGAAAGGGGTTCGAGACCTCTGATTCCTTCCCAATCTCCTCCTTTAATATAATTTCAGGATTGCCACCCCACGCCATCTTCTTCTCTTCTTTACTTTTTTTTAGTATCATTAAAATTGTTTTTTAAAATGTTTTTTTCTTAGAAATATATTAAAATAATAATTTTTTATTTTTGAAAATTTATTTTTAACATCGCACTAAAAAAATAATTTATAATATAAAATAAAAATAAAATTTTTTTTTTTTTTCAAAAATACGTGAAAATAAGGGTCTGACGTGGCAACCGACAGCATGCCCTCTGATGTCTATATTAGACACACATACGCCACCTTTGTTTGCACACCCACCGAAAGTGAAGCAGAGAGGAGCGATACAACCTTTCAGTTTCTTCACTTTGCTGCACCCTAAAAGATCAGTAGCTAGCAGGAGAAAGAAAGAAGAAACTGAAACTCTTTTTTATTTTTGTTTTTTCTACCCTTTGGCCACGCCTTCTCTCCTCCTCTCCTCTCAGCCACCCGATATATCAATCATCTTACTTTCTTTCTTATCTCTCGATCGTACGTGGTCCTTTTATTTTTTGACCAAAAAAGCTGTATATATGCAAGTTAGAAAGATCAGTAGCTTGCTAGTGATCATAATATGAATAGTATGGATTGGAATGGCAACTTCAGAAGCTTCGTTTCTCGACCAGATCAGACTTCCTTTAACGTCCTCTACAACTATAACTATGACCCGCAGTATCCAGGTATGTACGTAAATTACCGTACTTAGTTAATTTTACTAGAGAGATCTCCTCGCCACCAAAACATTGCATGCATCCACTCATCGATCCAATCATACAATCTGAATCTATCCATCTATCTATCTATCTATATATATATATATATATGCGTGTGTGATCACCTTACTTTGAAATTGAAGCATGCATTGCATGGAAGCAAAATCAATTATATGTATATGTATATGTATATGTATATGTATGAAATGTTGTCTCGATATATACGCATCGATCTTTCAGGCATGGACATGAAGCACCCAGCAATATTAGCAGGAAATGCACAGAGCAGATTTGTACCAACTGCTCTGGACAAGATTGCCAGCAATGGGATCAGTCAAGAGAGGAAGAAACGATTGACAAGTGATCAGTTAGATTCGTTGGAGAAGAGCTTTCAGGAAGAGATCAAGTTGGATCCTGATAGGAAAATTAAGCTGTCTCGTGAACTAGGGCTCCAGCCCAGGCAGATTGCTGTCTGGTTCCAGAACAGACGAGCTAGATGGAAGGCTAAACAGCTCGAGCGCTTATATGACAACCTTAAGCAGGAGTTTGACTCTGTGTCCGAAGAAAAACAGAAGCTTCAGGAAGAGGTTGCTCATGTCATTTCATGAATGTGTGCGTGTGTGTACGTAGTATTTTCTGACAGGAATCGATCGACCTCTTCCTTTTCTTCTCAGGACTCCAAATTTAATTAGAATCTGAGCGTCCCAACTTAATTATATAAATTAATGATTAATTGTAAGTTGTCTATGGATGCATGTCAGGTAATCAAGCTGAGAGCAGTGGTGAGAGAACAAGCTACGAGGAAGATAGGGCACGCAGAGAAATCTGCAGGTGAAGAGACAGTGGAAAGCACATCAGTTGCCGCAGCAAGTCGCAAGCTACGAGGACACAGGCACCACCAGAACAGCGCGGAACACTGCAACTATCTTCTCGACGTGGATGAATTCAACCCAGTTTCATCTCCTTACTGGGCTCTTTTGCCATCTTATCCTTAATAATTACTTCATTACCTCCTCCATAACTCTTAGTTAATCGGGCTAGCTAGCTGTTATTATGCCATATATGTGTGTGTGTGTGTGTGGACATTGTTCAGAATAGTTTTTTTCTTAGGGAGTTAATTAGTTTTAGCTCATAGTTTAACCTTTAATTATGACGATGTTAATTAATTAATTTGCAATTCCTGTTTAACTTTGCATCCTTATCATCTCTGATCATGATTAAGCTATATTATTCAGAATAATCGAGCTAAATGACCAGTCTTATGTTGTTTGTACCTGATCATTTATTCGATGGCAACTTATAGATTTATTGCTATTTTTTTATGTCCAGAGGTAGATCTTAATTATTATCTGTAAATAGAATTAAAAGTTAATAACTAGAATATCCATCAAATACATGAAAAGGACAATGACTCCGAAACATCATCAGAAACTTTCATGCGTACGCAACAAAAAAGGATACAAGTTAATGTTTCAATGCCCTCCCAACAAAACCAAAACAAGAAAAAATAAAAAAATAAAAATCAGAGAGTGCGTGTTAACTCTTAGCATTAAACATATGGGAATTTAATTTGATATTAATTTAGTTGGATGAAATATGTTAAAAGGCATATCTCCGGCACAGGTAAGGCTGCATGGGCTCGTCCTTCCTAGCCAGCGCTGTGCTTTTCCTAGCACCGTCCGTGTATCTGTTTGAAATAACGGAAAAGGAAAGAAAATAAAATAACAATAACCATATCCGTTCAAACTCATCCCTGTAAATTATATTTTATAAGCTCGGATAAAAAAATAAAACTTAAATTATTTTATTTTTTTATAAAAATTACACACTTTAATTTAATTTTAAAAACTATCATACAAATTATAAGTTATTTATTATCACGACACGTTTCTTAAAACTGCACCTAGTTGTTGATGACCAATAACCATGTCTTCCTCGTTCATGGCAGTTTATTGAATAGTAAGTGGCAATAAAGAAAAAGCACTTAAGTGATGCACTGAGGCTAAGGAAATAAAGGTTAATAGAGATATATCATAAAATATATGAATTACTTAATAAATGACTAAATGTTTTTATAGGTCAATGAGATATGTTTAGGTTCAATACTTATTTACTCTAGGCTAGAGTAGTGGCTAAAAATAAGTCTAATTGTTGGGTTTGATTTGATTGAAAATTTTAATGTAAGTTCTTATGGATTTATTATTATATTTTAGATATTATATAGTTTACTTTTATTTTTTAAAATTATGATTACGAAAATTCCTTTGTTGAACATTAGTTAGCAATAAAAAATCCATTACTGAATATTACTCGACAATAAATATTAGTAATGGATTTTTCATTGCTAATTTATCGGCAACATATCTTTATTAGTCTCTTATTTAATCATGAAATAGCTTTTATACAGCATATATTAAATTAGTTTGCTCCTAGAATTAAATGTATCCTATGATTAAGCTCTTGACATGTGAAAGATATGTTGGTTCTACAACCCTTTATTTCCTATACTATTTATATGATAAAATAAAGATGTGATCCGATCATTAGGTGCATGCAAGGAACCTATTAAATACAATTAAATTTCGAATATAAGTATATGCTTACTATTACAATTAATACCTTAAGAAGTCCCTTTACACCTTTTATATTACAAGTGATTTAACATATATGGATTAATTATTTCAATTTCAACTTATATTTAATTATAGCTAAACACGTCCCTAAATGACCAGCCAACCATACTTTAAAGAGGTTTTTGTTTTATTTACAAAAATATCCCTACATATCTTATTTGTGTATAATTTAGTTCATAATTCTTTTTAACCTTCACATGATACGCTTGTAATAAGATGAAAAGTGAAACGTCACTTTTGTCCTTGTCAAGTCAAATGAATAAATTATTTTATTCAATTTTAAATAAATAGGAAAAAAAAGATGGAATAGTTCTTATTTTTTTATTTTTATAATATAATTTCAAATAAAAAAAAGAGAAAAGGTTATGAATAATTAGTTATATAATCTTTAAAAAAGGCATATATTGGAGGAGAGGAAATAAAAAGAAGAAGTAGAAATAGCAGTTGAAGACTTAAGCAACAAACAAATAAAACGAAAAAGAAAAAGGAAATCATTTGTGAAACGGAATCGTTTAAAGCTGACTCCTCATCATTTCCTTACTGACGACGGCATCTGACTATCACTTAAACAACCAAATTATTTTTATAGAAAATAAAAAAAGAATAAAGAAAAAAGAAAGAACTTTGTCGAAACTGGATCCGAACCCGAATCCTACGGAGAATAGGAGGAAGGCAGATCCATTTGTTCACCTTTCTAATCTCTAAATGGATGAGAAGCGGCGGCAGCAGGTGAAAGTAGAAGAGGAGGGTCGGAGCAGCAGCAGTGATAGTGGAGACTACACGTCGGAAGATGAAGGAACCGAAGATTACAGGCGCGGCGGCTACCATGCTGTTAGAATCGGAGACAGTTTCAAGAACGGACTTTATGTCGTTCAGAGTAAGCTTGGTTGGGGTCATTTCTCCACCGTCTGGCTCGCTTGGGACACTCAAATTTCCGTACTTTCTTCTTTACCTTTTTTTCAGTTTAGAAATTAAGCGACGATTGCTTTTATTTATGGATCTGGGTTTTTATTGCGTGTGTTTAATGTAGACGGAGGCATGAGTTTTTAGCTGATAACATCAGATCGTTTAAGTCCCTGTACTCTATAATTCGACCTCCTGAATTGAATTGATACTGTTTAAACATGTTATTGGGATTAGTCAGATACAATAATCATTTCTCACCATCTTGTTTTCTCATTTGTGAAAACTGCCAGAACTTTTTTTTTCTTATTACCCTTATGAGCTTCTGTGGATCTTTTGTAATAAGTTTTCTTTATCGGGTCTTTGATGATGTTCTTACTTGGCCATACAAATTGCAGCGATATGTAGCTCTCAAGGTACAAAAAAGTGCTCAGCACTACACCGAGGCAGCCATGGATGAGATAACCATCTTGCAGCAGATTGCAGATGGAGACCCTGATGATAAAAAATGTGTTGTAAAGCTTTTGGATCATTTTAAGCATTCGGGTCCAAATGGCCAGCATGTTTGTATGGTTTTCGAGTACCTGGGGGATAATCTTTTGACCCTTATCAAATATTCTGATTACCGGGGACTGCCTATTCACAAGGTTAAGGAGATATGTTTCAATGTCTTAGTGGGTTTGGATTACTTGCACAGACAGCTTTCTATCATACACACTGATCTGAAGCCAGAGAATATATTGCTATTATCCATGATTGACCCATCAAAGGATCCTAGAAAATCTGGTGCTCCTCTTATTCTTCCAAATAGTAAGGATAAGTCTGCATTCGAGTCTGGGATTGCAAGATTAAATGGAGACTTGTTTAGGAATCAGAAGAAAAAGATTCGAAGAAAGGCTAAGCGAGCTGCTCAGGGGTGCGTGGAGAAGGAAGCGGATGCTGATCCTGAAACGTCTGCTGCAGAAGAGTCGTCAGCTAATGCGAAATTAAATGAGGGTTCTACTAAGGAGCAGCCTACTAGTTCAGAAAATGCAAATAGATTATCTGATGTTGATCGAACAAAGGGAACTGGATTGGGAAATCAGGGTGCTAAGAGGGGGAGTCGTTCCACCAGGCAGAAGTTGTCGGCCTCAGTTGACCTGAAGTGCAAGTTGGTGGACTTTGGGAATGCATGCTGGACGTACAAACAGTTTACCAATGACATTCAAACCAGGCAGTACCGTTGTCCAGAGGTGATCCTTGGATCCAAATATTCTACATCTGCAGATATGTGGTCCTTTGCTTGCATTTGTTTTGAGCTGGCAACTGGTGATGTACTTTTTGACCCTCACAGTGGTGACAACTTCGACAGGGATGAGGTAAGGATTTCTTTTATAATTGTAATAATCATTCATGGTCTTTCTTGTAAGTATTAACTGCACTCCTCAGCACTGCCCCTCTCTTAACACACACATGTGCCCTTGTGCACACATTTTCATTTAAAGTTTGCTGACAGATGGCTTAAAATCTTTGGATTAAATACTGATCATATCTCATGCAACATATATTATCTTTCAGAACAACTTAATTAGGTAATTCAGCAACATGTGCAATATTTGAGTGTGTGCTGTAATTGATGCTTTTGTAAGAGCATAGAGTTGTCAAAATCCTGGATATTGGATATTTTCTGTATATTCTGCTCCAGCAGATTTTTTATTTTATCAAAATATTTTTATTCCCAGTAGGATCCATTGGGATGCCCATGCTTTTAAAAAGAAAAAAAAGAAGAAGAGAAAAACGAAGAAAATAATAGAAAAGAAAACAATAACAAAAGGGGTTCAGTATGTATATGCAATGATGAGTGTTAACGAGAGATCAAGGTCATGAGAAATATAATTGCAAACCAGATATTCTGCAGGAATATTTTGCTGGCCAAGAATAGAGATCTTGATTTAAGCCTTTGAACTCACCCTAGCTAAGCCTGGTCACATGTAATCCAATGTTGTCCTCGTGGTGGAGTGACAAGGTACTGGATTAATGCATGTATAAAAAATGTCATTCAAACACTTGATTTTGACGTCACTGTTTTGAACATCCTATAAATGTAAGAATGTCTGTATTCAACTTCAAGGAATGTGGGCTCCCTGTATCATTTTTGTGATTTGTCATCATTTCTCAATGCTTTGTGTTCGACCCATGAAGATTGTATAGAGCTTAAGTAATTTAAGTTATCTCCTTTGGGAAAATAGGTTCAGTTACTCTTTTGTGGGCATGTACACGTAGATTTAGTCCCACAGTTATTCTGAGTCTGCCCCTGGGCATCATCCACCTTTAATAGGTTGATTGGTAGTATTGACTTTTATTACAGCACTTGCTGCTGACAGAAATTTTTTATCAGTGTAAGTACATAACTGAGAAACTATAAAGGCCACTTTGAGGCGGGACAACTATTGATCATCGGCAGAGAGATAGATTGTGCTGGAAACAACAGTTAGAACCACTTGATCTTTAGTGATACTAGTATATGGCTGAAAAGGAATAAAGATAGAAAATCAAATAATTCCCTATAGAAGAGAGATTAGAATACACTAATGAAAGAAGTCTAGAAGACATAGTCAAAGAGTATGACAATAGAAAAGTTTGAATAGCAATTCTCAATTTAATTCACAATAATTCAGATTGAAACATAGAAAAGGTGCTCATAATAGGCACCAAAACCCTAGTAGAATTCCTTTCAAAAAAAAAAAAAGTAAATAGCAGCAATTTAGTCCTTTAAAGAACCTGAATCAAACAACTAAAATATAACAAGGGGGGAGATGGCCCCATATGTTTTTGATTTTGTGTCCAAGCAAATGCAAACTCTTATATTCAATTGTTTTAAGGTGCTTATTGTTGTAGCACGTAATTCTTTGTACTGGTATCAAGTACTGTTATCTTACTCGCAGACCCCAAATTTCTTTGATTTATTTACTTGTCACATCTTTTTTACTCTTAAGGATTATGTATTTAGCCCAATTTTGATTTCAGTTGCATTAACTCTGGATTTGGTTTATCTTTTTCTTTGTTTGTTTTTTAAATATGATTTTCCTGTGCTGAATATAGTTTTCAATCTTGTAATGTTTCTTCTCTATGTTATTATGTTTCACTGATGAGACATCTTATCATAGGTATGCATGCTATGAAGATTAAAACATAATAAAGATAAATAGTTAGAGAGATAATAGGGATGAAGAGGTAAAATTCTAAGCATATTTGATATGAGTTTAAAAGACTACTAGGTGCGTTTTTAATAATTTCAATTGACAAATATGGTACAAGGTGTGTATTTATACTGGACTGTAATGGCAAGGTACAAGTACAAAATGGACTGCTATAAGTTTGAGGAAAGAAAAAATACAGAGGAAATATCTCCCTCCTGGGATTTTTTTTTAAAGATACCCTGTTAATGTTAACAACAAATCCTGTTTGGTAATAACCATTGTCCTTTTATGTACAATGCCAGATTCCCATTACTTTTAGATTTACGGTGCATTTCATTTGGGAGAGTTGATCAAAGTAATTTTGGTCAATTGCTCTTCTTTCTAGTTATCACTACACTCACCCAGTTAGAAAAATTGTCTTTCTGGATGATATTCAGTTGCTTGGTGCTTTGTGTATAAATTTTTCTTCCCATGTGTTTTAAACATGGAAGGATATCTATCACTTCCCTGACCATGTGGAAATGGAAGGATATCACAGTTTTTGGGGTGGAATGTATTTTGTAATTGCTAAATGAGCTATTTTAAATGTGCTACGATTTGGCTTCTTGGATTCCTGTCAGGCCTATTTGACCATTAATTTCATATCCTTTTCTCACTCTGTTTCAGGATCACTTGGCATTGATGATGGAGCTTCTTGGAATGATGCCGCGGAAGGTGAAGTTCTTTCATTGCGACTGTATGATAAGTTTATGTCATAATGTTGTCACATCTAACTTCAATATATGGTGAACTGTTACCAGATTGCCTTAGGTGGCCGCTACTCTCGGGACTTCTTTAATAGATATGGTGATCTGCGGCACATACGAAGGTTGCGTTTCTGGCCCTTGAATAAGGTTCTCATGGAGAAGTATGAATTTAGTGAGCAAGATGCTAATGAAATGACAGAATTCTTGATTCCCATCCTTGATTTTGTCCCTGAGAAACGGCCAACCGCAGCTCAGTGTCTTCTTCATCCATGGATTAATGCAGGCCCTAATGTTTTAAAACCGCCTCTACCAACCGGTGAAAACCACCAAGCTCTGGAAAGTGTAAATTCAGATAAAAAGAAGAGGGAGAAGGATGAGAGGGAGGCAATGGAGATTGGACTGGGGAATATAGCTATCAATGTAGAATCTACAGGAGGAGTTAAAGATCCTTCCTCCAGCAGTGTAAAACTATCCCAGGCAACTACAAGTAGTTCATCTAGATAACAATCTGGCTTGTGCAAATTGTAACTTGGTCCCTCTCAACCAACCCTGTGGAGCTGTCTGCAATGGCAGCTGGTAATCTTGCAAGGCATAATTACTTCCTGTGATGATTTTGCATCCATTTTTGGATCTTGATGAGAATTGGAATGTGGTTATGGGATTGGATGGAGCATCGGGCTTGAGAAGAATACAGAATTCTCTTCTGAGCACAAAGTGCACGTGCCTTCAACCACTGAAACACCAGAGGCCAGTAACTATTGCCTTCTTACGATCTCGTGCATGTGATATTTGTTCATTTAAGCCATTCATGTACTCGATGGATGACATCTTTGATACTAAAACTATTAATACATTACTTAAATCCTACACATTTTTTAAGCGAGGAAACCTGTCCATTTATTTGTCTTTCTTATTTACAAAAAATAAAATACAAAAATGTCTTGCTTCGGATAAATCCCTATCTTTATCTGTCGTTTTTGCTCTTTGTACATGCGAAAAGGATTAAACTGCAGTTTATGAAACTACAGAAAGAGTGTTATAAAATGAAGGTTTTATGAGGATTTTCCTTTGTTAATATTATTATTAGCTATTTATTTTTCAGTGCAACTTTCTTTGGCTCAACCGTTTGGAAGTTAGGAAATACACTAAAATAATATTTTTTAAATTTATTTTTGACTTCAGTGAATCAAAAAAATTTAAAAATAAAAGATATTTTTTTTTAAAAAAAAATATGTGCCATGGTGGGGTGTTTTTTTGAAAAAAAATGTTTTTTTTTAATTGAAAATGTTTTTGTTGTTTTTAGATCATTAATTTTTTTTATTTAAATACAATTCTATGTGAAAAACAACCACAGCTACACTTTTAAGCTACACTTTTAAGTCTTAACATCAAAACTGACTTTTTTTTATCATATATTTTGTAATGATATTTTTTAATTATGAATCAAAACCGAATTAACTAACCAGTTCCAGACGACTCATCTTTTTTTTTTTCTTTCCAAACGGCCTAGCGTTAATTCAATTGGGCTTGGTCTTTTCTTAGTTTCTTATGTTTTTTTCTAGAAGATAGCCCTAAGGTGTTTTGATATATATTTTTTTGTTATGGGCCCTCAACTTCTTTTAGGCCTTTATATTTTTTTGTTATGGGCCCTCAACTTCTTTTAGGCCTTTATATTTTTTTTAAAGATTTTAAATAAATAAGAGAAAGAGCCACTTAGAGTGTATGTATCGTATTTTTGAATAAGAGGATGTGGTTTGCTAAGTGCTTGGAGCAAAACCACTTCACAATTTCGCCATAAAATAATAGCTCTAATCCATTTTCTAGCCTGCAAAAGCTAAAAGATGGGGAACCAAATCAATATCCTTTGCAAATATATATTCTTTAAGGATAAAAATAATTAAAATTTTAAAAAATAATACTCTTCCACCTCGTATAATTATGGGTGAATTTCGTTCCTCGAGCAACAAAGCCACCATGCCTTTGTTGTTTTTCTTCTTCCCCGCGCCAGCACCAACCACTGCATACAAAATAGGTGTGGTGGTGGCTATTTAATTAACCTTTTTTTTTGGATATCCATAGAGGATCGGGGGAACCACATGACCCGGAAAGCGCACTTTGTGGGCCCAGGGCATGTGTAAACCTCCGGCTGTCCCAGGCTTTTACAGGGGACTTGACGGTTGGTTGTCGAAGCTCGAACCCTGGTCTCTCGCCGCTGGACGAAACAACCAAGGCTGTTGCCGCTAGACCAAGCCCCTGGGGACTATTTAATTAACCTTTGCTAATGGGTTAAAACCCTTTTCAGCCCAACCTAAGTTTTTTTTTTTAAGTTTTTTTTTTTTAAAAAAAAAACAAGAAGAAAAAGAAGAATAAATCTGCTGGGACACTGTTGACCCAACCTGACCCGGTTAGTTTCGACCCAGGCCATTTAATATAATAATGTTATGTTATAATACTATAATAAAAAATCCCAAAAAAATCAAATGTGCTTTTCAAAATGTTCTTTATTTTCTCACATGTTTTTTCGGGATCTAGAATTGCACTGTAATTTAATTACGAACATGATATTAAAAATACATGATTTTCTCTTAAATTTCAAAACATATTTTGAGAGTTATTCCAAAATATTTATGATTTTATTGTATATTTGCTCTACCAATTTAGTTCAATAACGGTCGTATATTTAGACTGTAAGATATAAATTTGGTATAAAACTCCCGATAAAAAATCCCTATTTAGAAAAAAAAAAAATTGTTTTTATGTATGCAATCAAATCCTAAAAGGTTTCCCAAAATATTTTTATATAAAAAAAAAATTACATCTTTCTCATGTTTTTTGAAATATAAAAATAAATATCATAACTAATTTATGATTATCGGTTAAAGTTTAAGCAAAATATCAAAAACAGTTCATTAATCATTTTGTTCATTGCACATTTAAAGTTTTAGGTTTTGTCAGTATACTTTAATGTTTGATGATTTAAAATTATATTGTAAAGTATACTCTTATCTATTAAAGTAAAAAAAAAATATAATGCTAAAATTCAAGTTTAAAATAATTAAGTTTTGATTTAATAAGATAGAAATCCTCCCATAAAAGAAAATCTACCATAAATATTAAAAAAATCAACAAATAAAAACTATAGAGTAAAATAACACTAATCTATTTGGCTAGTTAAGGCTATGTCTCGTAATTTGTTTTTAAAATATCCATTTTGTAACGTGAGGATTAATAGCGTAGTGGTGGCCTAAAATGTAGTAAGGTACTAATAGATTCTAAAACTGCAGGTAATCTTTACACGCGACAAAATTAAAGTAGCCATTAAGATTTAAGAATATAAAACTCTACACGCAACAAAATTTAGTTTAAATTAAAAACTTTACTTTTTTAAAACATAAAAGATAAATATAAAAACAATTAAACTATAAACTGATAAAGATTTTTTTCCCCTTAAGATTAATAATTGAGATGGCTTCTATGAAAGTTAGGATTGTAGCCGCACACTATAAAAGCTCTATCAAAAATAATTTTAAAAATTTTAATTTTTTTATTTATTTTTTAGTATTTTTAAATTATTTTTATGCGATGAGATCAATAATAATTTTTAATTTTTTTTTAAAATATCATTTTAATATATTTTTAGATGAAAAATACTTTAAAAAATAATGTTAACCATATTTCTAAACAAACACATAATAAACTAACATGAGTTGCTTGCTACAATTGGTCTTGCTTGAACTAGTACTAATTAAAGAAATAAAATAATTTCCGAAACCTTGTATTGAGATTAAATGACATCCCACTTTCTAGAAATTATAAATAGCTTGCAACAAAGTACAAACAAATTCTTAAATACACGTTCCCAAGTTGACCACTCTTCCCTTGCTTGAATTTCTAGTAATACTATTGATGGAATCTTGGGTTTAAAAAATGATATTTCGAGTCATATAAAAAACCTTTACAAGCAACACTTTTTCTTTTTTAATGAATAAAATTAAAATGAGCTAACAGTAATATTTATATTTATATTTCTGATGGGACCTGAGACAGGTACACTTGTTATGATTCTGAATAATATATATATATATATATATATATATATATATATATTCTTATTGTTATTTTTTATGGTATAATATCTGATCAATCAAGCATATATATTTCAAAATTATCTTTAGTTGGGTAGTGGTCTACATAATGTTCTTAAGAAGGGCGGCATTTTTGAAACAATCATGATTGATTGATATTACGAAGAAAGTCAAATTATAGAATCTTAAATAACATGTTTTAAAAATACGAACACCAAAATTAATATTTTTAAAATGATGAATATGTACGAAATGGAAAGACCACAATTTTAGCCGGAATAGATGATGAATGCCATGGACAGAAAAGTTGCTTGGTCCATCTTGCTAGATTCTTTTTTTAATGCAAATTCTTCTGGTGTTTATTTCTTCCTTATAATTCTATATATTAATGTTAAAAGTATATAAATAATATAAAAAAAATCAATACATTTGAAATTTAAAATGCAATGTAACCATGTGAACATAGAATAAAACAAAGGTTGCCAATTTTAACACGCTAGGATGACTCATTTTAATTTAAAAACCAAAACAAACCAATATAAATTTTACCTAAGTTCTAGACAAAACGTTCCAATTATTTATTTCTGGTCAAATTATTATTTTTTATATAAAAAAAATAGTAGTTAGTTTCGCAATATCAACATATTTCTCAATTCAATGGTTGAATCAAGCTATAATTTTATAATAATTTTCATGACATATTTTAACATCTCAAGTTACAAATTTAGGACAATCGGAGTTTAGAAAGATCTTTTGAAACTATCAATGATATTTTTATAATTTTGTTTCAAAAGATTTTTTTTATATATATTTTTAGATTGATTTTTTTTTTAATTTGATCATTCAACAATAAATTTATTAAGAATTGAGTTTCATAATTTAATTTGATTTTATTTATTTAGGGTTATTATAGTCTAATAACTAGGATCATAAATTTAAAAGGTTAACTTATATCAATCCAACTCTTATATTCTTAATTATGTTTGAAATAAGAATTGTATAATTGAATTGAGATTATACTTATTATATTCAATTAATATATATATATATATTGAAGATAAGCTGTGGGTGGTGTACGATAATGAATGTTTGAAAAACAAAGGTCTTTCGTTTCATTCAATTTAAGGAGAAGAAACAAGTGGAGGAATTGCTTGTGTGAATTTGCGTTCCACGATTGTTTTTAAGAGAATTTGAGAAATTTTTATATTTATTTTTTTATTTTAAATTATTTTTTAAAAATTATTATAATATAATGATGTCAAAATATATTATAATATAATGATGTCAAAATATTTTTTTTAAAATAAAAAAATATAATTTTAATAAATTTTTAAACAAAAATCCCTTGAAAAAGCAAACCTAACCATATTTTCAAACATTAATGAAATCAAATAGAAAGTAGACACGGTGGACGTGGATCTATCATATTTTATTAACATACGAACAAAGTTGTATGGACCTCTCATGTTTTGTTAGCATACGACCACAGCTTTATTGTCGTTTCTCCAACATGGCAACATGCACACTTCATTGTTTGACCAAACTTTATCCCCGGTCAGTATTGGCTGGATGAAATTATTTCCAAGTTGTACTCTAACAACGTGCCTATCTCATGAACAGCCGACCACGCTAGATTTTTCCAGGAAGCTTATGCTGATCCGGACTGAAGATCTGGTTTTTATTTATTTATTTATTATTATTATTATTATTGAATAGACCGATAGGGATGGTGTTCTTTTGTTAGCCACTATATAAATACTATTTATTTTGATATTATTTTTTCTTTACTTTTTTTTTTTAATTTTTTTTATTTAACATTGAAATTGAATTTCATAATTTATCATGATTTGCTTTATACATGGTTAACTCGGTCTCATAGCTCGTATCACAAGTTTAATAGGTTAATTTGAGTTTTTTTTTTATTTAATAGTTTTTGTACAATTTTATTCTGTAATATTGAATTGATTGAGAATTATATTTCATGATTCATTTTGATTTATTTTCTATAAGGTTATATCGATTTCATGATCGATTGTACGTTTGGCTTTTAACCTAGTTGATATAAGTTTTTTAAAATCTTTTTTAATTGATGTTGTTTCCATTTCATATTTTGGCATATAGTTGATTATGAATTAAATTTCATGATTTATATTGACTAGTTTTTTAAAAGGTTATCTCGATCTTATAACATGGATCACATATTTTACGAGTTAGCTTGGGTAGACTCATGTCGTTTTATTATATCCTGTTTGTAGTTTATTTTTTATTTAATTTCAACCCATTACAATAAATTTATCGAAAGTTGAGTTCATAATTTGTTTTAACTTGTTTTTTTATGGTGTTATCACAGTCTTATAACTTTAATGACAGGCTTGACAAGTTATCCCTAGTTCACCCATGTCTTTTTTTTAATGAGGATATGTTGATCTCATGACTCAAATCATAGGTTTGACAAGTAAACTTGTGTGGAAAAAAAAAATTGTGATAAATCTGACATGTTAGCATAGATTGATCTGGATCTATTCAATATTTATCATTTTAATTTTTGTTAAAAATAATTAGTCTTGAATTTTAATGAATCAAACTATGTTTTTTTGATGATTATTATATTATTTTTATACTCATTAAGTCAATCAAGTCATACCAAATCAATCTCCACATGATTAATTTTTTTACAAATGGTTGAAAAGAGCAGCTTTGGGCACCATTTTTAATGTATGAATTATCATTGGAAACAAGAGTATAAGCTAAGCTAAGCTAGCTTAATTTTACCAAATACTAGATTCCTGTCTTGAACTCGAACCCAAGATATTAACCCGTCTCTTTAATAGAAAGCATCAGGACCACACCCCCCATCAGTTAGATGCCGACAAATTTAAAGGAAATAACAAATAAATAAATAAAAAACTTGAATTATAAAAAACAACTGGCGTTGACAATTGCAGAAAGCACGAGTTAGCCAGTAGCTAACCCTAAAACAAAATAACATAATCGTAGACCTGGAATGGGATAGGGTGGAGCTAACCAGTAGCTAGCACTCAAACCCCCGCTAGTAGTCAACGAATTTTATTTCTCAGATGTATCGACCGGTCAACTAGGTGTTGGCCAACAATCCTTTTTTTTCTTCTTCTTTTAGACCAAACATCAGAACTTATTTCTAGCACTCAATACAGCATTGCCAACGATCATTGACTGCTGCAAAAGTTCAAGAATCCCATGAACTCATGATCCTGTATCATTTTAATACTCTTCTCAATACCAACTCCTCCTGCAAAAGATTTCATCAAGTTAATTACAGTGTTATTTCATGGCGGCTCGTAAGAAAAGATGGTGTAAGAACAGGAGTTAATGGTGGTTTTTACCCATTGTGAGAGCACTAACGAATATGACACCAGAAAGAATGAACACAATGAGTGAAGCTCTTCTTAGAATTGTAACGAGTTTTCTTACAAAAAACTGTCCCCAGAAGCCAGCCACGATAGACACTCCCATGAGATACAGTGCTGCAACAACAAATTATACACAGATATGAAAGATTAAATCAGTAGATGGGCACTAGATTGGTATCTGATAAGGTTGGAGATCAAGAATCATGGCTAGGTACCGAAAGGTATCGGGAATCTCTTGAGCAGATAAAACTCCACCACAGACAGGGATGATGAGAACATCATAACGAATGTGCTTGTTGCACTGGCAACCTGTTGAATGAAACATACAGCAGGATCATTCCCACAGTACTCAAATTTCTTAAGAAAGAAGCAAGATCATCTGCAGAAAGTAACTTGAAACAATCTACTGAACGATTTTCTCTAAAATTCTTGGTTGGGCGGGCAACTTGAAAAAGAGAAGAAAATAACATATCATACATGGGGGCTGACACCGATCTCGAGGAGCAGGGGTCCCAGAACGAATCCACCGCCAGATCCGAGTAGGCCCCCAACGGTGCCGCCTATGATGCCACAGACTGCGCAGAATAAAATGTGCATGGGAGTCCATTCAATAGAAGCCTCGCAGATTGATTCTGTGTTTCCTGTGCTGATCCTCTTCTTGTTTTCTCTGTATAGTTTGACTGCTTCATATCCGAACACCACAAGCGCTACGGGAAACTACAGAAGAACAGAACATATCATTTAGGACCATCACAAATGAAACCCACCAATGAATATCGATGAAAGAACAGAAGCCACAAGAGCATGTGTAATGAGCACCATTGTTGCTTGTTATGAATACCTGGATGCAGAAGAGGACCCAGAACCATGCACCGCAAACAGCTACATCATTCTGCAGAATCACTGACAGCGTAAGAGCATGAAAATATTTGAAAACATTTGGGACAGGGAGTAGACTTGCCTTGATAACTTGAAGAAGAAGGAAAGAAGCCCAAACAAGGAACAGAACCAGAAGCCTTTTCCATTTCAGGTTGAAGCACAGTATTTGCTACAGGATTAAGACACAGTAGATTCAGTGACTGTTAGATTAGAGGGTGGTAATTGCACACGAGATTATATGAAGGTGGGATTTGTTTACCATTTTTGATTTCTCTTCTCTAGGGAGCAGTGGCTCATACTCTGCATCAATCAGAACTGCATGCCAAATGAATCACAAGAAATCAATGCTCAAAACGCAACAGGCATCAGAAAGATATGATTTTCAAGACTTATGGGCGGATTAAACTGTGAATCTGTGTTAGTCTTACGTTCGCCACGGGAGTTAACAAAAGTTTCTTGTCGATTGACCATTTCTTTCTGCGAAAAAAGTGAACATGACTTAAGAACAGCAAACGAAATGCCTCGAATTATACATCTCGATAAAAGAAACTCTGCAAATTCTACCTTCAAAATTGTCTCTTCCTTCCACATCTCAATTCCCTTGAAGAAAGACCTGGAAGAGGTCCCTGGCCACAAAAAATAAATCAAAACAGAGAAATCAGCGTCAACATACATGGAAACACCGAATTTTTTTACAAAGAACAAGGTCACAAGAGTATACCTATGAAGAGAATGATAATGAGAACAGTAATTAACCAGTAAGGAAAAACAACACTCAAGGAAACACCGAGCGTGATGCCAAGCAAAAGCATGGGCTGGAAGAGGAGAGCCAAGTCATAGTCTATGATGGGCACTTCTCTTGTCGGGTGTGGCACTCTTAGATTGTACCAAACAGATGATGCTGATGCCCCCATGATCATACCTGCAACAGTTCCACAAACCAATTTATCGCAACCTTTTCTTCTTCTTTAACATGAGATTAAAGACAAAAAGGAACTCAAAAGCTACTTAATCTCTTTTCACATGAAGCCACACTTTCTATGTTAGTCATAGAGGGGTCCCACGTCAAATTTTATACTACCATGTAAAAAATGAGGAAAAAATCACTCTTGAACTGTGGAGATTTCCTTTTCACCTATCAAAAGGAAAGTTTCTTAATTTAATATTGTTACCATACATTACTCCAACATATATTAGAGTAACCCATGCATGTAGAAGCTATAGCCACACACACACACCAGAAGATGAAAATCATTTTTTTTTCTTTTATCAAAAAAATAAAATAAAAATTGAAGATGGAAGAAGAAGAAGAAGTCTAAATATATATGAAGCATGTGAACTGAGGAAGCATATATACATACATTTAGAAAGAGCAGCAGCAGACTTGGTATCAAATCCAACAATCAAAGTAAGCATGGGAACGAAAATGCCACCCCCTCCAACGCCACCAACCGTACCACATGCCGATCCTAGAAGTCCTATCACTGTGGCCAACACTGTTCTCCAACTAAACTCTAATTTCTGGGTAAAAAAAATCAATCAAAAAACATATATATACATATATATATGGTAAAAAACCAAACCAAGCACCCCTGTGCCATCAAAATTCAATTAAAGGTAAATAACTCAGAGAGACTTACAGGCCAAACTTTCTCTGTGGCGGATATATATGGGGAGCCGAAAATATTAGGATTAGAGTTTGGCGAGTCTTTCTCATTTGGATGGGAGAGGAAGAACACAGACAGAATAGCCACAGAGAAACCTGACAACAGATAAATCACCAGTCCTCTAGTGGCCATATATATATATATATGAATACACCTGCGTGCAGAGAATTAAGAAAGAAGAA
Source organism: Salix caprea (assembly GCA_964035475.1). Classification (NCBI taxonomy): domain Eukaryota; kingdom Viridiplantae; phylum Streptophyta; class Magnoliopsida; order Malpighiales; family Salicaceae; genus Salix; species Salix caprea. The sequence continues at coordinate 7,181,356 of OZ037751.1, forward strand.
GAAGAAGAAGCTGTTTGTAGCCTTTGATAGAAGGATACAAGACCACCTCCTCCCAGATGATGGCGGCGGTTTTCTTGACTGTTAATTCTCTGCTCAAGAAGATAGCGAAGGAAGGAGGAAATGAATTTGAAGAGTGTAGAAGAAGAGAATAATAAACGTCAGAGAGAGAGAGCGAGAGGGGGGGAGAGAGAGATTTTGGCGAGAGTGAGTAATCATGTAGAGGAGATGACGATAATTTCGTCCTTTAAAGAGATAAATGAAACATGCAAGTGGCGAGCTCGCTGCCACAAGGCCCACAACAGACGGACTTCCTCTGAATTAGGTCTACACGTGTAGCTATCCTAGTGGCTCAACCAACACTAATTATCGGGAAAAAAAACATTATATTTCCTTTCTCCTCTGATTTATTGCGTCCACGAAGATACTGCTCATGCATAGAATCGCCACCAAATTTTAAATCTGAATCGTCGCGAAAAATAAATATTATTTGCACGGAGAGGCTGATGGGTGATTGGTGCCAGGCTGGAGGTGGGGCCGTGTAGGACACGTGGGGAGACTGACAGGTGGGATGGAGCACGACATTGCCAATGCCAAGTTTGTACAGTTTAGAATGTGGACCTTGACCTCACCTGCACCTTTTCTGTATTACGTCCACCTCTTCGCATTCAAAATTCCATACGTTTCTCTTGATGTGGGTAAGTAAACCACGAGAGCAAGCCAGCTACTCCCTCCATTGTATAAAATGCCGTGAGCAAGAAATTACCTCGTTTTTTTGGTGTATATTATATAGTGTGGATACCTTTTCTTTCCTTCTTTTTTTAGTATTATGATTAATTAATCTTGATTTTGTCCTTATAAATCTGATCTCTCATTCCAATGAAGTTATCATTTTTTATTTAATTAAGTCTGAATTTGTTACAAATTAGTGTAAAAGCTAAACGAGGCATGAGAGATGCAACAAGGAAGCTCCAGTTACTGCAAATTAAAAGACACGACAATGGGTATCGAAGGAAGTGGCACAACAATTAAACACACGTGTATTAAAAAGACAAGGATGATGAGAAAGAACATCATATCAAAGACACATTTGGAGTCTACTATAAAAGACCGATAGATCTAGTATTGGCCAATAAAGTTCGACTTCCCTTGCTTTAATAATTAATGATGGCCACTAGGGTTGAATTTATAAGCCTAACCACTTTCTACTATCATATATAGTATCAGTTACGGTTAAGGGGTTATTTTTAAAGTAATTTTTATTTAGAAATATATTAAAATTATATATTTTTTATTTTTTAAAAATAATTTTTAACATTAGCACACCAAAATGATATAAAAACATCATTTTTTTTAATTTAAAGTAAAATATAAAAAATTTCAATTTATTTTAAAAATATTTTTGAAACGCGGTGTCAAATATCCCGTAGTCACAATCACCACCTACTTATGACTATTTTTTCATATAGAGAATAAAGAAAAGAGCCACTAAAGAAAAATAAAGAGGTTAAAATATCATTACATGCTATGATATATATAGGCCTAACTTAGCTACTAATAATCAAGGTTAAGATAATTATCAATTATTTAAAAATCATGGAATTAAATGACAATAACTCAATTGATATTTTTTTTTGGATACAAGGAAACCCCGCACTTTGTGGAACCAAGTGAGCGAGTAAAACTTCGATTGTCCCGGATTCTTACAAGAGGTACATACCCTGACTCAAACTCGAGACTTGCTGTGCGAGTCTCAAGCTCTCTATCAACACACTATGCCCCTTAAGGACTGAATAAACATTTATGTTGTGACTTGACGAGTATAATTAGAATGAATAATATTGTAACAACCCCAAATTTCTTTTCTCCTACTTGTTTATTTGTAAATCTTTACCCCTATAAAAGGGTAAATGAAGCATGAAATTTTTTTTTTCTCTCACCGAAATTTCTAACGAAATTTCGGCAGAGTCTCCCCTATATCGGGAGATCCCAATTTATCAATAACACAACCTGCACACAATTTGGATCACAGCTCATCCATAATCACATTCATGTTCAATACAATTAACTGCATAATTCATTTCAGAATATGCTCAGGACCATATTCATTCCCAAACTTCATCTTACATCACACGCATAAGATAAAAATTAAAAAGCCAGTTCGCACATGAAGATTTCACATATATACATATACATAAAACATAACATAGTTTAATATTCTAAGATAATCTAGTACTTTCTAATATCCGGAGCATAGGTGGCTACATTTAATATTCCAGAAACAAAATTTACAAAAATACTATTCTATACAATTTACATGTTCTTCTACATATCAGAATTTCACCATAACTCCCTAAGTTCCTAACTTATACAAAAAGGAATTAAGGTTTAAAATTCTATTCTTGACGAGAATGGGAAGAACCTGCAAAATATAGATTTTCCACATAAGTAAAACAATTTAATAAATACTAGCAATCTACAGAGAAATTATACAACATATCCATCAATCTACACCATATACAACCATATAAACTTTTAACTGCTTCGCTTTCATCGCAGAAAGTTTATCAAGTCTATTTATTTTGCCGATATCGACTTCACCCGCCGATATCATTAACTATTCTGAAACCGAATAGCTAATCAAGTTTATAACTCATGCCGATATCGACGTCACCCGCCGATATCATTAACTATTCTGAACCCGAATAGCTAATCAAGTTTATAACTCATGCCGATATCGACGTCACCCGCCGATATCATTAACTATTCTGGAATTGAATAGTTAATCAGGTTTATAAATCATGCCGATATCGACGTCACCCGCCGATATCATTAACTATTCTGAAATTGAATAGTTAATCAGGTTTATAAATCATGCCGATATCGACGTCACCCGCCGATATCATTAACTATTCTGAAATTGAATAGTTAATCAGGTTTATAAATCATGCCGATATCGACGTCACCCGCCGATATCATTAACTATTCTGGAATTGAATAGTTAATCAGGTTTATAAATCATGCCGATATCGACGTCACCCGCCGATATCATTAACTATTCTGAAATTGAATAGTTAATCAGGTTTATAAATCATGCCGATATCGACGTCACCCGCCGATATCATTAACTATTCTGAAATTGAATAGTTAATCAGGTTTATACATTATGCCGATATTGACCAGCTTGTTTCTTTCTACACATACATATATACCTATTTTTCCATCTCCTAACCTTTCCTTTACCCGTTTTCTTTTCCTCATCAATAAGCACCAAAATATAACTTATAGACTAATAACTATATAAAAAAATAATTATTAGATAAAGCAAATACAGGTACCAAGTACCTACCTGCTCTACTTCTGGGCGGTTCTGGTCTGGAAGATGGTTCAATCCCCACTGCACCGCCTGCGACGTCAATGTCCAAAAATCAGTATATTTCTATTTTCAATTCCGCATTCATCACCATACTTATTTCAACAATTTTAGCCAAAACTTGCATAACATTCTCAGCAAAATTACACCTATCTTCATCACAATTCATCAACAATTTCCAACAAAATACACATTTAATCCCATAATTTCAGCACATAATCTATCAATAAAATCCCAACAAAATCACACATTTTAACCATAATTTCAGCCCATAATTCATCAACACAATACACATTCAATCCCATAATTTTAGCACATAACCTATCAATAAAATCCCAACATAATCACACATTTCAACCACAATTTCAGCCCATAATTCATAAACAAAATTCCAACAAAATACACATTAAATCCCAAGAATTTCAACACATAACCTACCAATAAAATCCCAACATAATCACACATTTAAATCATAATTTCAGCCCATAATTCATAAACAAAAATTCCAACAAAATACACATTAAATCCCAAAAATTTCAACACATAACCTACCAATAAAATCCCAACATAATCACACATTTAAATCATAATTTCAGCCCATAATTCATAAACAAAATTCCAACAAAATACACATTAAATCCCAAAAATTTCAACACATAACCTACTTTTTCCCTTTCTTCTTCCTCTCGGCAAAACCCCTTTTTTTTTTCTCTAAGTCACAACTTCTCACACACATTCACCAATTCCTCTCCCTTGATTTGGCCAAATGTTCGGCTGTGAGGAGTGAAAATGGAGAGGGTTCGGCTGTGCAGAGGGAAGAGAAGAGATGGTTCGTTTGAGATGGGAAGAGTCGGTTGAGATGGGAAGAGAAGAGATGGTGTTCGGTTGAGAAGGAAGGAGAAGAAAATTCGGCTGAGAAGGAAAAAAGAAAGGAAAGAATTCGTTTGGCTGGAGAGAAAAGAGGAAATGGAGATGACGGAAAAGAAATAATAAATCCCTCACTCCTTTCTCCTTATATTTATTTTCCTGAACCGGTTTTGCTCTTTCTTTTTTTTTTTTTTTTTTTTTTTTTTTTTTTTTTTATGTTTACATTTTATGTATACTTTATTCTCGGGTTTCACATTCTCCCTTCCTAATAAAAATTTCGTCCCCGAAATTTAAACTACATACCTGACTCAAGGAATAGATGGGGGTATTTTTCCTTAATCTCTGACTCTCTCTCCCACGTTTCTTCCTCAATTTGTGAGTTTCTCCACAATACTCTGACAAGTGATACTTTCTTATTTCTCAATGTTTTTTCACTACGATCCATGATCTTGACTGGCCTAGTCTCGAGTGTCAAGTCCTCTCTTACTTCAATAGGAACTGGGGGTAACACTCGGGAAGGATCCACTTCTGCCTTCCGTAATAGTGATACATGGAATACATTGTGAATCTTCTCTAGGTGTGCTGGTAGCTCCAAGCGATAAGCCACCGGCCCTACCCTAGCTATCACTTCAAATGGGCCAATATACCTCGGAGCAAGTTTTCCTTTCATTCCAAACCGAATGATGCCCTTCCATGGTGCCACCTTTAAGAAGACTTTATCCCCTATTTGGAATTCTAAGGGTCTCCTCCGCTTGTCTGCATAACTCTTCTGTCTATCTTGGGCTTCCTTCATTCTTTGCCTGATTACCCTTACTTTATCAGTTGTCATTTGTACCAGTTCAGGACCCAGGAGTTTCCTTTCTCCAACTTCGTCCCAACATATCGGAGTGCGACATTTTCTCCCATAAAGGGCTTCATATGGAGCCATCCCGATAGAAGCTTGGTAACTATTATTATACGTGAACTCTACCAACGGTAGCAAGTCTTCCCAGTTTCCTCCAAATTCTAACACACATGACCTTAAGAGGTCTTCAAGTGTTTGGATGGTTCTTTCAGATTGGCCATCTGTCTGGGGGTGGAATGCCGTGCTCAGATTCACCTCGGTTCCCAAAGCTCGTTGTAAGCACGGCCATAACCTTGAAGTAAATCTCGGGTCTCGATCTGACACCATTGATATGGGAACTCCATGAAGTCTAATCACTTCGTTCACATATAATTTGGCCAACTTGTCTATGGGATCTGTCATTTTGATGGGTAAGAACAAAACTGACTTTGTCAGTCGATCTACCACTACCCATATAGCATCATTGCCCTTTTTTCCCCTTTGGCAATCCGGTTACAAAATCCATGGCTATATTTTCCCATTTCCATTCTGGAATTGGTAGTGGCTGTAATTCTCCTGCCGGCCTTTGATGTTCTATTTTCACCTGTTGACATATCCCACATCTTGACACATATTCTGCAATCTCCTTCTTCATATTTGGCCACCAGTAATATTCCCTGAGATCTCTATACATCTTGGTGCTCCCAGGATGGGTTGTAAATCGAGATTCATGAGCTTCCTTCAATATCTCACCCTTTAGGGTTTTATTCCCAGGCACATAAACCCGTTTTCCCATCACCACCAACCCTCCCGGCAACATTTGAAGGGACAACTCCTTGCCTTGCTTTATCTTTTCCTTAATTTTCTCTACACCTTCATCTACTAACTGAGCTTCTAGAACTTTATCTCGTAACACTGATCTGATCTTCATATGAGCTAGTAGTGACCCTTCAGGACCCACATTTAATTGAATTCCCATCCTTTTCAATTCCATCACATTTGCTTGTTCTGAACTTTCTGTATCACCCATCACTGCTTTCCCTTTTCGACTTAGTGCATCCGCCACTACATTGGCTTTGCCAGGATGGTAATCAATTATGCAATCATAGTCCTTTATCAATTCCACCCACCTCCTCTGTCGCATGTTCAATTCTTTTTGTGACATTAAATACTTCAAACTTTTATGGTCGGTGAAAATCTGTACTTGTGTTCCATACAAGTAATGTCTCCATACTCGTAAGGCAAATACTACTGCAGCGAGTTCCAAGTCATGGACCGGATAATTCACTTCATGCGGCTTTAACTGTCTGGAAGCATATGCGATCACTTTTCCATGCTGCATTAATACACATCCCAAACCCCTGCTTGAGGCATCACTATAAACAATGAACCCTTCGGTTCCAGAAGGAAGGGCCAACACGGGGGCTGATGTAAGCCTTCTTTTCAACTCCTGGAAACTCTCTTCGCATTCCTTTGACCAATTAAACCTCACTTCTTTACGAGTCAACTTGGTCAGAGGTGATGCTATTTTGGAAAATCCTTCAATAAACCTCCTATAATACCCGGCGAGGCCCAAGAAACTTCGAATTTCGGTCACATTTGTGGGCTTCTCCCACTTTAGAACTGCCTCTACTTTTCCTGGATCCACACATATTCCCCCAGCTGAGATAACATGTCCCAAAAATATCACCTCTTTAAGCCAGAATTCACATTTATCCAATTTCGCATACAATTTATTTTCTCTCAATATTTCTAACACCTTTCTCAAGTGCTTCTCGTGCTCCTGATAAGAGCTCGAATATACCAGTATATCATCAATAAACACAACCACACATTTATCCAAAAAAATTTGAAACACTCGATTCATTAGATCCATAAATACTGCAGGGGCATTAGTTAACCCAAATGGCATTACTAAGAATTCATAATGACCATAACGAGTTCTAAAGGCAGTCTTCTGTATGTCCTGTTCTCTGATTCTTAATTGATGATACCCCGATCTCAGATCTATCTTCGAGAATACTCTCGCACCCTTCAACTGATCAAACAGGTCATCTATCCATGGCAATGGATACTTGTTCTTTACCGTCACTTTGTTCAGTTGACGATAATCGATACATAGCCTGAATGTACCATCCTTCTTCTTTACAAATAGCACTGGGGCTCCCCAGGGTGAATTGCTTGGTCGTATGAATCCTTTATCCAACAACTCCTGAAGCTGGATCTTCAATTCAGCTAGTTCTATAGGGGCCATCCTATAAGGGGACTGTGCTATAGGGTTGACTCCTGGAAGAGTCTCAATAGACACCTCAATTTCCCTAATTGGAGGCAATCCTGGTAGTTCTGTTGGAAACACGTCTGGGAACTCTTTTACAACAGGAATATTTGTTAATTCAATGCTCCCCTTCTTCAATTCTCTCACATGAGACAACCAAGCAGGGCATCCCTTTCTAATCAATTTTCCAGCCGTCATGACCGAGATTATGGAGTTTGGAATCACCCTCCTCTCTCCCCTGAATACTACCCTTTTTCCACTCACATCTTGGAGGTTTACAGTCTTTGTGAAACAATCTACCTGTGCTTTATGTCTACTCAACCAATCCATTCCCAGTATTAAGTCAAAATCATCTAATGCCAAGGGCATAAGGTCTGCCCTTAGTTCTACCCCCTCAATGTTTAATATCACTCCCTTGTATACATCATCAATGTTTATAGTTTTCCCCAAAGGTGTACTAACTACCATTCCCACATTCAATCTACTTGGTAACACATTTAAATTTCTAGTAATTCGGTGAGCCACAAAAGAATGACTAGCTCCAGGATCAATTAAAGCATAAACTTGTATTAAACTCAATTGTAGTGTACCTGCTACAACATCTGGCATTGCCCCCACATCTTCTTGGGTCATGTGGTATATCCTGCCCCGAGTCCTTTCCTCCGACAATCTGGGTCGGCCTTTGTGGGCACTTGCCCCTGACTGAGTGGGTCGTACAGGTCGATCAACTGTCACCGACTGTTGCTGGCTTTGAGTGGCCATCCCCCGTCCCTGTACTCCTCCAGTAACTCTATGTGGACATTCTTTCTTTCTATGGCCCATTTCTCCACAAAGGAAACAACCTCTTCCTAAATACTGGCAATCCCTCCATCGATGCCCTTCCCCCCTACAAATATAACATCTTCCTGGCATCGTAGAGCAATCCCCCGGGTGCCTTTGCTCACACCTCTGACACAAAGGATACACAGGTCCTCTTTGTTCTGTAGACCCCCCAGTAGTCATGGCTCCCTGTCTGACCTGACCTCCCCAAGATCCTGTTCTGTCAGTCTGTCGGAATCCTCCCGAACTACTTCCCTGGTTGAAACTCCCACCTCTCTTCTGAAACTGTCCCGACATCTGTGCATTCTTCCCTTTTTTTTGAAAAGGAGGTCTCCCAGATGAAAAACCTGAATCTCTTCTCTTAAACCCTGTTGTTTGCCCCTGCTCAATAACTGGTTTTGCCGTATCCCTCATCACCCTCTCTATACCCTGAGCAGCCCGTACTAGATCTCGTACAGATTGAAATTGCATAGCCATCACTATCATTCTCAGTTCCTGTCTTAGTCCATCACGAAACCTGTCTACTCGATGGCGCTCCGTGGGAAGATAGGTGGAGGCAAAAGGTGTCAAATCTTGAAACCTCTTCTCATACTCTAAAACTGTCATATCCCCCTGTCTCAATTCTAAAAACTCTTGTTCCTTTTCTCTTCTATGCTCCCAGGAATAATACCTCTCCTCAAATTCCTCCCGAAATTCCCTCCATCTCAACACCTCTCCTACTCTTCTCCCCCTAACAGTCTCCCACCAAGAGTGAGCACTTTCTGTCAATAACTGGGACACACAATCTACCTTTGTTTCCTCAGGTATATGCATTTGTTCTATAACTCTCTCAATTTTACGCATCCAATGCCCAGCAACCTCTGCATCCTCCACTCCTGAGAAGGTTCCACAACCCATTTCTCGCATATCTTTCACCCATTGTACTATTGTCACGACCCTCTCTGATCTAGGAGCTACATTGGAAATACCTGCCGTCATTCCTGCCGCCACAGCCCGTACTATATGTTCCATAAAGGCAGGATCTGAAAATAGGTTTGGCGCAACCCCTGGCGCTGCTGGGGGAGATATTTGGGCTTGTCTCTCGCCTTCAGATGCCTCTGCTGCAGGCACATCTGTGCGTCGAGATGTAGAATTTTCCTGACCTCCTGTTGATTCTTCCCCCTCGGAATGAACCAATATCGTAGGTATATGAGAGGCCGTATCTGCCACAGAATTCCTCTCTGTACTACTGTCATCATGTAAATTTGACCCCCTTCCTCGTGTAGGGGTTGGATCAGTTTTTGCATGCTGTCTCGTTCGAACCATCCTGAAACATTCCAGAATCACATTAGTACTTCAATCCCTGAAACTGCAACCAAATGCTCTGATACCAAATGTAACAACCCCAAATTTCTTTTCTCCTACTTGTTTATTTGTAAATCTTTACCCCTATAAAAGGGTAAATGAAGCATGAAATTTTTTTTTTCTCTCACCGAAATTTCTAACGAAATTTCGGCAGAGTCTCCCCTATATCGGGAGATCCCAATTTATCAATAACACAACCTGCACACAATTTGGATCACAGCTCATCCATAATCACATTCATGTTCAATACAATTAACTGCATAATTCATTTCAGAATATGCTCAGGACCATATTCATTCCCAAACTTCATCTTACATCACACGCATAAGATAAAAATTAAAAAGCCAGTTCGCACATGAAGATTTCACATATATACATATACATAAAACATAACATAGTTTAATATTCTAAGATAATCTAGTACTTTCTAATATCCGGAGCATAGGTGGCTACATTTAATATTCCAGAAACAAAATTTACAAAAATACTATTCTATACAATTTACATGTTCTTCTACATATCAGAATTTCACCATAACTCCCTAAGTTCCTAACTTATACAAAAAGGAATTAAGGTTTAAAATTCTATTCTTGACGAGAATGGGAAGAACCTGCAAAATATAGATTTTCCACATAAGTAAAACAATTTAATAAATACTAGCAATCTACAGAGAAATTATACAACATATCCATCAATCTACACCATATACAACCATATAAACTTTTAACTGCTTCGCTTTCATCGCAGAAAGTTTATCAAGTCTATTTATTTTGCCGATATCGACTTCACCCGCCGATATCATTAACTATTCTGAAACCGAATAGCTAATCAAGTTTATAACTCATGCCGATATCGACGTCACCCGCCGATATCATTAACTATTCTGAACCCGAATAGCTAATCAAGTTTATAACTCATGCCGATATCGACGTCACCCGCCGATATCATTAACTATTCTGGAATTGAATAGTTAATCAGGTTTATAAATCATGCCGATATCGACGTCACCCGCCGATATCATTAACTATTCTGAAATTGAATAGTTAATCAGGTTTATAAATCATGCCGATATCGACGTCACCCGCCGATATCATTAACTATTCTGAAATTGAATAGTTAATCAGGTTTATAAATCATGCCGATATCGACGTCACCCGCCGATATCATTAACTATTCTGGAATTGAATAGTTAATCAGGTTTATAAATCATGCCGATATCGACGTCACCCGCCGATATCATTAACTATTCTGAAATTGAATAGTTAATCAGGTTTATAAATCATGCCGATATCGACGTCACCCGCCGATATCATTAACTATTCTGAAATTGAATAGTTAATCAGGTTTATACATTATGCCGATATTGACCAGCTTGTTTCTTTCTACACATACATATATACCTATTTTTCCATCTCCTAACCTTTCCTTTACCCGTTTTCTTTTCCTCATCAATAAGCACCAAAATATAACTTATAGACTAATAACTATATAAAAAAATAATTATTAGATAAAGCAAATACAGGTACCAAGTACCTACCTGCTCTACTTCTGGGCGGTTCTGGTCTGGAAGATGGTTCAATCCCCACTGCACCGCCTGCGACGTCAATGTCCAAAAATCAGTATATTTCTATTTTCAATTCCGCATTCATCACCATACTTATTTCAACAATTTTAGCCAAAACTTGCATAACATTCTCAGCAAAATTACACCTATCTTCATCACAATTCATCAACAATTTCCAACAAAATACACATTTAATCCCATAATTTCAGCACATAATCTATCAATAAAATCCCAACAAAATCACACATTTTAACCATAATTTCAGCCCATAATTCATCAACACAATACACATTCAATCCCATAATTTTAGCACATAACCTATCAATAAAATCCCAACATAATCACACATTTCAACCACAATTTCAGCCCATAATTCATAAACAAAATTCCAACAAAATACACATTAAATCCCAAGAATTTCAACACATAACCTACCAATAAAATCCCAACATAATCACACATTTAAATCATAATTTCAGCCCATAATTCATAAACAAAAATTCCAACAAAATACACATTAAATCCCAAAAATTTCAACACATAACCTACCAATAAAATCCCAACATAATCACACATTTAAATCATAATTTCAGCCCATAATTCATAAACAAAATTCCAACAAAATACACATTAAATCCCAAAAATTTCAACACATAACCTACTTTTTCCCTTTCTTCTTCCTCTCGGCAAAACCCCTTTTTTTTTTCTCTAAGTCACAACTTCTCACACACATTCACCAATTCCTCTCCCTTGATTTGGCCAAATGTTCGGCTGTGAGGAGTGAAAATGGAGAGGGTTCGGCTGTGCAGAGGGAAGAGAAGAGATGGTTCGTTTGAGATGGGAAGAGTCGGTTGAGATGGGAAGAGAAGAGATGGTGTTCGGTTGAGAAGGAAGGAGAAGAAAATTCGGCTGAGAAGGAAAAAAGAAAGGAAAGAATTCGTTTGGCTGGAGAGAAAAGAGGAAATGGAGATGACGGAAAAGAAATAATAAATCCCTCACTCCTTTCTCCTTATATTTATTTTCCTGAACCGGTTTTGCTCTTTCTTTTTTTTTTTTTTTTTTTTTTTTTTTTTTTTTTTGAATGTTTACATTTTATGTATACTTTATTCTCGGGTTTCACAAATATATTACGTCCTAACTCGAATTCAAGACTTGCTATATAATTCTCAAGTCCTCTGTAATTACATCATACCCCTTAAGGACTCAATAGTATAATTGGAATGAATAATAAGAATAATTAATTTGAAAGCCATACATCTAAACAGTAGCTTCGTAGGTGTGCAAGAGTTGAAGAGTCAGTAGCCAACCATGAACATCAAAACCATGTCAATAAACAATAAATTCTAGCAAGAAAACTTTAATAATATAAATCTAACTATGTGGTGCATATTTGTCTCCAAATCACTGCGGTCCGAATTTATAAATCTTAATAGTGACTATTCAAATGGGGAAAATAACAAAAACTCTCTCTTTCAGTCTCCCTCAATATATTTATGATCAAGTTACATGAAAAACCTATAAAATAAAATAAAAAATATTAACAATGAAATAAAAAGCATCTCACTTAAAAACTTAAGCTATTAAATCAGATTCCAGAATATAATATATATTATTTTCTAACATGATTGTCAAATTAGGTTTCACATCTAATTAATTTTAATGTGTGGCCAGACACAATCCAAGTTCTATTATTGAAACTACCATATTATAAACATTTTAGTAAAATAAAGAGGGTGTAATATTTTCTGCTGAAAAGTATTGATATAACTAATCTATCTTTTTTCTTTAGATTTTGTTTTTTTAATCAAATGTTAAAGAAAAAAAGTGAACATTTTATTAGACATTTGACTGCAGTTAACTAAACAAAGATGACGGGAATTGTTGACATTCTATTCCATTTTTTTTTATTCAAGGATAAAATATTTTTAAACTAGCTTATAAATTAATCAAGATTAATATAAAAAATATTGTTTTAGATGTTATTTTGAGAGTGATATTTTAATTTCTGCATTTTAATTAATTAATTCATGGAAAACTGTTTTATTATAAGTGAATTTAAAGGTGTGGTCTTTCTACATTTGGAAAAACATTGTTTAAACACTCCAAATTATATAGGACTCACTATTCATTTTTTATTTTAGTTCTCAAATTTTTATTTTTGGTGATTTGATCCTAATTGAAGGTCAATTACTTTTGATTTTTTAAGTAAGGTTGAAATTGAAAGAAAAGAGATTGAAAACAAAGGATGTTAAAAATAGGTAGCATGTACAAGGTTTTCACAAAGAAAATACACTTAATCATCTATCTTTAAAAATAATATAATTTATATAATTTAGGTTCCATTTAATTTATAAATATTTAATTTTATAACTAAAGTTTTTTTTTTTTTTTTTTAGTGCCTGATTAGTAAAAAGAGAGAAAGATTCATAGATTTCAATAGAGAAAGAAAGTCATCATTCACTTTATTTTCAACCATCAAAATAGTTGTTAGTTTCCAATGGATTTGTGTGATGAAAGGGGGTTGTTTATAAATCAAGAAAGACAAATCTAACTTGGTTTGATTTTAGTTTTATTTTTACTCTTTTTGGGTTCTTTTAGATGTTTTAAGGGTCTTAGTGAGGTGTTTTTGAATTGAAATAACTTAAAACTTGTTTGTTTTAGGGAAAATAATATCATTTTATTTTTCTAGTCACTAAATCTAGGTTCGTGGATGACACGTCATCTACTTTAATAGACAATGTGTCATATTCATAATATTTATGGAGAAAAACAGGTTAGATAAAAGGGCCTTGAATTTCTAGTCACCACAATAATAGCCAGAATATAGACTCATGGATGACATGTCATCTATCTTAATAGGCGATGTGTCGTCTCTGTAATTTTTATTGAGAAAGATAGGGTTAGATCAAGGGGTCTTTGATTCTGACACTTCATGTCATATGTTTTCATCTTTTATATTTATATCTTCTTTTGTTAATGTCATGGTTGTTGATGATAATTAACTTGAATGAGGTATTATTAACCATGAAGGCAGATTTTATCTTAGAAAAAGCCCAAACATGAAAAAAAAGGAGAGGCTATAGAACCGATCCCAACACCAAGTAAAATAAAGGAAAGGATACAGATTTTATGTTTTGGGAAGGGCAGTTGCATCATCATCCTTGTTTTCCCAATGCCGGAGAACTATTAAAATGTGAGTTTTGAAGAGGGATTATTTTTTTGAGGAAACTATTTTTTTTAATGTGAGGAAACCTCATTTTCAGAAAACGTACTTTGTAGATTCAGGTGAGCGAGTAAAACCCCGTTTATAACAAGTTCTTATAAAAATACACGTACTGAATTGAACTCAAGACCTGATATGCAGACCATAAATTTTTTATCATCACGCCGCGTCTCTTGAAGTACCAAATGATGATAAAGATAATCATCAAGTTGATAAAGTTAAGGAAGATAAGGTATATCAGGATGTTGAGTTGGTTTAACTATTAAACCAATTAGTACATGGATGTCCTTTTATATATAAGCTGGCAAGGATTTAGTCTTCTAAAAAGTTTTATGGCCCGGAGATTTGGTTGTTCATCATGGTTTGTCCCATGAGTTGACTATTGTGCATCTTGATAGTCATAGTAATATTTTTCTGGTAAGAAACTAGATGTATCATGAAATAACCAAACTCATTAATGTCATGTATCACTTCAATCTAGTTATATCATATCATAAGGTGTTATATTAATGAAAAAGATTGTTACAGCTAAGAACCTCGTACATACATACATTAACAAAACCTGTCTTTACAATTAATCAAGTTCAAGGCTTCAAGCATTGCATGAACTTGATTGGTCCACGTAAATCTCTTATATTTTATCGTGTGATTATTTGTACTTGTTGTTTTATATTTTTATACTCGAATTAGTCTGAGATTTTATAAGCGATCCAGAATCGGTGACGAGTAATTCTGTGGTTTAGTGAAATTTAAGAGAGGTCAAAATCTATTTTTGCATATAGGAAGGGAAATCAATCAGCAGCCAGACAATTTCTCAGCCCCTCTTGTTTCGGGGCATGCATTGGATTACAGCCTCACGCTGGAGACATTCTCTTCCTTAACCAACAAACCTAATTTCCATGTCACAACCATGCATGCTCTCTCCTCAACCAAACAGAGAAATAATTCCTGTTTACCGTTTGGAGGAGGCTGCATAGCGTTCTTATTAATTTTCAGTTGCACCATCAAAATCTATGGTTCAAGTGGTGGTGATTCACTTGCATTGTTTGCCATTCTTCACCAGCATATCCTGTAGGAAGCCAGTGTGAGAATTCCCGATCAATTTTCGCAACTTTCCCGGGATCAATCGCCGACAAAACTGAGTCTCGGAATAAGTACTTGCTGAAAATCGGAAGCCCGTTTACCAGCCCTGGGGATTTTGTGTTTTCTGCAATGGCTCCGAGCAAGATGAGAAGAGCTCTTGGGGCAGTGAAGGACCAGACGAGCATAGGCCTGGCCAAAGTTGGCAGCAGCAACTCGTTGTCAGACCTTGATGTCGCCATTGTCAAGGCAACCAGGCATGAAGAATACCCTGCAGACGAGAGGTACATTCGGGAAATATTGAGCTTAACTTCTTATTCTCGTGCCTACATCAGCGCCTGTGTAAACACCCTCTCCAGGCGTCTCAACAAGACCAGGAATTGGACCGTGGCATTGAAGACGCTTATTTTAATTCAGAGGCTGCTGGCCGAGGGCGATCCAGCTTATGAGCAGGAGATCTTCTTCGCAACCAGGCGCGGGACTCGCCTTCTTAACCTGTCAGATTTCCGTGATTCACGATCCGATTCATGGGACTACTCTGCGTTTGTTCGCACGTTTGCTCTTTATCTCGACGAAAGGCTCGAGTTTAGGATGCAGGGGCGACGCGGGAAGCGCAGTGCGTTTGGAATGGAAGAAGATGAAGAGGAGGCTGGCCAGGCATCTGTGAGATCAACGCCTGTTCGTGACATGAAGATCGAACATATCTTTTCAAGGATACAACATTTGCAACAGCTCCTCGAGCGCTTTTTAGCCTGCCGCCCCACTGGTTGGTTTACTTTCCTTCCTCCATGAATGCTAATCAACTTGCAAGCAAATTTGAGCTTCTTTCTTTCAGTATTTGCATATTTTAGACATGTATAATTTGGATAAGTTTTAGTGCAGGTAGCAGCCTCCAAATAATATTAAACCATGGCTAAAAACAAAAGAAAATGCAATGCATATATATAGATGGCACTCTGTTTGATGCATAAGGGATCTGGAAAGAAAAGAGACTCATCTCAACGTTCTGGGGCAACATGAATTTATGGCCCTTGTCCTTACAAGACCTTAAAAATATGTTGTGGAAAATTCTGACACGGTTATAAACAATTAATGAAGTATTTGTCAACATTAAGCTTGGTAATTGTCATGGAATGATAAATATACATAATATATGCTGGCATCTTGCATGTGCACGCGTTATCAATGATTATATATACTCTCATTCTGGAATTTCTGTCATTGTCTGTCTTAAACCAGGGGGGGCGAGGCACAACAGGGTTGTAATTGTGACTCTCTATTCAACAGTGAAGGAAAGTATCCAGTTATATTATGACATAACAGAAATAATGGGCATCTTAATTGATCGTTTCATGGAACTAGAGATTCCTGATGCCGTGAAGGTTCACGAGATCTTCTGCCGAGTGTCAACGCAGTTGGACGAGCTTGACAACTTCTATAGCTGGTGCAAGACTGTCGGCATTGCACGCACTTCAGAGTACCCGGACATTGAGAAGATTACACAGAAGAAGCTTGACCTAATGGAAGAATTTATCCAGGACAAGTCCTCATTGGCACAAACCAAGATAGCTACATCTGAAGAGCCAAAGAAAGAAGCTGACGAGGAGAAACAGTGTGAAGATGATATGAATGCAATGAAGGCACTGCCACCACCTGAAAGTTACACGGAGACCCCTGTCGGAGAAGTGCAGGAAGAAGAAGCAAAGGAAGAGGAGAAAAAGGAAATCAGCACACAGCAGGAGGCTGATTTCTTGAATTTGTATGATGATGCAGTGTCAACAGAAGAACACGCAAATAAGATGGCCTTAGCTTTGTTTGATGGGGATGCACCAGCTGGTTCTGCACAGGCTCCTGCATGGGAAGCCTTCAGTGATGAAACAGCAGATTGGGAGACAGCTTTGGTTCAATCGGCAAGCAATTTAACAAAGCAGAAGGTGACACTTGCTGGTGGTCTCGATATGATGTTGCTCGAGGGCATGTACCAGCATGGTGTGAAAACAGCGGAAATGTCTGCGACAGGTTATGGAGTTCATGGAAGTGCTAGTAGTGTTGCCCTCGGCTCAGCTGGAAGGCCTGCAATGCTGGCTTTGCCGGCACCTCCAGTCCCAAATAGTAGTGCTACGACACCAGCAAATCCAGATCCATTTGCCGCCTCACTTGCGGTTGCGCCACCACCTTATGTGCAAATGTCCGAGATGGAAAAGAAACAGAAGCTGTTAGTGGAAGAGCAGCTACTTTGGCAGCAATATGCGAAGAATGGAATGCAAGGACAGGCTGCATATGCAAAGCTACAACCTAATTCTTACAACGTGGGAGGTTACTCACAGGGCTACTATCCAAGATCAGGTTAAATAGGAATTCCTTTATGCTTACAGCTTTATTCCTAGGAAACTATTGCTTCTGAAATTATCACCGGGTCCTGTGTGCCATGCAATTACGACATGTAATCAACAGTTTCAATTCAAAAAAAAAAAAAAAACAATCAACAGAGTGCTTGCAGAATAAAAGATTGCTAAAATTAAAAAAATAATAGAGAGCCATATTCAGATAGAAGAGGCAAGATGTTGTGTTTTGGTACTCCTTATTTACATACATATAGCATAAAAGGTTCCCTGTACAAGGTTGATCACATAAATAAGAATTTTTTTTTTGGATTCGAGGAAAACTCGTCCTCCGAATAGTATATTTTGTGGGTCCAAGTAAACAAGTAAGACCCTAGTTGTTCCAGGCTATTACAAGAAGTGCACATCTTGACTCAAACTCGAGATTTGCTGTGCTAATTTCAAACCCTTTGTCACCAAACTACGCTCCTTGGAGACTTTTTTTTCTTCGAGAAAACTTCATCCCCGGAAAGCGTATTTTATGGATCCAGGTGAGCAAGTAAAACTCCAGTTATTCTAGGCTCTTACAAGAGATGCACGCCTTGACTCGAATTCGAAACCTGCTATACAGATTTCAAATCCTTTACCACCACACCACATCCAGAGATTAGAAAAAAAACCACTAATGGAATGTTAAGTTATCTTGAATCACGAATTTCTCCATTGAACACTGCCCTTACTTAAATCCTTAACGATTATCTAAGATAAAAAGTTTATTTGATATCCCTCACCTATTAACTCTCCTCCCACCACATGCACATCTAAAAAGTATTATCTTTCTTACAAAGACAAAGGACATGATTATGAGGAATGTTATATCTTGAAAAAATAAATTGAGAGTTTAATAATTAAGGATTGTCCTTTTCAATTTCTAAAGAAATATTTTTGCCCCGGCCAGAACAAAGAAGTTATAGTTGTTTTATCTAAGGTCACATAATCTTAATAGAAACCTCTGCAGGGAGTGGTTCTAAACAAGTTCTCACAACTACTAAATCATTAAAGTGATGATCCTATGAAGGCTAAAACAGGGTTTATATGTAGGTGGCTTCAATGCCCAACCATGAATAAAGAACAAGTGCCATTTTATTAAGATCATAGAAGGCTAAAAGCTAACAATATTTATTGCTCGCCGCTGAGTAATCTTCCTTAAAATTTATTACATCTTAAGTTAAATGACTAAGATTAAAAAGCCATATCTCAAGGGAAGATAAAACATCTTTTGACTAATTATCTCCTCAAACCCTTCTTAAGTTTTCCTCATCATTCATATTAAAAAAACTTGGGGATAAAAACTTGGGGAGAAAGTATGATTCAATAGTTTTTTACTCTTTTTTTTATTGTTTAAAAGACCTCAAGAGAAATGGGTCTAACATGTTAATGGGTCTATTATTCTTATATTCAGTCATTAATTGAGCCCAAGGAAATAAGGATATGATGTGTTACCACTCCCAATGCATTTGGTCTGAACTCGAGGTAATATAGGTCTAACTAGTTAATGGCCCGCACTACGTTGCGGGCGTAGTGCGGGCGGAGTAAATATTTTTTACAACTGTTGAGATAAAAATATAATATTTCAATATGTAAAGCTTGATAGTTGATACAATGAAACAAATCAACATACTTTATCATAACAACAGTGATATCAAAGCCTTAACTTCTAAAATTATCATCATTATCATTGTCAAAATAATAAATATTATTAAACAAACCTGAGAAGAAAACACCAAAAAAATTAATAAAAAAGCAAGTAATAACAAAAACTAAAATTATTATTATTATTATTATTAATCTTGATATTATTATTGCGTTAAGAACGGGAAAAAACACAAAATAAAATCAAAGGCTAAAAAAAAGCCTAAAAACATTTACAAAAGAGAAAATAAAAAAATGATAAAAAAACATAAAAATTATTGCTTGGAAAAAAAATAATTTGACTTGAAAATAAAAAAAAAATTATCACACTATATTGCGGGCTGAGGAAATAATTTTTATAAATTTAATAGTAAAGAAATTAATAGGATATGCTGCTCCAAAACTAAAATATAATATCTATATATGCAGAATTTAATATAATAAAACAGATCACCACACTCTATTATAAAAAGAGCAACATCAAAGTCTTAACATTTAAGACTATTATTGCTATTACTGTCAAAACAATAAAAATTATCAAATTATTCCGGGAGAAAAAAACCGAAAAACATTAAAAAAAGAGTAAGCAAAATAAATAACTGAAATTCTTATTCTTATTCTTATTATGATCCTTATTATTGTGTTAATGATGAAAAATAAAAATAAATGAAAGGCTAAAAAAATTCTAATAACTTTAACAAAAGATGAAATAAAAAAATAAAATAAAAATCATGAGGTAAGAAAAATTTATTTCACTTGAAAAAAAAACATAACATAAAAGAAAGAAAAAAAAATAAATGATAAAAATAAATAAATAATAAAGGCGCACGTACACGTGCGATGCACAAAATGAAAATGTCCACTCCACAGTAAATACTCTCGGAAGCTACAGGAACGGCCTGATGTGTTTTAGTATATAGGATAATAGAATAATAAAAGAAGCAGAAGACCGGCGGGGCGGACCGGACTGGTCCGGTCTGATGTGCATAATGACCACGGAGCCCCTCGGTCTGGCGGCGTTTTTTGTTATTTTCTGGGGGCTTTTTCGTTAAATCACTATTCAAAAATGAAAAAAAACAGGTGGACAAACTCGGACAACGCACGGACAAAAAATGACAAGTCCACAGTGAAATACTAAGCTTATTTAGTATATGTTATAATAATATCCAGTGCAACTCAAGATCCGAAAATTTAGAGCAGAGCAGAGCACCTGAAAATTAAAAATTGAAAATGGCATAACAGCCGAGAGCATCAAGTTGTGTGAAATGGAAAAGAAAAAAAAGAAAAGAAAATGGACACAACCGAGAGCAGCAAGTTGGGTAAAATAAAAAATAAAAACAAAAAACAAATTGGAAGCCGAGAGGAGCAAATTATGTTGAAAATGGCATAACAGCCGAGAGCATCCAGTTGTGTGCAATGGAAAAGAAAAAAAAGAAAAGAAAATGGACACACAGCCTAGAGCAGCAAGTTGAGTAAAATGAAAAAGAAAAAAAAACAAATTGCACACAAAGCCGAGAGGAGCAAATTGTGTGAAATGGAAAAGACAAAAAAAATATTAAACAAACTAAACACGTGGAATGGCAGAACAAAAAACCAAATAAATTTGAAATAAACGGGAGACATGGCACAACAGCCACCGCATGACAAAAACTAAAAACAACATGTAACCGAAACACCCACAAACCCAACTGACCCGTAAAACAAACCGACCCAAATAATTATTACAATCCATAGTAAAAGCACTCACATTGTACAGTAACTGGGGTGAGCTCTTTTAGTATATAGGATAATATGTTTTTAAACTCAATATATTTGGGTTTACTCATTAGTTGAAAGAGTCTAGTATGTTATCAGATTTCATATATTTAGGTTCAGTTATTAGCTGAAACAAGTATAACTTGGATTTAGCATAGTGTCATATCCAATATGTTTGAATTGTATCAGTTGAATCCGTAATGTGAGTCTTGTTTGTTGTCAAATCTAATGTGCTACACATACAATTGTAAAAGATGATTGGAGTTGTCTTGAGATGCCGAAAACCTTTTTTTCTATAGAGGAAACTCGACTACTTGAGACTAAAATAGGGTGTTTGGAAGTGTAGTTGTGGTTCTTTTTAAAGTGTTTTTCACTTGCAAATAAATTAAAATAATTTTTCTTTTTTTAAAAAAAAATTATTTGATATTAGAACATCAAAATAATTTAAAAACACCAAGAAATAATTCATTTGAAGCAAAAACAAATCCAGATTTTTTTGAAAGCACTTTTCAAGTGTTTCTTAAACCGGCACCAGTGAGAACGTTCTTCTTTGTGAGGACGAATGATATTATATAAATTACAGAAGTTGAAAGCCTGCGGACCAGTTTTGATTAAGCAGGAAACTTCAAAAGATTGAAAACTAGTTTTCTGAAATAAAAGGAGCCATGAAAAACATAATCATCTTATTGAAGTGATAATAGATATCTCTTGCAGAGATTTGCTAACGAGGCTTTAACATGCCCATCCCGTGAGATGAGGCTTTATATTAATTAGATGTCTCTGATTCTAATATTTTCAATTCAGGAGGGCACCAGCAGTAGTTGAATTGTTTTAGCTCTAAGAGATGAGGTCGAATCCCTGTTCAAGGAGATCACCAGCCAAGATCTTGTTAGCAGCTTCAGAGGGATGGAATGCATCCCAGAACACATAACCTGTGGCATTGGAGCATGTTCCCACTGACCGATCATTGCAGAGCAGCGAGGTCTCCAATGTACCTGTTCCACAGCAAGCCCTTCTTGACTCGAAGAAACCTGTCAGGTTAACATGATTAAGAAAACCAAAATTAAAACTGAGAATCATTTGTTAGGATTTTGTTTTTCAGAGAGTGTTCATTTTCTCACCACTTTCATCGGGGTTCCTGATCATATTCAAGAGGGGCTGGTAAATATCAAAGACGACAAGTTTCAGGCCAGGAAGCTTATTCACCAGGCCTCGGGAAGTGCTGTTTAGTTTGTTGTTGAACAAAATAGCATCTTGGTTTAGCCTCTCAACACACTGGTTGCTTCCTGCACCGAAGAGGGTGATAGCTGCGGGCAAACACCCTGTTGGAGGTAGGGTTGTCACTCCAATTCTTCTTGCTCCAAGAACATAGAGATTCTGCTCAACACCTCCTTGTTAGAAAACCATTCTGGATTGTTTCTCGTTTATTTATCCATGGAATTAATGTGTTTGTATATATGCTGGCTACTGATGTTTCTATTTTACCTTGTGTAATTTCCCTTTGATAAAGACAGGTGTATTTTGTGCAGAAAATTATTGATGGACTTGATTAATTTAAGTGGTGTAGACATAAGATTCCGGCCATAATCTATGTGCTTTCTTCGATCTGTTTTTTTTTTTTTTCTTTCTCAAACACCTGTTTGGAAACAAAGAATTTGTTCTGTGGTGGGATTCATACCTGAATAAAACTAGAGTAGGAACTCGTGAGAAGGTCTGAGAACCGATCGACTGAGTAGAGTCCTCTAAGGACTGGGTTGATGTAATAATTCTGAATAAAATCACTGCTCCCTGCGCTCAAAAGGTGGATAGCACCGGAAAATATGTCATCGGCTCTGGATTTTCCAGCCATGTTCACAACTTTTGTCTGGTAATCCCTGTAGTAACTCAACTGCCTTGTCAAAGAAATGGCACTCTACGAATCATGACAAAGACATGTCGTTAGATAATACTATAAATTATATTTTGAGACCTCACCTATTAGCTTAAGCTTTTAGGCAAGATAGTTTCTTGACATGGTATAAGAAACTTATTGATCCAGCGATCATGAATTCGAATCTCATCACTCCCATTCTATTTGATAAAAATCAAGCATAAGGTAGTGTAGATCTGTGCAAATTTTAAATCAAAAAAACTTTCACTTGAGAGGGTGTGTTAGAGAATAATATAAATAAAATTCTGAGATGTTACTAAACAGCTTAATACAGGTACCATGTAATCACATTACATATTTTTTTACATGGAGAGAGAGGGAATGGCATTGCTCTTACATATAACTGGGCTGTCCCGTCAAACAGGCCAGAAGCAGCAGAGGCGAAGTTGGCTCCAGTTAGGATGCTTCTTCCGGTGGCATCTGGACTGAGGTAAGCTGGAGGGTATGTGGTGAAGCCCAGGTATTCAGCTGGACATATTGCATGGAAGAATCAGACAAATCATGGCAAGCTTATGAGATGGATTAATTAATGAGGAGAAAAACATGGCGGATTCTTGACAAGTACAGTAGTTACCTGTGAAGTCTGTTGCTAGCTTTCCATTACAGAATCTTCCAGTTGGTCTGTGAGTGACAAAATCTCTCCCATATGGAAGAAAGTTTGCCTTGATGAGTGTAGTGAGGTTATTGTTGTTGCCCACGTCAACAACTGAGTCTCCGAAGATGATAAGTGCAGGAACAAGAGGATCCCCACGAGCCACAGGGGCAACTAAAACATGAAGAAGAAGAAAGTAAGCAGCCCAAAAACTACTTCCAAACCCCATTTCTTTTTCTGAGTCCCCACAACTGAACTCTCTGCTTATTTTCTGGGGAGGAGGCATGGTTTACACCCTATAAAGCCCATGATTTATGTCCTCTTTGTAACTATGTATTTATTAGGCTAGCAAAAAGGTCACCATCTTTCTGCCATGTTTATACAAATGTTTTGAGGAGAGGACAGAACAGTTTAGTTAAAGCTTCAAACACTAAGAAAACTTATTAAGGAAAAGATCACATTTTACATGTTGCTCCACAACAATCCTGGTCATCCTTCCTTATCAGCGTAGGAAGGGACAAAATTCAATAAAGAAAAACATAATTTGTCCACTAAATTCTTAAAACTAGCCAACTTAAATGCTTTATTGAAGACTAAAATGCCACGGCTTGGGTGAAGAAGAAAGGTGCCGTGCATGTTCCTTGACATGGCAAGTGGCTTTTCTCATATGAAGAGTAGACTCCATTACAAGTGCTCAATATTTCTCTCTGGGTTATCCTCTCTTTTCCTTTTTTTTTTTTTTTGGTTAGGGTTTGAGCAAAAACAAAATTAACCCACCACCAATAACAACATCATCGTTATTATTAGATGTTAGAAGCATTTCTTCTAATACTTTGCTTAATTTATTATTTATCATTCAACACTTTCGAGAGGACGAAATTTGAGTGCTCTTCAAACATTAACTAGTTGTTTATCTAAGCAAATATTACTCATCCAATAAACTAAAAAATCCTAAGCTTTAAATCGCAGGCAAATGCTGCAAACCCACCTGGCCAGTTCAAGCCTTCAAGGACCAAGGAGTTATTAGGGTCCACAGCTCAGGCAAGCTGAAGAAGCAGCAGCTCATTCATTATAGACTGACATGAATCAGTTTAAGAGAAATATATTAAACTAGTGTGTACGTAAACCTTACAGAAACACTAAATTAATCAAGTTTTCTTTCCAGCAACTGGAATTAATGGACGTCCTCGTGGATCGGGTCGCACTGTATACGTGCTCAATTTAGCCACCTGATAAAGAGAGGCTCGAGCTACAAAGACAGCCCAGAATAGATAAATCCCACATCACCTCTTTAAAACCCCTCCGCCCCCTCTTGCGGCGGCGGAGATCACCTTGCGGTTGCTTGTTTCTTTCACGTATTCTGTTCATCTCATGGGTGGCAAAAATGGAATGCTCAATGGGAGGGGTGGTCCTCTCAGTTCCCACTTCAGACATCCTTGAAACTCGGTCACTGAACCATTATTTAAACATGCTTGCAATGTGTGCAAGTTCCACATTGGAAGGCATACGGTTTCCTTTTCAAACAGAGGAAAGAAACAACGAAAACCTAATGATAAATACAATATGGGGAAGTGACCACGAAACAGAAGACAAATGGTAAAATTCTCCAGAGATATTTGTTTTCCATCCATAGTCCACTCCTAAGAAAGGTATTTGTTGCTCAAGTAACAAGCCTGTGAAGATAACCCGGCTCGGATATATAACCAGTGATTCTGATCAATGCATCAGAAGGTGGAAGTCATTGTCATCGGTGACGACAACATAATCATATCCAAGGCTGCTGGCACGACTACGGAATTCGTCCATCTCACTCTGTGGAACCTGGATGCCAACCAGGACATTGGCACCTGTTTCACCCTGTTGGAAGGGAAATTTAAGAATACAATATCAGGATTGGTAGGAGGAAAGATCGCTTAGCAATTTTACCAAACAGAAAAATATCAAATATGGAAGAGAAGCATTTGCATGCCAACCTGTCCTCTGTAATGGAACAAGCTAATGTTCCAGCGTGGACTGAAAGAGTCCAAAAACTTCATCAGAGTACCAGGCCTTTCTGGGAAAACAAAACGACAAAGAACCTCATCCGGAAAATTTGATTTGCCGCCAATCTGTAAGGGATAGATAAGAAATGAAGCGTTGCAAAAGACCAATGGGGCAAAAGTTTGTGCAACACATGGATAGGTTCTTGAAAGAAATATGCGAGAATATGACTCCCTTTCCCAAGTTATACAATTTCATATGGAGTCATGGGCATTACTAGGAGAAAATACAAAAATCCCTTCTGTCTAACCAACACGTGTAAATAAAATGAAAGGAGAATAGAAAATTAAATCCTTTTTCTTAAAAAATAAAACTTCTTCAAGGAGTCAGCTTGGGAAATTATCTTTGAGAAAGCAATATTACCAGATAACGTAAGTGATCTTTGACCAAGTCACTTGCGGTTAAATTGTAAGTTCTTAGTTGAGACGATTCCATCCGCTTCTTCATTTCTTCAAGTTCAAATGCTGTGTGAAGGCCAACACTGCACATAATTCAAAGGATAATAAAGTGCTCGTTTCACTACATTTTGTTTTTGAATTCCAAATGAGTAAATACATTCTAACTAATTCAAAGAAGAAGAAAAAAGTAAACATAAATTGCATGTAAATATTGCTGCTAGCAAAACACTGTTCAAAAGAGATAAAAATCCATAGGATTAATAACAATCATACAGGAAACTATTTCACACTGAAATCAGCAAGCTGATTTAAATATTCATAATAGCCATTAGAATCTCAGCAATACTAACCTGTATAGAACAACAGCATCCTTTCCTAAATTCGATCTGTATTTGAACTCAGAGATATTCATAGGCCCTACCTGCCCACCCAAATGACTTACATCAGAGAGAATTAAACGAATATAATGGCTGTTCTTTTAGAGAAAAAAATATTGCCATACCAGTTCACAGAAATGTTTAAAACTCCCTGGCACCTCTGGCAGAACAGTTGCAAGCAAAGCTTCTTGTTGCCTACCAACATTAGCAAGTTCAGTCACAACCCTCAGTTTATCAAAGTTCATATTTGCCCCACTTGTTATTGCCACAATATTTGCGTCCTTGATGCCATAATACTTGCAATACGCTTCAGCCCCAGCAAGGGCAAGCGCTCCTGCTGGCTCTAGAATGCTCCTTTTCTCCTCAAACATGTCCTGCAACACAAACTCAATGTTAATTCAATCTGACTGCTATTACCCAGTTTGCAGGTTAGCCATCATTTCTAGGGAAGTACAATTCACCAAATATTTTATTTTAGCAACTTACTGTATCGATGGGAGAAGAGGGGGGAAGGGGAATTAAGGACTTAATCTGGTGGCAGTGAGTCACAACTTCATACTAACCTCTAAATTTTGGTCTATTTTGGGGAAATAAAGGGGTGAAGAATGAAAATAAAGACAGTTTAAGGAAACTTATGCTTAGCATGGGTGTTCCTTAGGAAAATAATGTTGTGTCTTGTTTGCAGGATAGCACGGCCATCTTACTATGCAAAACTTGTAATGGGAATATTGTTTTTCTGTTTACTATAAAAAACTGTAATGCTCTTAAGTTTTCTTCTTTCTGCAGCCCGGTTTC
Organism: Salix caprea; assembly: GCA_964035475.1. Classification (NCBI taxonomy): domain Eukaryota; kingdom Viridiplantae; phylum Streptophyta; class Magnoliopsida; order Malpighiales; family Salicaceae; genus Salix; species Salix caprea. Next base: position 7,208,621 of record OZ037751.1, read on the forward strand.
TAATAAAAAATTTAGTGGCTATCAAGAAATATTTTCTTTAAACTCATTAATGAGATCATGTCTTTGCAAGTGATCTTCCTGTTTTAATATCTTGCGCAAGCCTTGCCTTGGCAGATGCTGGGATTATGATGTATGACCTTGTTGCTGGAGTTTCTGTTGTATGCTTCATGTATAGACTTGAGGTTTCCTGACACTGCTGTAGCTAATATCTGACATGAAGTTTATACATTATGTCTATACACAATTATCCATTGCAAATTAGTTAAATATCTTCAAGTATTTATTTTAGTTTTAATTAGTTTGCTTGATTGTTGTTGATGTGTATAAACCAACTATAATCATTGGACACGACTGCAAATTTCAGAGCTTACAAAGAGTTATGCTCAATGTTACCTTCCAACTTCTTGGACATAATTGTTTTGTATTGTATTTTTAAGTTATTTTATATTATGTATGAACCTTAACTAATGAAGTTTTATGGCCATAATTGTTTTGTATTGTATTCGGAAATATTTTACATACGATTTTACAAGTTTTCTACTAAAACAATTTTACTTGCGATTTCACGATTTTTGTATAGAAATATTTTACTTACGATTTACGAACCGAGTTCAAATGACAATTCCGTGTCGTGATAAAAAAACGAGTTTGAACTTTGGTGCTAAGTAATCACCCCTCATTTTGAAATTGTTTTGTATTGTATTTTTAAGTTATTTTAAATCATATATGAACCTTAACTAATGAAGTTTTATGACCATAATTGTGTTGTATTGTATTCGGAAATATTTACTTATGATTTTATGATTTTTCTACTAAAACGATTTTACTTGCGATTTTATGATTTTTGTACGGAAATATTTTACTTATGATTTTACAATCCAAGTTCAAATGACAATTTCATGTCGTGTCAAAAAAGCGAGTTTGACAACCTTGGTGCTAAGTAATCACTCCTCATTTTGAAAATGTACCCTACTTTTATTAACGCCATTACTCAGAACACTCATTTCTGATCATAAAAGATGTGAGGGGAAGATACAACTAATCACCCATCTGACCAACATATCACACTAGGATTGCATAACGAGAAGAGAAGGATTCATTCAATTTTGAAAATATGAAATATACCCTACCTTTATTGACGCACAGATAGCATCACGGCTCACGAGAACTACACCATCTATCAGTTCCTTGCATAAGCGAAAAGTTTCTTCTCCAACCTCTTTAACAGCCACACCATCTGCAAAACCTCCAACCTGATCCAGCATCACTCTCTGACCATGATGTAGAGACAATGCCATAGCATTAGCATCAGTGGGTTCCACGCCAATGATCTTAACCTGCATTACATATTGAATAAGTCCTCTTCAAGATTTCTGTGACGTTGCATGGAAAACATCAAGCAAATGCCTAGTGAAGAGATTACAAAAAAAATCAATTAAATTACACACAGCAATTTGGAGCCATTAGAACCCATGGCAGTTTGTCCAGAAATCAAATGCAAAAATAGCACGAGTATCAGTAAATTCAAACTAATTTTTCAGTACATATCATTTAAATGTCAAAAAAAAAAAAAAAATACTGACCTCAGGATTTACCCTCTTTACATATGCAGCAATACCAGCTATTAAGCCTCCACCCCCCACAGGCACAAATATTGCATGCAACGGACCTTGCATTTGACGTACAATTTCCATCCCAACAGTTCCCTGTCCCATGATAACATCTGGGTGATCAAAAGGAGGTATGAATGTCCGACCCTCTTCTTTGGCCCTCTTTTTAGCATATGTCTGTGCTTCATCATAAGAATCCCCGACTAGAACAACTGTCGCACCCAACCTCTCAACAGATTGCCACTGTAATAGAACAAATTCAAAAATCAATTAAAAAAACGTACTTTCACAGCTCAATCATAAAAAATAATCTCACGCATAATATACCTTAATTTCAGGTGTAGTAACAGGCATAACAATCACAGCATCGCAGCCTAGTCTTTTGGCAGCTAATGCAACACCTTGGGCATGATTTCCAGCTGATGAGCAGATAACTCCTCTTTGCAGCTGTTCCTTTGGAACTTTTGCCATCATATTGTAAGCTCCACGCAGCTTAAATGAAAAGACCTGAATAATAGATCGATCAAACCCATCAGTATCAAATTGACGTAAACAGAAGCCATTTTTTGCATTCAAGCATGAAAACCCACGCCCAGTTTCTATTCAAAGTTGACAAAAAAAAAACTGTAAAGTAACCACATTTATGGCTGCTAAATACACACATTTTGATTGAAACAGCTAAAAATTACAATCATGTTTGCAGTCTAAATAAAAAATCAAATTCACTATGAGATCAAACTCAAACTACCCAGGAAGTATAATAATCTTCCAAAAGCTAACATGAGATTAACATTAAAAAGATGGGAATATTTGAAATACTCTTACCGGCTGCAAATCCTCTCTCTTGAGCCAAATTCTGACTCCTAATCTCTCAGACAGCTTAGACGCCAGTTGCAATGGAGATTCAATCGCAACGTCATACACCTTTGAAGACAATATATTCGTCAAATACTCCATTGCATTTACTATACTCTCATTATCGCCATCCTTAACAGTTCGTTCCGGTACGGCACCCAAGTAACCAGACGGGTACTGCAGAGAATTTGAAGAGACTTTGTTTGCACGATATGGAGGCGAAGAAAGCGTGGAGGAGAGTAAGGGATTTTCGTGGGAGGAAGATGATGAAGTTGGCAATGGAGGGATCTCGGCGGCGGGCTTAGATAGGGTGGCATTGATGAACGTCTTGATTGATTTGCTGGGGATGTAGTGGGGTCTCGTGAGGATTCGTGGGGCCAATTTGGAGCGTCTTGGGCGGAGGAACAGCGGTCCCTGTGGTGGCTGGAAAAGGAGACCCTCCATCTTTTGGTGTTTGTTTGAGAGAGGCGGGGAGGTGGATTGGAGGCGAGAAGCCGTAGGGGGTTTTATTGCCGCTATTTTGGAATTGTATGAAAGCCAATCGAAGAGCGACACTTTGCTAAGCAGTATCTTTGGAACTCTGTTAAAAATGGATTCCACGTTTTTGCCGAGGAATGCAAGAATTTGTTTTTTCTTAGAGACGTGGATGAATTTTTTTTTTTAATCCATCAAGCCACCTCTTCAGTCTCATTTTTGTTCCAGGATAAATTATAAAATTAAGTATTAAATAATAAAAAGCCACCTCTTCAGTCTCATCTTTGTTCCAGGTTAAAATTTTAAAATTAAGTATTAAATAAACATGAGCAGTAAACTAAAAATAGCAGTAACGGGGCATGGTTTTGATAATTCTTTTGTCCGGGTTTTTGTTTTAGTCAATTCAAGCAATTGAATAGATGGTCAAAGTTGGATGCGTCGCTTCCAAAAATCTTAACTCTTTATTGGCCAGTGTCAAGTAGAAGACGCGTAAATTATAAAGATATTTTAGATATTAAATCAATTATAATTGCAGATTTATAATTTCTAACAGCAGTAGAATTTAAAGTAAAAACAAGAAAGGAAACAACGAGAGACATTTTAAGAACTGCACGAAGGTAACTATTTATATTTAAATATAAATTGTGAGCAAATGGGTGAATATCTACTTGGTAATCTAAATGTCTTACAGTGATTGACTAATCAGTCTAATTTATTTTTTGTTATAAATTAAAATGATTTTTTTATATTTTAAAACTGTTTTAATAGGCTAATATTAAATATATATATATATATATTAAATATATATATATATATATTATTTTGATATATTTATAAATAAAAAATATTTTTTAAAATAACCACTACTCTTAAATAAATAAATAAAAATCATTTATTTTTAAGGAGTTTGCTCTCATGTGGTGTCAAGTTCGAGCCATGTGATTGCTAATATAATGGTCACTAGAGGTTTACATGGTCGTTAACTTGAGTGTTTGTGAGATTAATTGAGATGCGCATAACCTAACCTGAATACTCACGTTAATAAAATAAAAATAAATAAATAAAGATTGAGTAGAAAAATGGAACTCCCCATCTTTAAACCTCGTAGTCACTAATTTGCTTTAAAAAGAGAGATCGACATGGTTCTGCTAACATCAACAAAGATCATACGTTAAAGAAAAAATAACAGTTTTAATTCAAAAGCCAAAGCCAATAAATAGGAAAAATATAAACAAATAAATATCCAAACCCACCATAAGTGATGCCAATAAAAAAAGCAATAAACCCAACCGGTAAAGTAGAACGAAACGAAATGTACAAACAAAAAAATAATCCCACCACAAATATTAAACGCACGGGGGGAAAGCGACTAAGCTCAAATAATTAAACTCAAAAGACCAGATGGAGCCGGTCATGTTAATATTAGAGGTCAAAAATGAAGATGAAGCAGCTGACCCCTAGTGTTTGTTTTACTTTGTGTTTTAAGAATATTTTAAAAAAAAAAGTATTTTTATTTTCTGATATTTTTAGATCATTTTAATGTATCGATATTAAAAATATTTTTTTAAAAATAAAAAATATTTTAAAAAACAACTTTAATGACACCCCTAAACAAACCCTTAGCATATTGTAGGGGGGAAAAGTTATAGCGCTCTCTCTCACACACACATTTCTCTTAATTATTTTATGTGTGTAATTTATATTTCAATCATAATATTTAACATCTTCTAAATATTAAAAATAATATTTTGATGTAATAGAACTCTCATAATTATAATCATAGTTATTGGTGTCGTTTCGTTTCGGCCGAAATGGACAAAATATTTTGTACTAGTTAAGAAACGAGACAAAACAATGTCGTTTTTATCTTAGTTTTAATTTTAATTTGTTCCAGATTTTTGGGCTAAATACCGGCCAAACATGTCGGTATTACTTCGTTTATGCCGTTTCGGCTACAAAAAAATCTCCCGCCTGACTTGTCTTTCTTGTTTTTCATCTTCCGTCGCCTGGACAAATTATTGTCACTTGTCACTATGCTTTTCATCTCCTGCTGGACAACAACCTTTGATGTTGTCATCACCGCATGTCTTTAATGCTCCAAAACCAAAACATTTTGTTCTAATAGAAAAAACAAAACACAAACCAAAGCGAAACTATCAGCTAATTTATAATAGCCTTATAATTTTATTTGTTCCAAGAATTTTATTTATATTCCACATTTATTAATAAAATATTATATTTATTAATAAAATACTTGATGAATATTAAAGATAAATAACTTTTTATTGATAATAATAATTAAAATTACATAAAAAAATCATTGCAACATGTAATCAACTGATTAGCTATATGACACAAACACTACGAGCAACATAATTGTTTCTCTCAGAAAATGTTAAAATTGATTTGCACTTAACATCAATGATCCCACCATTCCAACCACTAATAATAATAATAATAAATAAAAAAAAGAACCCACCACCAACAAAAGAAGAGACGAAAACAATAGGCAACATTAATTAACAAAATGGGGGTGTTTGGGCGTGCTTTTCAAAAGCACTTTTGAAAAAAATTGAAAATTTTTTATTTTTATTTTTAAGTTTAAATTAACAAAATTTGATGTTTTAAGATTATTTTGATGTGCTGATATCAAAAATAATTTTAACAAAATAAAAAAATATATTTAATATATTTTTAAACAAAAAATACTTTGAAAAATAACCACAACCACACTCCTAGAAACTATATTTTCATCGGTGCAGACCACTTTCAACTAGTGGCGTCGTAGCTTCATTTAATACTATATATTTCTAGCACACCAGTCCAGTCTGCGGCACAGATTCTTTGCCAGAAATTAAATTATAGAGAGAGTTCACGTTCACACGACAACAAAAATGACCAGACAAATGACTAAATATAAATTATGCCACGACCCCCCACAACTTCTAGAGCCGCTCGAAATTTTATTACGAAACCTTTTGCACAGTTTTGCTAGTTTACGTGGTTGTCAAGACTTGAGAGTGTGTCTGAGGATATTTTGTATATATTAAAACAATTTTTTTTATTTTTTTAAAAAATATTTTTAATATTATAATATTAAAATGATTGAAACATAAAAATAAATCAATTTCAAATTTAAAATAAATCTTTGAATTCTTATTTTTTTTATAAATCTGAACATGGTTTTTATTTTATTTACGTATATTTTTTTTTAAAAAAAAAGTATATCAAGGAGGTAATTAGTGGAAGATTCTAGAGTTTCTGGAGGAATACCGTTCACATCCTATTTCTTTACTGAAGTTTCGGAACAGCTTCACATGGAATGAAATGATCGGGGCCGACTCTTGATCCCAACGAGCCACTACTTCGATGCGGCCCATATGTATGGATTATGGGCCCTGACTAAGCCTGCTGCATAGAGCATAAACATGGACCATTCACAACAATCGGCCTATAATATATACCCGAGTGAAATTAGCTATTCATTTAACGTATTCGGGTTTTAATTTATTTTTGAATACAAAGGAGAAAGATATTGATATTATTGATGAGTTTTTGAGTATCACATATTTTTATTTATTGAGAAATAGAAAGATATTGTTTATACTTATTAAAATAAAATAAAATAAAATGATGATTTTTTCTTTTAAAATTGACAATACTAATTACAAAGAAAGATAAAGGAGATCATTAATTTACTGTCGACCGACTGTTCACGCACACCCAAATCCATTGTGGATTGGGGTGCGTGATCTGGTGTTAACCATTTATTTAGTTGTGATTGTGAGAATAGAAAAATGGTTGATGATGTTGCGTCGATTACAATTGCACCAGACCATGTATTCAGTTGTTATTGTAAGAATAGAGGAATGGTTGACGTTGCTGCGTGGATTACAATTGCAACAGACCAAAGGTTCATGTTTATGCATGAATTACAGGTCAAAGAGGAACAACAAAACATGTTCAAGACTTATGTGTCGCAAGCTTGACAGTCCAATTCTTCATCATCTACACATACCAGAGGTATCCTTATGGGATGAAATTAGAAAGCCCTTAGAAACAGATTCCTATATATCCAGTCAAGGAGCGACATGGTCAAGACTTGTGTCAACTTTGTGTCTTAAACTTCTTTCCTAAATTTCTGTGCCTCTTGGCTAATTATATATTCCTTGAATTGTTGCAGCGTTATGGATTTGATGGGGGTCAATCTGAGAGGAGGGAGGCAGTTCTTAAAGTATTAGATATTGGGTTTGAAAGCATACGTGTAGTAACCTGTTATAATTTTAAAAAATAACATAAATTATATTTTGAGATTTTATTTAGCAATTTAAATTTTTAAATGAAATGATTTCTTGATATAGTATCATAACTTTATTGACCCAACAGTTACGAGTTCGAATCACATCACCCCATTCTATTCGATAAAAATCAAGTACAAGGTAATGTGATTCTGTACAAGTTTTTCAAAGAGTTTTCATTTGAACAGGTATATTAAAGAATAACATAAATTATATTATGAGATTTCACTTAATAATTTAAGCTTTTAAGTATGTTTCCTGCAGCAAACCATATAAAAGAAAAGGGAATCCTGAAAGCTCATGTTACTTCTTTTGGGGTGTAAGAAATAGGACAGGAGGCATTAATCTTTGGCCATCTGTGATTTTACTTTCAGTCTGTTAGAATTTCTTAGATTGGAGCATTGTTCATCCAATCCAAATTGAAAATCCTTGTCAGCGATTACTTTATAGTCACTTCGATGTGTAGTTTAAACTACAAATAATTTAAAGCTGTTTTGTGTTGTTTTATGAACTCCCAAGACCAAGACCAAAGCTGGAATGTTTGCTGGCCTTTCCGTTTTGAAGAAATCGCATATATATTCATGAAAATCTTCTAGTTTTGAATCCCCGGTACACTTGTTTCTTGAAAATCATTTGGTTTATATATATATATATATATATATGCAATCGAAACTGTAAATTAATTTTTTTTAGAGTTATACTTTTGAGTGATAACTTCTTCTTTTTGTGTGTTTTTCATGTTATATAACTTGAGTAGTTTCTGTATTCTTGAAAATAAAAGATATAACATTCTATTTAAGTTAGACCTGAAAACATATAAATGAAAAAATATAATTTTGCCACTGAATAATATCACTTATATTATTTCAGAAAATATTAGAAGATTATTGAATCAAGTTCTTAATGAAATGGAAATGGAAATGAAATGGAAAACTCCTAAAATTTTGCAGAAGTATGTAACCCTAGCTACTATAGTTTTCCCATGATGGGCGGGTCAGTTTATACTGTGGCATCGGAAATGGCTAATTAAGGTAATAAAATGTAGTGGGATTTCTAGATTTAATTAAATATTATTGTTAATGAGATATTTTCCATGATCTAGCTAGTGCTGAACCATTGGAATTTGAAATAATAATAAGAAGAAAAAATGTGAAGAGCAACAAGACATTAATATGGAACCAACCTTTTCTAGCAAAAAAGCTTTCATTATATAGAAGAATAAAGGGCTAGAAAATTCTTGACCTTCTTCGCAACACATCATAATCATAGGAGGAATCAACCAGTCCAATAAATTTATAAAGTTGATGTGTTTTGCACAGAGATTCTTCTCTTGCATGCCTATCTCCGAATTGTCATTTCAACCACTTAATTTATTCTCTGTTTTTCCTTGCCTTCTATTTATTTGACCTCAACTCTACCTTCCTCCTCGTCCCAAAACTTTCTCTGATTTCAGCTCTCCAGTTCATCTCTACGCTCAAACAAGATGATCACAGCTGATCAACATATTGCAACCCCTCCTAATAAATTCATCGCTAGCTGTTTCTGCTTCTTGCTTCTGCTTAATTGTTTCTGTTCTTCTCAGAAGACTTGTCCCAACTGTGGTTCAGCACAAGTTCCATATCCTTTGAGCACAAATCCAGCCTGTGGTGATCCAAACTATCATCTTCGCTGCGATCCCCGTTCTCAGAAACTTTATTTTGATGCCATGAATGGAAGTTCTTACCTTGTACTGAGGATCATGGCATCATTCCAGCGCATGGTGGTGCAACCACCACCATGGGTGTCGGCGCCGTCCAGCGCATGTGTTACTCAAGACATGGCAGTGAGCGAGGGCCTGCGATTAAACCAGACACTCCCTTTTAATCTCACTTTCTCCAACACTATCTTTCTTTTCAACTGCTCACCTCGGCTCTTACTCACTCCTCTCAATTGCACTCCTTCTAGTCTCTGTCATCGCTACTTGGAGAGCTCAGGACGCGTTGACAAAAATCGAGCACTTAACTGTGCTGGCAATCCTGATCTCAATCCCTGCTGCACCTTTGTTGCAGGCGGGATGCCCTCGGCATACAAGATCCGGCTTCACAATTCAGGTTGTAAAGCCTTTAGAAGCATCCTACGTTTGGATCCTAAGAAACCAGCTAGTCAATGGGAAGAGGGAGTAGAAATTCAATGGGCTTCTCCACCAGAACCTGTCTGCAACTCAAAGCTTGATTGTTCTGGAGCCTCGAAGTGTTTACCTGCTGGCACGAGTGGTCTCTCTCGCTGCCTTTGTAACAGGGGCTATAACTGGGACCATGTTCGTGGAACTTGCTTGGGAAACAAGCATAAATCGAAAGCTTCAGGCCTCCTGAGTTTAGAGGTTTCAATAGGAGTAATCTCCTTCATCTCTTTTGCAGCAATACTGGTTTTAATCAGTGTACGCAGGTTTTCAAAACGTTCTAATCAAGCAAAGCTCGCCAAGGCAAGAGAAGACATGTTAAAATCGAGTGAAAGTGGGAGAAATGCCAAGATGTTCCAGCTGAAAGAGGTGAAGAAAGCAACAAACGGTTTCTCCGAGGATAGGATTTTGGGGAGTGGTGGATTCGGACAAGTTTACAGAGGTGAGCTTCAAGATGGAACTGTGGTGGCTGTTAAGTCAGCTAAAGTTGGAAACCTCAAAAGCACCCATCAAATTCTCAATGAAGTTGGAATACTTTCACAAGTCAATCACAAGAACTTGGTCAGACTCTTGGGCTGCTGCGTGGAGGGTGAGCAACCTCTGATGATCTATGAATACATTTCTAATGGGACGCTCTCTGATCATCTACATGGAAATTGCTCCCGTACCTTTCTGGGTTGGAGAGAGAGATTGAGAATTGCCTGGCAAACTGCTGAAGCGTTGACTTATTTGCATTCCGGTACCTACACTCCCATCTATCACAGAGATGTAAAGTCAACAAATATACTGCTAGATGAAGAATTCAACGCTAAAGTCTCCGATTTCGGGCTCTCTCGGCTGGCTCGTCCAGGGCTGAGCCATGTTTCAACCTGTGCTCAGGGAACATTAGGTTACTTGGATCCTGAGTACTATCGAAACTACCAGTTAACTGACAAAAGTGATGTTTATAGTTACGGGGTTGTGCTGTTAGAGCTTCTCACTTCTCAAAAGGCCATCGACTTCTCACGAGATCAAGATGATGTAAACCTAGCTATTTATGTGAGCCAAGCAGCCAAAAACGGCGCCATCATGGAGGTTGTAGATCGTCGGCTAATTGGCGCCGAGCCATCAGGGGATGTGCTAAGCAGTGTAAGACTCTTCTCGGAGCTCGCCTTTTCCTGTCTAAGGGAGAAGAAAGCAGATAGGCCTGGCATGAGAGAAGTCGTTCAACAACTTGAACGCATAGTCCAAACAGTGCTACAATGCTCTGAATTATGAGGATTCAAGTGGAATCAATGCATGCTTTTTAGAGTAATTGACGATGAGAATATGCTGGTATTGTTTCATATTGCTGAATTAGGAGTCAATGAGTATTTTAATATTCATATATAGTAAAGAAAAAGGTGTGGATAATATCACAAGGTGGCTGAAATGATGGCACTGGTCAGATTAATTCCAAGGATGCATCTGAGCGGGTGGAGATGCATGAAGGCAAATAAAATTCCCAGGGATCGGATGCTTGCTTTATGTAAAAAGTATGAAATGATCCAGATCGAAAACAAAGAAAGGTCTTCCAGATATGTGTTAGCTAATTGGAATCTGTTGGAATTTTTAAAAAAGTATCCAGAAAGAGAGAAGCAGCCGTCTTTTTTTGTTTTCTGATGGGCAATCGTTGTTTGAAATAAGATTTGACTACTTGTAACTGTGAGTAGCTCCTAATACAGGAGTTTCTTCTTCTTTTCTTTTTTTTCTATCATTTTGCTTTTTTTTTTCTTTCATTTTTCTTGAATTTACTCATTTGATTTTATGCGGTGCCAAATTCTTGAGATCTCCTATAAAGGAGATGATAAGAGGGGATTTAATTTAAAAAAAAAAACATAACTAATTAGATGGCATATAATTTAATGACTAGGCAGACCGGTAATTGCTTGATGTCCATAGATCTTGGTTCTCAAAACTCAAGAATTGATTATTATTTTTTTAGTTTTTTTAGGTTAAATGGTTTGTGCGTGATAACCTTGAGAATTGAAAAGTATATATAAAAAAGGGACAACTTGAATAAATTTGTTGCTCGTGATATTAGTAATGAAATTCTATAGAAAACAAAATTAATTTTTTTTTAATTCGACACGAGTTATATATGATCACAATAATTCTATAGAAATCAAAATTGAAAATAAAAAAATATTCATTTAAAAAAACTAAAGATTGAGGCGAGGAGAGAGAGAAAAGAGTTGAAAAGAATGAGAAGAAGAACTAGTTATTTAAGAGAGGGTTTGGATGACACTAAAAAATGGTAGAATTAAACTTTAAAAGCCATCGCATGGTTGTCTAAATGTGGCAGTCTCCCTCATCTATTAGGACACGCAACACACGCTCTAAATCTAGTTTCTTCCAACAAAGGTAGAATCGCATACGAACCCAAAAAAAGCAAACCGTGCGGTTCAATCATAGATTAACTAGATATAAAAAAAAATGAAGTTGAAAAAAAAATACTTGACCAACAAAAAAAAAAACTGTGGTTCCTATTATAATTGACTTTATAGCTGTTAAATCTTGCTAGAGTATTTTCTTTACCTTTTTTGTTCTTTTGATTAATATGAAAAATCTAAATATTTGGAATGAAAAAAAAGAAGACAGAAGGACCATATTATGGTTAAAGGGAAAAAGAAAGGAGGTGGGTATAAGTCAAAAGCAAAGTCTTTTATATATATAAAAAAAATACTTGGTGCAAGTAACTATGCATCCTGTCATTTTCTAGAATACCATCGTTTCTCAAGTGCAGGGAGGGGGATTAGTGGTTAGTAATGATGGTAAAACATATTTTAGCAGAACAGGAAATAATATATATATATGTAAGTCACTAAAAATACTATTATTGGTGATCAATGCTGTTGCTATGCTTTGCATCAATGGATTTCACGACACATAAAATTAATAATAGGCATTCAAGTGTAAAAAGTATAGCTTTATGTGACTAGTAAGAATAAACATGTCAATGCCACAAAGGTTACATTATTACTAAAGCATCATGCAAGCATGGACCGTATATTAGCCGACCACACTTTCTTTGATAATGGAAGTGAATTCTTTCTCCAGTGTGTTTAGCAGGTTGAGAAGGAAGGATATTGGATTCCTTAATGGGGAGGGCCAATGAGTTTTTTTATTTTTTATTCTCTCTTCTTCTTGTGCCTGTACCCTTCATTTTCATCTTTTAGACCTTAGTGCGTTTTCATTTTCAAAAACAAATAATAAAAAAAAAGATATATTAAATAAAATTTGGTTGAAACACCACCTTGATCAGTTAATGAATTACCATGAACAGAGTCTCCCTGGCGAATTCATGAATTGTCCACCTTGATCTCCACGTTTAAGGGTCCCCTACAATCAAATAAAAACCGAGGGAAAGTGGAGAGAACAGAGAAGGACAGGGTTTTAAAAGGCATGGCATGGGAGGAAGTTGGATCCTGTCCCTGGTGAAGATAACCAAAATATAAAATTTAGCTATTTCATTTGAATTTACCATAAAAAAGACAGGATTAGAAATTACAACCAGCTCTTTCAAAATGAGCACATATCATCGATGGTAGCAGTGGCTTCTGAAGTTGAAGCAAGCAACCAAAAGGCAACATATCATCGACGGTAGCGGTAGCGTTTGAAGTTGAAGTACACATGCAAAATTCCACGTTCGAATGTGCACTTAAATCCCTTCTTATGAGAATACTCCCATTCTTTATTTACGATCTTGAATGCCTGTCATACAATCAAAAGGATGGTGAGCTACAGTTCCACATTAACATCAAGGGGAAAATCTCAGTCGGATAAAAAGAACTCACTATATCTTCATAAGGTGGCCCTGCATGGAACCTGATAATGCAAGTCTCGCCGTTGTCCCCGTCCTTCTCAATGGTAAAAGTTGGAGCCTTTATCTTGTCAACAAGGTCTGGGTAGAAGATATTGAATTTGTATCCTTGCACGATCTTAGGAGGTGGGTTGTCATGATCGTAGTGAGTCTGGTTGTATTTGTTCCACTCGTATCCGGTGTGAACTCGGTTGAAATACTTGGGCTTTCTTGGTCGGTACTTGTCATGCCACCAATATACCTGATATCCACATCAATTTCTTAGAAAAAGCTGAAAATGAGTTTGAAAAACAAACAGTTTGCAAGGCATGCTACCATTATTTATTGTTTCCTCAGTCTAGAGGGAGAGGAAATAACCAAAGCAACCCACCTGTGAATCTAGATTCACTTCAGCACCAGAGCCAAATACTGCATCACCTTCCTCCATGGCTCCCATAGCTTTCATGGCCTTCAGCTCCAAGTTATGTTCTGAAGGAGGAGGCTTTGATGCCATAGCTTCTTGAATTCGTCTTTGTTGTTCCTCTACAACAGCCATCCGTTTCCTTTCCTATTAATTTGTAAGGATATAAAACCTCAGAGTTAAACCAAGAAACAAGTTTATAATTGGCATTCTCATTAACAAGCATATAAATTTGTTATGAAAATTACCAATATAGCCCTATCCTCTTCAGGATCAATAGCTTCATTTTCATCACCATCAAATAATTCAGGTGAAAATGATCCAGCCTCTTCTGCCTCGTGAGTCTCCTCCTCCAATACAAGTTCTGGAGAGAAAGTTTCAGCATCTGCTAACAAAAATGAAATATTAGCCAATTTGGTCCAATGATAAAAAGAAAAGGAAAAAAAAAAAGGATAGCTACTCTATCAGAAATGGTGAAGGGCAGAAACCTTGGAAATCATCATCCTGGATATCCTCCTCACTAAACCTTAAACTGTTATCGTTTTCTAACATATCATCACCATTCAACGGAGGCTCAAGGCGTTGCAAATGATTGCGTAACATCTTAGCATGAATTTCCTTCAAACAAGCCTGCAATTGCAGCGATACACTGCTAAGACCCAATGCCTGTATTGTAAATAACATATAATACATTTAAGAACTTTGGGAGATAAATACCTTTGCCTTGTATATCTGAAGTCGTTTAAGAACAGCCTCCCAATACTCAACCACTTTCGCTGTGCCTGAGCTCATTTGTGACTCAATTTGAGACCTTAATGCTTCAAGCTCATTTGAAGTCTTCCCTTCCAAGAGATTCCTGACATCTGCTTCAATACTGGAATGCAGACCTCTTTCTTCTGCAAGCAACTCTGAAGGTGGTTGCTCCCCACGCACCCTAGCCCGATCCAGTGCATCCTTTTTCCGAGCTTCAGCCAGCTCCCAATTACAAACCACCAAAAGAGCCTGTTAAAATTGTAGATATCAAAAGAGTGCCTTCTAACATTTCAATCCTTTTTCTGAAACTAAATATTCAAATAATATCTCCTTGTGATCAATGATCATGAGAAACCAGTTCAAGCAATAATAAGCAAACCAAGCTTCTACACATTGAACATGCATAAATTTGTACAATCCAATAATGAGAGAGCGCATGATCCCAAAGGGGCAGCAACATGCTTTCATCCATCAACAGCTAAATTTCTTATTCTATTATAGAGCCATAACAGGTATGCAGAGTGGAAAATTCATGAAGGTGTTTTAGTAACTGCTGGAAAGGCATCTGCCATAAATATGGTTCTCTTTCACAACCACAACAGCTATATATAAAGGGAAAAAAACAGTACCTCCCAAAAATCAATATGTGTCTGAGTTTTTCTATCCATATCCAAATGCATTTTGATGTCATCGTGAAGCTCTTCCATCTCTTTGACAGTCAAACCCTGCATCATATAGGCAAATGACTGTGAACATTCAAAAGAAAATATCCATCACTTGTTCACTGCAAATCACAGCATATAGAAGGATTTATAAGTGGAACAAACAAATGCGGTGGACATGTTTCCATCAATATGTCACCACACATTGAGTATCTAGGGCGAATTAATCACATAAAAACTTATAAAAAAATAAAAACTGCAGTCGGATACAATAACATTCATTCATTTCTCTTATCTAAAATATTCTCCAATTGAAAAACATTGAAGAGCACAAGCTATCATTTTAAACTGAAACTGTTGCACTTATGATGTTCTATACTAATGAAAGAAAACAAAAGGATAACAAATGGCGCAAAGGAAGAACAAAAAAATAACCACATATTAACGTTTACCTTGAAAACCATGTATGGTTCATCTATTTCTATATCCATTTCATCTGAGACATTGAGGTGTTTGGAAAGGACATCAATAGGTTTCACTCGCCCTTCACGCAATCTAATCTCTGACCTGACTTTGCTTTGGTCAAAATGAAACTGCATATTGAACATGCATCACATCAAATAACTCCCCAGATAAAAAAAAAATGAGGCAGAAATGAATATAAAAAGAGCACCAGAAAATGAAATGCACTTAACAATTTACCTCCTCTTCTTTTTTCTCCCAGTCTTGGAACTCGGCCCTGGCACGTTCTCTTGCTAAGATTGCCTACAGAAAGCGATATGTTGTTACAAACCAAGCTACATCTAAATTTTACTGAATAAAGAAATCAGAAAATAGTCAACTTTCATCTTTGTCAGTATTAAATTAACAATCTATCGCTCTTTCTGGCGCAGATTTTTAAGAATAAAACTGCATCTCGTGAAAACAAGTTTTTACCATTTCTTCCTCATGCTGTGCTTTTTCAAGTGCCCTTTCCTCTCTTCTCTTTTTCACCTTTTCAATCTCTGCCTGCAACATACAAGTGAGTAAATATAGGTTGATATCAAATGATTGATCACATCAACAGTGACTTCAACTATTTCAATCAGTTAAACTAGTAAAAGAGTTACCTCTGCTTTCTTGAAAAAGAAAAGAAACTGAAATTTCTATCATAAAAGATAACAAAATATAGGTGCTTCTTTAAAATAACTAACTAAATGATGATTTAAAACCCTGGCTTAAGTACAGTGCCAAAATACACTCCAGGCCAAAGCAGCCATCATAAAGCTTGAAATTGCCAAGAAAACAGATTTCTATTCTAAGCACTATGTTAAACTTCCTCTAGAAAGATCAATTAAGTTGGCTTTTGAGCACAGAACAATTGTTCGATAACAGGGTATCAACAAGTAGATGGAAACCTCACCTAACAGTGAAAATTACATATTGCATTACATTAAATTCTGATTTGATTAGATCTTCATCACTTAACCACCAAAAGAAATTATTCAAATTTGTCAAATTAACAGGCTTCTCCTGATTCTGTTGATAGATTGTGTTCCATGGAAACACATGTATTCCTAATCAATTGCCTGTCTAGAGAGTCAATATCATAATGTCATGGAAACAATAGCTTTTCTTTTTTCAACTATAGGTTGTAATACATAGATTTCTGGAAGCATCTGTATGGCTTATCCTAAGACACTTGCATGACCCACAAACTCTTCTACTCTTAAGTCCTTTAGTTTCTCTTCAAAATCAGACAAAAGGTGTGGATTCTAGGGGGTCAAACCCTTTTCTTGTGTATATTTCCATTCCCATCTAGCTCAGACCCCTCACTCCATTCAATCTCGCTTAACAAACTATATCTGCATAAGCATAAGAGCTATCCAGGGCAAAAGTTTTATTCAGGTAAGAGTACTCAGGAATGTTAACACTATGGATTTGTACGTTAAGAGGCCTTATAAGACCATCTCCCCAACTTTCATGTGTACCTTTGTTGCATTATCATGTACTTGGGAGATAAAGAAAAAGGTTTTCCATATGTGCTGTGAATAGTGGATTTCTCCATACAAGGTTATTGATGGATTGGCTGAAGATTTTCAGAGATCTTCCCCCTTCCAAGTAACTGTAGGGGGGTAGGATAACACGTTTGACCTCTTTATGGCATACTGCTTAAAGGGCATTTACAGGGGATTCTTTAACAGATACTCATCATCAACATCGGAAACCTGTTTTGTCATGCTTTTCTTCATTGTTGGTTATACTTCATTGTAGGAAGCTTTCATCTTCCTTGCTAACATTCTGGATTTTATTTTTTTCAAATAAAATCTTCAGTTCTTGTTCCAAAAATAAAGGGGACACTGGCTTAAATAAAAGTGTACCACATGATATGTGAACTGACAAACATCATCAACAAAGCTTCAAGGAAGGGCTATTTTTCAGCATATAGCAGCAAGGGCAAAAGGTTAGTAACCTAAGCTACAACTACACCAATATGCAATATAGCTAAGAGGTTCGCTTATTAACAGTCTATTGGGATATAGACTTCATACCTCCATTCCCCAACTCTCTATTCATTCTGCTATCATCTCTTCTCTTATCTAAATATTTCCCTTCTTCAAATAATGCTAAAAATGTTCAGATCCCCCTCTTCTGGTGTTTCCTTATGTTGTTTTAACTGTATGAGCATAATAAGGTCACCAGATCCAGTTTCTTCTGAACTCTACATTATAAGTGGTAGAATTTAGATAATCCCAACCACTACATTGCAATCCATACTAAAACACATCTATCAAATTTGTTTAAAAAAACAACAGGATGGTACTGCTACCCTTACAAGAATAGAAGCCAAGAAACTTGAAAGTGCAGCACATAAAGAGAAGAAATCAATTTGGTAAAAATTAAATTGACTGGTAAAATAACCATAAATGCATACCATCCTTTCTATCTGTTTCTTTTTCTCAGCTTTAACCGAAAACATATCGAGTGGCACACCTTGGGAAACATCGCGTTCGATTTTCTTCCGCCACACAAATCTGCAGCTCATCCACCATAACCCAGTTACATAAAAATCAAACTGGTAAATTTAAGCCTCTAATCTGCGTTTGAGTAAACTCCAGAGTTGTTTTGGCTCATAAGACAGGGGAAACATGCATAGAGGAGAACTGTGATTTTCCCAAGTAATAAATAGAAAGCCCGTTTCTATTTAAGACAAGATGTAATGGCTGGTGTGATTAGTATTAATTATTACTTTTTTTGTCAAAGCATTGGAGAAATATGAAGGCAATCAAAACAAACCGCTTGGAACCCTGAAAAATAACTGAAGTTCATTATTTTACTAGGTTAAAATGCCCCAGGTGAAATGAAAGCATCACAGCCCTCTAGCCACAAACTGTGGCAAGTGATCACATCTTGTAAATCTAAGGGTGTCTAGTTCTCTCCTTTGTACTTCTATATTTCTTCCAAATTGACTCAAACACCCACCAAGTATCTCATCACACATCTCTCAATCCAGCACATATACTTTCAAACACTCTCATATCAACTAGACCAGTACAGAGAGAAAAATAGCATTCCACTCCCTGCCACTTAAGCTCTCATATGCTAAAAAGACTCATTTTGTGTACAAGAGGTTAAAAATATAAATCAATTTCCAGCATCGCATGTACATGATCATGAATCAGAATTACAATAACAGCCAAAATTATTAGGACATGTGCCCTTTAATTTAAACAATTAGTCACTTTAAATTAGCCTCTGTCAATATCACTGTCGTGATTGAATCACCCATAAAATCAAAAGCTATCAAAACTAATCATACCCTAGCTCTCATGCATTTTCCAAAAAATAAACCTTACTTTTCGTTGAGATTAGAATCACCAAACGGATTAGAATCATTAGAATAACCAGACATGGACTGCGTCTTCAATTTCTTTGCTGCTTTCATAGCCTAAAAAAAGTAATATATAAATTATGAAAAAACACGACTTAAATATCAAAACAAAAAAAACCTAGAAATCAACAAAGGGAAAAAAAAATGAATACCTTTCTCTGAGCTTTTTTACCCAGATATTCTGCAATTTCTTCTTCAGTAATCTTCCGCGAAGAGCTTTTCTTCCTCTTCCTGTCGCGACCACTGTCGCTGGAATCATCCGGAGTCCGGTGCCGGCGACTAGTTCTGCCTTGGCTACGACTACGTTCCCGACTCTTGCCGGAGCTCCTCCTCGGTGATGAGTCGCGTGAGTCATCAGAGGACTCCGAGTCGGACTCGGAGTCGTAGGATTTTCTGCTTCTTCGAGACGACGACAGCTTTTCACTCCTCTTGCTGTCCATTGTGCGACGATAGGGAGGGATGGGGCGTTGATTTGAGCTTTTTGGTGTTGGAGATTTACGAATCCGATGTCGTTTTAAATTTGTTGATGACTGTCTTGGTTGCGGCCCTTAGTGGTTTTATAAAATTTGGTGGTCAAAGTATTTTTATTGTATTCTTTATGGTGCATTTAGTGTATAGTTTAAATTATTTTGGAGCGTGATTCAATTGTATTTAAAAATATATATTTTTTAAGTTAAATTTTTATTTGTATTTTAATATGTTAATGTAAAAAAAAATAATACAAAAAAAAGAAACAAAAAAAAAACTTTACAAAACAACTTTTACTACCATTCCAAACATGCTTACAAGTTCTTACACTTTAGAATAGGAAAATACAATTATAAAACAATGTATCAAAGCATAAAATACAAAGAAACCAAGCGGCCAATTTTCACTTTTCTAACATCCCCTTCTCCAAGAGAAAAACATCAAATAAATAATTGTAAATAATGATAGAAATTTTTATTTTTATTATTATTTGATAACTGGAGTGTTCGGACTAGCTTGCGTGTACCATAACTAATTCTCGGGTTCACTGAACATCCTGCAAGCTCAATGAACAGGTAAGACACCACGGGAGTGACAAACATGCCTAACAAGGCTTGAACCTAAGGTGAGAAAAAGGGAGAAACCCTTCTTGACCATCAAGTCAAGACCCTATGTGGCTTTTAGTAGTAGTAGTAGTAGTAGTAATTGATAAATTCCATCTAAAATTTGGTACTTGCAAATCCCAAGTTATCAATATATACTCTCAATTCAACTTCGACCCTAACATCATGACTTTTACTGTATTTTATTTCAACTGTTACTATATTGTGTTTCAATTATCACTGTATATATGACTTATTTAAATGACTTTTACCGTTAAAATACACATAAATAAAAAATCTACATTTGCACTATTCAATAAATTATTTTATCATTTTAGCTTTCCAAAATAACATTTTGCGTTAGAATTGCTCTAACAGCTAGTTTTGCTTGTGACCTCATGTTTCTTCCATATATATGTGGTATGAGTGTTCTAATTACTCCATGCAAATGAAAACATAAAATAACTTCTAGCTTCAGGATACAATCAGAAAATAAAACCTGGCCTGGAGGAGACATAAAAGTGAGAGCACTTGGTTCCTGAAAAGTTAAAAAACCTTTCTTGCTACTGATGCTGGCATTAAATGCTTGCTAAAATAAGAGTTCATCCAGCTCTTCTATGGACTAATTATGGAGGATCTCTCGTGGAAATAAAGTATAAATTTTCGTTTCAAGTAAAGAAAATCCTATTCTGCAAAACAAAAACACAAGATAATTTCATAACAAGCAAACAAATTTCCTGACCCAGGGAAAATATTCACAAATACGAGCATTGCTACCAGCAATTGCTATTAAAGAAACTGAAAATTTCAGAAGTGCTCAACAGCTTGGTGACCATCATTTTTAGTGTCTTTAAACAACTCAAAAACAGCAACTAACAACTAACTACAGTTAATTTATCACGGAGGGAAAAAGGAAAAAAAAAAGGTGGTATATTCTAGTTCCAATGGTAACAATTACAATGACACAATGTGAAGACAGTTTACAATTCTTGCACTGCTTAATATGGAGGATCCTTTACAAGAAAAAGAGTTCCCCGCCAGAAGAACAGATGATGTTCCAATCACCAGAACTCGGAGAAGAATTTCTGCGACAAGAAACTGATACCTCTGCAGTCCAAATAAACAGCACAATGCTGCCTTGCCGGTCATCATAAATAAGAACCAGCCAAGCCAACGCACATTGAAGACTGAACAAAGAATGAAACTTCAAATTTAAGGCTTAGATTACAAAAATTGGAACTCATGCAATAATATGTGCATTAAGAAAACCATCACGGTCAGAGGTAGCAGCTCAAAGAGCATGATGTCCCTTGACGAGCTGCTCACACTCAGCTGTCCTGCATTGATGAAGTCCTTACTAGAAGTAACCGAAACATTTACAGATAAGGAGCCTGACAGAAAGAATTGAAATGCATCAGAGGTGGAGGATGGGTTAGAATAGTTATTCACTGAACTGTCGTTGTTTACTGAACTTACAGTCATAGTTAGCCCAACCAATCCGCTGTCGTACTAAATCATACACAAAAATCTTATCTTTCAGAACAAGATCTGCATGCCAAAGCAATCAACAAGATAATTAAACTCACATGTTTTAAAAGGCAAGAGACGTGGATGAAGGCATTGAGACATGTTAATTGGCTCAGTACACAAGATTTGTAAGTTGACGGGGCTTATTATACATATATAATTTCATTAGGAAGAGCCCAATTTGGCACAACCCCAACCCAGTAAGCGGTCAGCCAGTCTATGTCAATGTAAAATGCATTGCGAAAAAATAATGATGGCCCCTGTAAAGTTGTGGGTGTTCTATTAAAGAAGCTAAAGTCCATAGTCTAACCTCCCAGGATACTAACTCCTTGAACTTTCTGGAAGCCAATGCACCATATCGCAGAACCACCCTGAAACAGAAAAAAAGGGAGAGGTGGTGTGTGTTACAACTTATTCGGCGACAATGGCATATTCTGAAGAAACATGTCTAGTTCAATACTGATGGGAAAAAGAATAATCTGACCAAACTGAAGAACAGCAACTTACACTGGAACCGGAAGGTATAAGATAGTCTTCTGGTTTTAACACCATGGATGCACCCCCAGCAAAGTTAAAACTGGCCAGGGGGAACACCTGAGATACACTGCATAGTAGAAAAAAATAATTCCAATTAAGTTCTTGTGGAAGAAGGGAAAAAAATCTGGAAAGAAAACCTTTATGTGGTGTAACATAACTGCAAAAACATCATTGGAAAATAAATAGAAGAAAGAACCTGGTGGAGACAAGATAGCATTGGTTTCCTTTAGATATTATAGGTGTAACAGATGGTGAGACAATGGCGTTCACCTGGACATTCATCAAATGAATAAACTTAAGCATGGTGGTCATCAATTGATATTTTAATCATTCCAATTCAACACTTTCCTACATTCCAATTCAATAACTTCACTTCCATTTAATATCTCACTATTAAACAGCTCGAAACCAGCTCTTGAAAATGCCCTCATTGGGAGAACTCGAAAAAATTCTTTTAGAAAAAGCTTACTAGTTACAAGAGATTGCATGTGGGTAAAACATAAAAGCAGTTCACATTCTCTGATTTTGTTCACTTTAGGACATGTTTGCACACACACAGCCTTCTCATGAAACGTCTCATGATGAACTTATGCAACAAGGATCTCCAATATAAAGTTCTATCTATATGTCAATTATATGGAAGGATTCCTAGTTAACCAATTCATTTTAAATGAAAATACAAAATCATCAGTGGCAGATTTGTTCAAGATTGTTACAAAACAATAAATTAAAGCTCGTTTCTCTCAGCTGAAAATATCATTTATTATAACAAGAGCTTTTGCTTCAAAGGAGACATGCATAGCAAGGAAAATTACTCACAGCACTAACAAAAGGATCATAAGCTTCTGCCACAAGGTACGTCAAAGTTGTTCCAGAGTCAACAATTGTTCCCTGGCTTTTCGATGTTGCAAATGCAGCTGGATCAATTGGTAACAATTGCCCATTAATAGCAATGCTTTGTAGATTTAAATTATAATGAGGCCTGCAATTTTTGAAATGTGAGCTCAGCAAATTAGTGTTGTTCAAAATCAAACAAAAGATATGCCAGGATGCAATAGGCCTGCATGGGGAATGCTAAAAATAAAATAAACAAATGACTGTGCAACAGAGCAACAAAATTTCACAAGAGAAAGAGGGTTTCATGACGGTAAGCAGATTTGGTGATAAAATGTAATAACTCACAAGTGTTTGAAAGGTTCTTCAGCAGTTAAAGTTTCATAAATAGGAAAAGATAAGTAATGTAAATGGAATTAGTTTCCATTATTTACAACATTTAAAATCCAAATCTTCTCCAGATCTGCTTAGAAATCTTCCACTAGACTTGTTTGTATTGAGAAAATCCAATTTCTGTAACCACTTAAAATACCAAGAAAGATTCCTATCAACATGAGAAATGCTACAAGCAAATCTGGCCTGATAATACTCTCCAGAATATGCAACAAACTGAATAAGCCTGTGAAGAGCTTGTCTACTCCTAAACACCAGTGATACATTGTGTCCTAACCAAAAGTCATAGTAATGTATAAGTGACTGCTGAAGAAGAAAATGTCTTATCACTGACCAATAAGATGCGAAGTAAACAAATTTTCTTTTTTTCTTAAGGATATGTGTGCAATATATAAGTCTGGCTCGTTGCCTAGATATTTCTCAGGCAATAAGATTTCAGTTGTTGCTGTTTATAAAAAGCAAGGATGGCAAGCTAAAGAAGTTGGGTTGTTGGGGAAAGAAAAGGTTTCCGAGGAAAAATGGCATACTGTGATGGGACAAGAGGACTATAAACGATGCCTGGCTCCAGAATTTCACCAAGAACCAGTATACCACCTCCATTCCCCTCTCCCTTCAAGCAATGTGAGAATACTCTGGGTGTTATCCCTCGGGTTGATAATTGTGATATAACAGAGAGTTCTCCCTGGCCAAATCCAAAAATCCCATCAACTGCTTTATCTGTCTTGGTCAAGTCCCCAGACTGGTAGGCACTGCACCTGTTTTGAAAACCACCATCTAGAGAAATAAGTAACATACAAAAAGAAAGATCAATCTTGGAACAAAAGAAACTAATTAGGAGAGTAAGAGATAGATGAAGGGTAAAGGATGCACACAACTCATGTTTTGTCACAAGGGGGACTTGCTGTCTTTTATTCCTTGGTATCAATTAAGTTTGTAGGTTAACTTCACCATAATGAAATGGTGATAACTCATTTAAATAGTTCAGCAGCAACAAAACTATTTCACAGTATTAGTTGTGAATGTTTTGGGAGAACATGCCCCTTGCTGTATGCATTGGAATGATTACCAGAATGGTTACCAGAAGAAGGTCATGCCATTAGGGTGAACTGGTTATGATCATGTAGTCATCGTTGCAGCAAACTAACTACCATACTCTTATGTGGATCCACTGAATGCATATTATAAATTTGACAAGAACAATATATTGAAATATCAAGCTTCATTTTTCAGTCTCCCCCCTTTCCCTTCTCTCTAAACAAATAATCATCGTCAATCAAAAAACTGAACACGCCCCATTCTTGTTCAACAGTATTAGAAAACCTACCCAAAGACAATGAGAGCTGAGGAGTTAGCAATCAGTGAATCCCCCAAAATAGCATCAAAATAAAGTGTATCAGAGACATAATAGCCTGATGTCCCACTTCCATCTCCATATTGGAATGTATAACTGCATTGATCAGTCTGAGAGGAGCATTGGGTTGCTGTGGTTTGAACTGCTGAAGTGCAGATTGGGTCTGAACAGCGGACCTGCCCAGCAGTTGATGAGCTGCTGGGATCAAAGAAATTGAGCTGAATCTGCAAAAAAAACATCATACCACAGGAAGTTGAACCTTAGTTATTAGTTTTCCAATTCTGCATA
The DNA here is from genome assembly GCA_964035475.1 of Salix caprea. Taxonomy (NCBI): domain Eukaryota; kingdom Viridiplantae; phylum Streptophyta; class Magnoliopsida; order Malpighiales; family Salicaceae; genus Salix; species Salix caprea. The sequence goes on from OZ037751.1 coordinate 7,233,543, forward strand.
TGTATAGAACGACTAATGACAAGGCGAAAGAGAGTTTACTCCAAGGCCACTAGTACGTGGGCAGTTGTTGCAGGAATTGCAGCAGACCCACAAGACATCACTTCCAGTATCAATCTGCACTTTGAATTCTCTAGGAGGAGAGCCCAATTTCACTTTCGTAAAATAAAGTCTAATAAAAAAAAAGAATCAAAGAATGTCAATGCCTATAATCATCAAGTACTAGAAAATCACTAGTTATCAAATTCCATCCAGATGAGAATGTGGAATAGCACAGAAAACTGAAGAGAACCAAGACAGATATATTACAAGGTCTCTGAAGTTCCTGTGACCCTGATTGCAATGGAGACCCAAAAGGAAAGAACAGCAAAATTAGTCAATTATATAATAATTTAAGCATACAATATAAATAACAGCAAAAATCAAACTATTTGGTTACAAACAAAAGCAAAGAATCAATCTTTAATTGATATAATTAAACCAACATGCACAAAATTCCCATTTCCTTTCCTTTTCTTACACTTTTAGAAAGAATAACAAGCAATATCCACAACAATTTCATTTCAAGTGTGTGCCTGTGAGTAAGAAATTCATAAATACAAATTTACCAATTCAAAACAAAGCTCGTCACTGTAAGTTCACCAATAGAACTGAAACGAGACTTTTTACCTCCAAGAATGCAATTCAGTCATAGAAAGGAACCTTAAAAGTAGGAAAGAGGAGTGGTGATAAAATTACCCGACGAGGTAAGGATCGGAGGAACCTTGGACAGAGAAGTCAACAACGCCACCAACAAAGCCTTGTAAAAGACGGGCGTGTCTAAGTCGGTCTCGAGCTCTGAGTTGATGGAGTTCAAGACCGTGGTTTTTTAAAGGAAAAGCCCTCTCCAGATGGAGAAGACTAGAACAGTACACCGCCGACACAGACAAGAATGATAACAGTATAATGACGAAGAAAGGGGGCCATAAACCCCGCATTTTTTTGGTGGGTTCTCTTGTTTCTTGGAGAGAGTTCTAAAGAAAGAGATCGAAGAGGTCCTGTTCTTGGTTGTGATGATTCTTGCTACTGCGCATTTAGAAAGGAAGAGAAACAGAGGGATAGAGCGAAGTGGACTCGGCAGGACAGTACTGTGACACGAGAGAGAGAGACGGTGACTGTAATGATTTTACGTATTAGCAGGTGCTTAATCGTTTGTTCAAATTGGATTAACTTGTGTCCATCAAGAAGGAAAGCTGAGTCGGTTGATTAAAATATTCTTTACTCCTGGGATTTGCAACAAAATTGTAATTTAGTCCTTCCCTCTTGAAAATCCTGTAATACTCTTGCTGATTGTTTTCTTGTTTAAAGATATCTTGGATTTTTTTAATGAACCATTTGACAATTTATAATGAATATGATGAGTTTAAAGAAAAAGAAACCTGTTAACAAGAATCGATGGACTGATGAGTCTAAACACCATTTTTTTAAATTTGAAGCAAAGAAAAAAAAAAATATATATATATATATATATTTTCAAAAGACATTTTGAAACGCAAGTTTCAAAATGAAACAGGTTCTTAACAAGAAAGATATACGGTAAGATTAGGTTTACTCTAAGGTAATGAGTATAATTAGCTGTTTTTTTTAATTTAGTGGTTATTTTTAAAATGTTTTTTTATTTAAAATATATTAAAATAAAATCAAAATCAAAATCCCATTATAAACAATTTAAAATGTGGTTATGGGCTCTGCAAAAGTGCAAAGTTCAGATTGAACTATAAATCGGTGCATCGGAGAAGAGAGCAGGTTTAAACTAGGTACCTAAAAGCAAAGGATGAAGCCGAGCCATCCTTTCAATGGCTAACCACTTTCATTGCATATCACCATTTCAAATTACGGTGCGTATGACGCACGCACGCCTTTCTTGACCATAGACACGCAAAATTCTTCTACGCTACTTGGTTTCCAATGACGGTTGGCCGTAACCGTGATTACTATAGCGTAGCTGTGAGCGTGGTTATAGCCAATAAAAACTGTTTGATGCAAAAATCGTGTATATATTTCAATTAACAGTAGTTATTAACATCATTGTTAGATTTGATTGGAAAAGGTTTAAATCACGTGGATATCATTGAGTTGACTTATTTGATAGAAATAATAATACTTTATATATATATATATATATATATATTCATGTTTAGCTGATTAACATACAAATATGTTTAGGTAGTTGTTTTTTAAAGTATTTTTTATTTAAAAATATACTAAAATGATATTTTTTTTATTTTTTTAAAATTATTTTTAACATCAGCACATGAAAACGATCTAAAAACATAATAATTTTTTAATTTAAAGTAAAAAATAAAAATAAAAAATTATCATTTTTTTTCAAAAACTCTCTTGAAACGCAGTGTCAAATATTCTCATAACTAAAAATATTGTTGAGTTTATTTGAGAGTATTATAGATTTTATTTCTTTGAAGTGTTTTTTTAAATATATATATATATATATATATATATATATATATATATAATAATAATTTTTATTTTTAAAAAAATAATTTTAATATCTCAAAATAATCTAAAACATAATAAAAAAAAAAACATAATTCAAAGAATCCAAATTGGGTGGACTTACTTTCTAGGTCGAAACCGAGAACTCGACCCGAAAGACCCTTATTGGAAGACATTACTGACCGTTGCTGGTCGTTGAAAAGACGAGCATGCTTTACATGTTCAAACGAAGGGCCCTTGCCCTCTAGAGAGGCCAAACGGCGGTGCAAATTCCTCCTCTACGATGATTTTGATTACTTTACATGCCACTTCAAAACAAGATACTCAACTGCTTCGTTAGCTCATTATAAATTAAAGGGGACAGCGGGAAAATACCCAAACCATACAGTTGAAGTTGAAGACTCTATGCTTGTTTATAGTTCAGTTAGATTAGTAATATATCATTATAAATAATATTAATACATCAAAATAATCTAAAAACACATAAAATAAAATTTTCCGCCAGTTAGTCCCAATGGCAAGGTGCTCAATTGCTTTTTTAGCATATTAGAAATTAAAGGTTAGTCGTGGTGGGGTGGTTGTTATTGTTTTTAAAGTTTTTTATTTAAAAATATATTGAAATAATGTTTTTTTATTTAAAAAAAAATATTATTGGTATTGACGCTTTAAAATGATATGAAAATGTAAAAAAATAATAATTTTTTTAAAATATTATTAAAATACAATGTCAAACAAACACTTTTAAAATTACTATGAGATATTTAAAATAATTGAAGATGTTGGATACAAGGTATATGACTCGATGAATTTAACATAATCAATCAACTAATAGAGTGATGAATGGACAAACAATTATTGATCAATATAAGCTACCTAGTAATTAGCTAACAATTAATTTGCCGATTTCATGTTCAGTTTGCAGTACGATGATTATAATCAATATATAATAATTTGATAGTAATTAATAAGGTAGATATCATGTTGGGATTCATCTCGAGTTCAAGTTAAGATGTATATTTTTTTATAAAAATCTGGGATAGTTGAGGTTTTATTTATTCACTTGGATCTACAAATGAATTTTCTGGAATCTGGGTTTTCTTGTATTAAGAAAATAATAATTTAAAATTTTAATTTTCTTATTGGAAGTTGATCATCAGCCTCCAATTTTCTGTCGATAATCCATGATTGCTTTTCTTGTTGAGATACCCTTTACCGAGAGAGCATCCTTCCTTTATTTCATGTGAGCGTTGATGTTTCTTTCCCTCCTTTAAAGCTCACAGCTCAGAGGTCATTTTCCATGTCGGTAAAATAATAGGAATTAATGAAGAAGAAGGTTCTCAAAATTTCACAAAATTTGAAGGGGCACTAATGATGGTAACCATATATATCCTGCCACGTTAGCCCCACCTCCACGTTAACCCCAGTAGGACGTCTCCTTGCCATAAATTATTTAAAACTAAATTAAGGAAGAAATTGATGTTTGACAATTACAAGAAATGTGTGGTTGCTTGTACGGTTAGATGAGGGGAAGATCAGTAGAGAGCTTTACAGCAATTTTGGATACTTCCTAGCTAGTCAAGAATAATTTTAAAAAATATAAAATTATTATTTAAATTATTTTCTAAATAAAAAATATTTTAAAAAATAATTAGGATTACATTGTTGAACACTCCATAAATGATACAAGCCGCTTTTCTACCATAAATGATACAAGCCGCTTTTCTACTTTCAAAGTTAATTGTGTGTCCAACTGCATATTTATGTCAGTTTTTAAATAATGTGTTTTTATAATTCATAAATAGTCAACAAAGAAAAGGAGGGGACTTATGATTGCGTGTTAACTTTTATATAAGAGGTCACTTAACCTCCCGTTGTGTTTTAGATCTTTTGGTTTGGAAATTAATAGATTTTTCTACTCTTGTAAATTTAGGAGTGCTCTAATTTCTTAAAAATTATAAAAATAAATATTTAATTGATGCTTTGCAAGGGGAAAGAAAACATCAATTAAAGCTTTATTTTTTTAATTTATTCTCCAATAGGTTTTTAATTATCATTTTCATGAAGAAAATACCTCTCAAATAACAGAACAATTAGTTAATCTTCAAAAATCTATAAATTAAAAAATCATGTTGATAGCACGAGGTGAATGAAAATAACTTGTGTAGATGTGATATGAAGTATCTTTTATTTTCTTAGGTTTTCGATTCGATTGTTTTTGGTTTATTGGGTTTTTTAAGTTGCTTTGAATAGATTTAAAAAAAAAATTGGATTATGCTTTTCTTTTTTATGTTTTTTTGGGGTTTCGAATTTTCATTTTTATTGGGGTCATACAATTTTGTGGCCATTTTTTTTTAATATTTTGGACTATGTTACTTTTTGTAGTTTTATGCTGTTTTCATCTTTTAGATTTTTCATGTTTTTTTTTCTAATTCTCAAATTTTAATTTTAATATTAATTTTTTATATACTTTTAGGGTATTTTCACCATTCAAGTGGGAAAAAACTTCAATTAAAGCTTTATTTATTTTTAATTCTCCATTAGGTTTTTAATTTTCATTTTCATGATGAAATTACCTCTCAAATGAATGAACAATTAATTAATCTTCAAAAACCTATAAATTAAAAAATCATGTTGATAGCACAAGGTGGATAAAAATAACTTATATAGACGTGATCTAAGTTTTGTGGTATGAAAATAACCATTATTAACTCTCACTAGCAAGATTAAGGAAAAACAACTTATTAAAACTTCTCTCATTAAATGAAACTCGTTGACACTAACAACTATTATTTTTGTCAAATATGAATAGAAACATGAAAAAACATAGCTTAAACTTTAGAAATTAGAGAATTTTGAGAATTAAAATTTTAAAAGATGTTCGTGTATATTTTTGGAAAAGAAAATGGAATGTCTTTTTAGTTCTGATACTTGAAGTTAAGTGTTTTAAAATTAATAATTTGAATATTATTTTATCAAAATGAACACTAATTTAATTAAATTAGGTTTTGAAAAATCGTGAGACCTTTAAAATTACTAGGAACAAGAACAACAATTCACATGGATTTCACTAAAATTCAAGGTTATTACAAGTTTTATTTTTTTGGTTTTCAGAAAGTGCATGTGATTTCATTTTATTTTTTTGGTATTGTTTCTCCATTTAAAAAAATCAAAATGAAGCAAAAACTATTGCTAATTTATTAATACATAGTATTAAATTAGAAACATTTATGCAAACTTTAATGAATGCTGAAAAATCCTTAGAATTGTTAAGAAAGTGACAAGTGAATAGATCTTGCATATTGTAAATAAACTTCAGGGAAAATTAAATTGAGCTTTTCAATTTATGTTCATGTTATGAAAAATTATACTTTGCATCCTAAATCAATAAATACCTAAATGAAAAATACTTTTAAAATCAGTATTAACCACTCCCAAACAGGCACTGTATAGATTGAAAAAAAAAAAAAACACGTAAGAATTATTTAAATTGAGTTATGGCCTATCCAGAAAACTCAAGCCACGCCTTGTTCTTGATCTTTATGAGTGCTCCACGTGAGATTTCTTCTCCGGGTGCACGCATCTTTTGTTGAGTGGCGGGTACGTTATCATAATAATTCTTAGGGTTTGAATTCATCATGGCCAATGGGGCCGGATTCCGAATTTCTGAGTCGGAAACCATGGATCCCCTCGTCTTTATCGGTGGCTGCGCCCCGGAAACACGCCTTCTACATAAGAAAAAGTTCTTAAGCTTGCAGCAGAAATCACGGACCACAGATTCACAGCTGCACATTAAGAAAAAAAAATGCTATTTTCATTGTGGATTCTGCAGGTAAACACTATGAATGGCAATGTTTGTCTATAACTTTTCTTTTGCACTCGAACTTATGTTTCCTATTTTATCCTTTCACGGTTTACACTAGATATTTACATCAATTTATGTATTATATCTCGTTTTTATTTGGATTTTATTGCATGATGGAGGTCTCTATAAGTGCTTTATATGTGAATTAGTCATTGATTTTATAAAGAAAAATTTAATTTGCTATCAAGAAAAATTAAAAGAACAAGAATCAAAATTTTAAAAAATAAATATTTTATTTTTATTGTTCAAGAGGCGTGGAAAATTATAGTTTGGTCCTTTAAGTTTTGTTTTTTTTTTTTTTGCATATTTTATCTTTATTATTTGTGGATTTTATGTTTAGATCCTGAGCTTCATTTTGTTTGTGTTTTGATCTTTCTGTAACGAGAGAGGAGAGAGTTACTAGAAAAAAGAAGAGGAGAGAGAAAATATTGATTGCTCACATTTTAACAAAAAAAATAAAATTGATCTTAATATCAATAAGTCGTTCTTGAAAAATATTTAAACACACACATGATACGCTAAAATAGATCAATTTTTTTGTTTATTGTTCACCTACTCACAAAATACAGTGATTGAAGCAATTTTTTTTTTGTAATTTTTAGTTTTTAATTTGATTCTTGAATTTTTATTTCCCATGATTTATCTATTTTGAGCTCAAATTAGCTTTCAATTGCATATTTTTAAGGAGTTATTGTTATATTGAAAGAAACAGAATTGAAGTGAAAGACATTTAGAATAGGCGTGTGCTTGAAATTTTTTTTATGAAAGTTTATTTTCATCCCTTATTTTTTTGAATTATTAGGCTATCAATCCCTGTATTATTTAAAAATTTATTTTTATACCAAACTTAATTTTCAAGTGTTTTCTGTTGGAAGAGAGAGAGATGATGATTTCAACCGCCAAAAATAGTTATTTTTTATGTCAAGTGACTATATGATGAGAAAAGTTATGATTAAGTAATTATTATTTACCATGAAAACACCTAAAAAATATATTTGAACTTGCGAACTATTTTGGATTTAAGGTGGGTTGAGTTTTGAACTAGTTTTTTGTGTGTTAGAGATCATGAATTGATATAACAAGATTCCTGGGGTGATTGGATTTTGAATGGTTAGGATCATCCTCCCCTTTAATGTTACAAAAAATAAGGGTTTGCATGTATAGACCTGGCTCGTGTCTAAGCTGTAGCTTCATGCCTCAAGCCGGGCCAAACTTATCAAGTCCATCAACGCATACCGAATACTTTCACTTGCAAATTATTTTTGTTTTAGTAACATTTAAATTGTTACTCTCTTATAAAAAAAATATCGATGTCATGTAACTAAGTAAAAAAAAAATATTAAAGGTTTATTTACAAATGTTTCTCAATTTTGCAACAACTTATGTTAAAATCTCTTATTTCTATCTTGTTTTTTCAGATTGGGTGTTCTTTTATCTTTATCACTTACAAATTATTATAACATGGTATTTTCTATTTTCAATTATTTTTTAAATCATGATTAATTTTAATTAAAATGTAATAATTGTCATAAAAAATTATATGTTTATCAAAACAAAAATGAAAATGAAAAGAGAGTTTTGATTAAACAGATGAGTCTTTCTCTCCTGTTCAATTGATTGAAATTTTTATTTTTTAATAGCCTCCAGGTTTTTATTTCAAAAACATGCTGTTAACAAGAATATATTTTGTATGAAAAATAAATTAATAAAAAATGATTACTCGTCTAATATTTTTTTTTAAATAGTAATTAAATCGTTACCCCTTTTACAAATATCTATTTTCTTTCCAACAAAACTTAAATTGGTTTGAAAACTGCCAGCGTCATAAAATTAGAGCATCTAAACACTTGGAGAGAGGCAAAGCATAATACCATATTCAAATGCGAAGTTCAAGTGCAGCCTAAAAATATATAAAAAAACAGAGGGAAACAAGAGAAACCACATAAATCTCCATCTACAAGAAAATCTCAAGAACGCATGGCGTTGGTGCCATCTTCGTCACCGTCTCCTATTGATGCTTCACTAAACATGTACTGCTCCTGATACTCCATCAAGTATTGCGTTGATCTCTTCACATCCAGAAACAGATTGTAGACTCGAGTAATGTCCTCATTTTCCACAACCTTTCCTTTTCGTTTCTGGCATGCCAGTGCGGCAGCAGTGATTAGATGGATAGCATATCTCAAGGATGTTTCAACCCCAATATGTGTCAACAAAGCCTTTGCTTCTTCGGCCATCTCCACATCTTCTTCTTGGCATCTGATGTCCAGAATCTTGCCAATGTCATCCTTTGTATAAGGCTGAGTAGTAATGATAAGCAAGCGATCTAGGAGATCAATTGGAATCCCATGAGGAGATTTGTAATTTGTTCCTCGTATGGTAGTAATCCCTCTGTTGGTTGCGACGACTACTATTGGAGCCATCTCGTTCTCAAGAGCACGGTTCAGGAAAGAGAAGCATTCAATGTCAAGCATGTGCACCTCGTCAATGAAGAGAACACCTGGCACAATCTCAGCTTTGCCTTCCTCTCTCCATTCTGCCACCTTTGTGTCAATTTGTTCCCTTACTTCTGCACGGATTTCACCAGTATCACCAGTGAAGAGAGCCAGAAATCCTTGTGTTCTGAAAGTGGAGAACAATAAAGGATGATAAAATGGAACAAATAATCTGCTGGTAATGATGAATCTAAATTACAGCTCCATGCCCTATTTATTTCCATTAAGCTTAAATTGGAAGGAAAGAGCACAGCATCACAGTAGACACCCATGAAACTGCTCCTGAAGTGCAAGAAAGTAAGGAAGCCACAGAATCAACTCTATTGCATAAACAATTTCGCCACAGATACAATTCTTCCCTATTAACTAACTTAAGAGTTTCCAAAAATATGTGATTGATCTCCATCCAAGGGCTTCAAATAATAGCTTAAACAGTGCATATAGATAATTTTTTCAGCAAAGGCTTAGGATATGTACTAGTAAGAATCCTCTCTGAGAAAAAAATTCATGGCGGATGCAACAAAGGAAAAATGCAAGGAATGCAGAGAATAAAATATCGTATTAGGTTATTAGTTTATTTTGCAAATGACGCTTTTAAGGCATCTCATGTTAGTGACCTTGTTTCTGGACACGTGAACTATGAAAGAAACCTCTAAAACTCATATTTACAAGCTAAATGAGGCCAGAAAGTTTTTATTTACCAGAGTGCAATGCAGTGTTTCTATCAATGTTTCGTCAACTCAAAATCACCAAGATTCTAAACATAAACTCGTAACCAGTTTTTTGCCAATACTAGTGGGTTAGCCAACAAGTTATTAAAGCCTTCGTTGTTTAAAAAAGTTGGAATTTGACAAGAAATGCATTAACCAACAGACTAAGGCGTCTCTAATATTCTTCAAAATTGTGAACATTTACAAATTATGGGTTAACTTAAAGAGAAGCTCCTCCATCTTTCCACGAGTATCACAACAAACCAAAACAACACAGCAATCATGGATAACATGACCTAACAACTAGTAAACTCAATTCTATCAAAGAAACACAATCGGAAACGCAGATTATAATATTATATAATTAAATGGAAGCACCTGCTATTGATGACATCAATTTCATGAAGCGTGACACAATGCACAATCTCTTTCCTCTTCTGCAACTCCCCATCAGGACACTGAACAAACCTAACTTGCGGTCCAATAGCATCATAATCCCTTGACCGAGAGAAGGACCTACCAAGCTTGGTAACTTTCCCAGAAGGTTTATCAATAGCAATAACATCCCCACTTTGCACCTTTTCCTTTCCCAGGCTCTCAATCATCTTCGCTCCCAAATCATAAACCCCCTCCATCTCCGTTGTCTTCATAGTCAATTTCCCCGTTTTCAAAGCAGCACCTGCCACTGCTGGCCTATCAATTTGAACTTCTACCACTTCACCTTCAATCACCTCGGTTTCTTCTTTAATCCTAACACCAATTGCTTTCCTAAACGACTGCATTAAAGCCTCGGTTTTTGACATTTCAAGAGAAAAAATTTCGCTAGCGGAGATCATTGCGAATGGGGTTTCAAGACCTAGGGATTTTGCCATACCCATAGCGATTGCAGTTTTACCGGTTCCGGGTTGGCCCGCGATAAGAACGGCTCGGCCTGCTATTCTTCCTTCTTTTATCATTTGGAGAATGACTCCGGCGGCTTTGCGGGCCGAGGTCTGTCCCACCATTCCTTCAGAGACTGCGCGTGGTTCGAGGGCTGAGTCGAGCCCCAGACCGCGGATGTGGGAGTGAGCGCCTATGCGCTCGATTCTTGTTAGATCTCGAGTTTCAGAGAGTTTGAGGTCTGCCATTGGAGGAGGTTGCTAGAGAAAGAGGGTTTATTTTAGGGTTTTTCAGGGGGGTTTTCTATTCAAATAGAGGGCGTGGTGGTAGATTGGGAATTTTGACGCTCACTAGAATCGGACTATATAGCTCACCGTGCTTTGTCTAGGGCAGATGAATTTTTATTTTTATTTTGAAAAAAAAAACATTATTGAATAATTATTGTTAACACAATTTTTAGAAGTAAATAAAATTACGATTGTGAATTCAAAACCGAAAGCATACGTTGTTGGATAGGTTATTATAATATGAAGTGATAAAATGCTTAAAAATATGTAATCATTGTATTAATTATACTTTAATCTTTAATTTTTCAAATATATTTTAATTGAGTCATACTTAATTAAATTATCTTTGTTTAATTTTTTACTAATAATTCTTTTTGTGTGTGACCATTAGATTACTAATATGCTGATTCAATTATAAGTTATAATTTTTAATTAAATAAATTAAACAATTTAACTTATTATCAATTCAACAATTGATTAATTTATTTTGAAAATCATGTATATCGTTCAACAAAATATCATGATCCTTAAATATTAGAAAAGTCATTAGTGATTTGATTTAACCTTTCAGCGACTGATTTTTCAGTGTAGTTAATACTATTTCATCAATAATGTTGATTTAATATTAAAGCATTGATTATACTTGTCATGTTCTGATCACTTACACAACTGTCAATTGAGTCTTTCTATATAATAAACAAATAATTTAAAAATATAAGATTTTATATAGAAAATTATTATATAACCCAAAGTAAAGAAAGAAATGTCAATATTGACTATAACCAAAGTGCTTGTAATAAACTCATGAAAACTTGTCATAGCTACCTAGGGTTTGACCATCCAATCCCCTTCAATGACTCGAAGGAACTAGCATAGATATGTCCATAATCATCCGATTAAAATGACATGTAAGGTGTGTATGTTTATATATCAAAATTATTATGTATGAAATATCTATATTTGTTATGTCATATTTTGTACGAGACCTAATTAACCGATAATAATCTCTTATTAATATATTAAATACATGTTGAGAATATGAATAGTTGCATTTTGATTTTATATACATAAAACTAGAGTTTTATTCATAGATATTTTGTTAAGTCATTCAAGTTTACCATTAATTTAATAGGTTTAATGCTATAAAATTGGATTTTACTTAGCTAACCTATATGATTTCTATAAATCACTCAAGATTACACAAGGGTGGAGACATGAGTTAAGAGAAACATATAAGATATATTTTAATAAAGAGTTGTCGTCTAACTGATATAGTAGTCACATAAAGATGTAATTGATAAATTATATTATATAACTAATCTAATACATTTTGATTTGTTGAGTCACTCAAGAACAAATAGATTAAATGGGGGTTGTAACTTACTAAAAAAAATCAAATAGTTTAATTTCTCTGTAAAAATTGATTTTCTTAGCCACCTGATCCTTTTTTCTAGGACCTTTCACAATAATCTCTCTCGTACCAATCTCCTCTTTCTATGAAAAAAAGACAAGAAAATCTCTTTTTTTTATGTTAGTTTTTTTCATTGATTTTTTACGAGTTTGATTTTTTTAGGTGAAATTAAATCATTAACAAAGAAGCTTAGAAGCAAGTATATAAATCCAAGATGCATGTGCTTTCTTGCAAATTTTTCAGCAAACCTGCTGATATATGGACGATGAAACAATATAGGGTAAAAGAGTTTTGGACTAAACTATTTTTTTTCACATCTCTAGCTCATTGGGTTTTTTTGATATTTTAAACCTTCGGTTTGTTTTTAAAATTGATGATAAAGTTCTAATTGAGCTTAAAGATTTAAACCTTTATTGGTATGATCTGAAATAAAAAAAGGTTAAAAATAAGATTCATGGCATACCATATTTCTTTGAAGCATATACTTTTGTTGAAAGTCTTATCTACCTCAATCTTAATAAGCATCTTTAAGGAAGGTCACATGATGAAAATGAGAAGTTAAGGAATAACAGTTATTTAATATCAAAATTTATACTTTTATTTTTCATGTTTATTTGTAGTTCATTTTAGACAATTTGTTATTTTAGCTTGGTTTTTGTAGTTAGGGATGATTACTTGCTTGTGAGGTTCAAATTTGTTATATAGTTCATTGGATGAGACAATAGAGCAAATACAAAAAGGTAATTTATCGTTTCAAACTATATTAATTGACATAAAGTTCATTATATTCTAAAAATTTGTTTGTTAGTTAATTAATTTACCGTAGATTCTTTGGTTTTATTAACTCAAATTTAATAAAGGCTTTTTCATATTCGTTTTTTTTGCAAAAGTTAAGACCTTTTTTTAAAAGTTTGTTTATATAAAAAAGGATTCAAAATCATAATTAGTGTAAGAAAATTTTGAAAAAATATTATTTGTTTGATATTAAGAAAATAATAATGTATTTGTTGATTAAAAAAAGGGTTTCTTGAATGATTTTGGTATATCGCTATTAAAGTTTTGAATGTGAGTTTTGATAAAAACATGGACTAAATACATATAGAATTGAAAGAAGTTAATGAAAATAATTATGAGTAAGTTACAAAAATCATACATGGATAGTAATACAATCAATAATCTCGTATACAAACAAGAAATCACAAGTGTTCACGAAAAAATATTGGTGACTTGCATGGGTTTGAGCTTTTTACCATTGAATTTTTTAGTTTTTTCTTTGTGATGTTATGAACGTTTAGAAGTATGAAAAGCTCGAAGTGGAGAAGTAAAAGATCTTTTTCAATAAAAATGTATTGATACTTGCTAGTAAAAAAGACACCACTTCAATGCATATAAGATAATGAGGGTAACCTTACATTTTCTTTCATGATACCAATGATTGTTTTCTTAAATGATTATTTAGTTCAAGGTTATTTTTGAAACACCTCATGATTTAACATCGGGTTGCTGTAGTCTATATATTGTTTTATCGATATAGTCAATTTGTGATGATTTGATTATTGCAAAAGCATGATTTTAGGATAAGATAAAATTAACACACGTTGATCTGGAAGATATGCTAGTTTGATAAAAAAAATAAAGTATATCCTCCTAACGAGATAAAAATGAGGTGATGATCTTAGTTTTTGTTGTTGTAGACTTGTAGTAGCCCTTATATGATGGTGTGGATGATTTAATGTGTCTTTCCTATTAGATTTGTGATTTTGATGCAACAAAATTATAATGAAATGAAAGAAGCTAATAGGATAGAAATATTGTTTAAGATTGAGATGAGTAACACATCAAAAAATCAAACATGGTTGATATTTTTTAAAAAATGTTATTGATTTGCGATATCATTGATGATTAACTTAAGAAAAAGGTAGGTTGATATTCATTCATTTATTTCAACTAAAAAAATATAAGGGACATTATTTATATATTAAAAAAACGCTATACAATTTATATAGGACTATAATTTATAATATATGTAAAACTTGGTCTCCGTAACATTATAAATAAGTTATTTAATAGCAAAAAATAGTGGTCAACCTTATTTACACTACGTGTTTGTTTGAGAGAGTTGTTGAGATTGTTTTTGAGATTATTTTTTATTCAAAAATATATCAAAATAATATTTTTTTTATATTTTAAAAATTATTTCTGACATAACACATGAAAATGATCAGAAAATATTTTTTTAATAAAAATTAAAAAACAATAAAACAAGTAATAGATATGGTTGAGTTAGCAATTTATGTAGTCAAACGATGTTAAAAATAGACATGAATATAAAATTAATTGAATTGAATTTAAGAAAAAATGGAATGAGTTATCATGAAGGGCTCTAAAAAAGAGCGTTGGATAGTCATCGAAAAGTTGTAAAATGTTAAAGCATATTGTATAAAAAAACTAATTAATGAAATTTAATTGAATGTATACCGATAAGTCAAACATATGAAGTATATTTTTATATAATTGGGCTAAAAGAGGGCTAAGCTCACCTCGCTGATCAGAAAGGGAAGGCAAGCACACGGGTCCATCTATTTTTTTGAAAATGGGCTAACAGGCCCCTATCTTTTTTTTTTTTTTTTTTTTTAAATTAGACCAATGCAGACGACACATGGTTTGTGTCTATAAATTGTAGCCACTAGCAAGATGAGGGGTGAAAATAATAATTTAAAAATCGATTAAACAAATAAACAAATAAATAAACATTAATTGAGAAAATAAACCGATCAATTTTTTTAAAACTTCTGGTCCGGTCCAGTTTTTGTTTTTAAAATAAAAAATTAGTAAACAAAAACCAAACTGAATTGATTTAAATATTAAAAAAAATATTTTATAATTATTTTTATTTTTTTATTCAGTTCAAAATTTTTTATTTGTTTTTATTTTGGTTAAATGAGAGGAGATAAAAATTGGTTAATTTTTTTTTTATTATTATTCTCGATGACAAAGAAAACTGAAACAGACTCAAGTAAATTCTCTGGCACACGGGACTGTAAATAAAATTGATCGCTTTCGCTTCACCGTCTATGAGCCACCTTAGCAGCTTGAAATCTAAGCTAATTAAATTTCACCGCTTGAATATTAAGCGAATACATTAATCAGAGTAAATATATATATTAACTCGAACCTTCTAGTCCTACACTCTTTCGGTCTTGCCTTTTCATTCCATCTATCCAACTTCAATCAGCTATCGATCGCAATCTTCCTCGATCTTTCTAATGGCGGACGTTACTGAAACCACCGGCGCTTCCACCTCTGAGGACAAACAACCGGCGGTGCCGGAGCCTAAAAAATTATGGAGCGACGAAGTAGATGACGAAGAGGCTCAACAGAGCACATCCGAGGAAAAAGCTGTCTCGGAGCTAAACGTTGACGCATTAGCTATCGACGAGAACAAGAAAGTTAACAAGTTCCTTGACGAACCTGAAGACTCTAGAATACAAGCCGTACGATCTCCCCCCTCTCTCTAGACAGTTTTTATCTGCTAATGTTAAAATTGAGATCGAATATTTACTTATTATTTCTTTGTTTGATTAGGGTTTAAATAAAACATATAAGTGTTTTTAAACAGTTTGTGCTTCTTTTTTTTGGCTGTGAAATAATTAGGGTTTAATAAAAAAATCCTGATGATTAATTTTTTAAAGTTTTCATGTGCTTTTTGTTTACGGTGGGAATTAAGATTTTGATTAAATCGATTCATATCTTTAGTAATTGGCGCATAAACGAGTGGGTGGGCTTATATGATATGTTTTTTTTTCTTCACTGAAAAGCAATAATCAATGTTGGTTGAGTTTTGTTTGTGACATTGGAAGTTAGCAACCAAATGTAAGGTTATTTTTTTAAGTTTTGGCTCTTAAATTCTGCAGTTCAATTTGATGTAGGTCACAACAGGGGATACACCATACACATCGGCATCCACATTTGAAGATTTGAACCTGTCACCGGAGCTCCTCAAGGGTTTGTATGTGGAGATGAAATTCCACAAGCCTAGTAAGATTCAAGCTATTAGTCTTCCAATGATCATGACTCCTCCATACAAAGATTTGATTGCTCAGGCACACAATGGTTCTGGCAAGACCACTTGTTTTGTGCTTGGCATGTTGAGTCGTGTTGATCCAAAACTTCAAAGGCCCCAAGCACTCTGCATTTGCCCTACAAGAGAGTTATCAATTCAGGTTGGTTTTCTTTAATGTTTGGTTTGGTCAATCAAGTAAAATAACTGGGAGGAATATCAAGTTTCAACTATTTTAAGGATTTTTTGCATGAGAAACACTTACTTTCATAATGGCTTCAGGTTCATTTTTTATTTCTAACATTTATTTTGAAACTCAATACAAGCACATTCTTGGATCTTCATCATGTGAAATCCTTAGACATTTGCTTGCACAAGTTTTTGAGTTTTAAATCTCAGATTAATACACTAGTAATAAGTGATTTAATAGTTCTTTGTTAAAAATATGACTTAGTTCTAGTTTCAGTTTTGATGATAGCAAATTGATCCTTTCAGAATATGGAAGTTCTTCTGAAGATGGGAAAGTACACGGGAATAAGTTCAGAATGTGCGGTGCCCATAGAAAGCGGAAATAATGATAGATCCAGATCCCGACCACCAATATCTGCACAAGTAGTGATTGGGACTCCTGGTACGATAAAGAGATTGATGTCACAAAAGAAATTGGGTGTTGCTGATATGAAGGTTCTTGTTTTTGATGAAGCTGATCACATGCTGGCCAAGGTACATATGCTACATGAATCATGTTCCTAATATGGTTGCAATTTTTTGCACTCTCTTTCCTTTTTTTTTTCTTCCCCCCCCCCCCCCCCCCCCCCCCCCCGGTGTTGGGGGTATTGGATCTGAAAAAGTTCCCAATTACTTGACCTAGTTAATGCTCTTTGCTTTATGTTATGACTTAGGAGATTTCTCAACTTTTGCCTTTCCATTGCCATTTTTGGTACTGCAACTTCCTGTCAAATGGCAATATCATATCGATGATGAGACTGTATTGAACAGAAGTAAGCTGATGAAGAGATGATGTTTGATACATTATTGTAGAGATTGAGCACACCTTGCTTTATGTTTCAAGAGATTTTTCAACTTTTACCTTTCCACTGCTGTTTCAGTTCTGCAACTTGTCAAATGGTACTATCATATCAATGATGAGTCTGTATTGAACAGAAGTAGAGCTTTTGAAGAGTTGATGGTTGATGCATTATGGTAGAGATTAATGAAGGCACAATTTCCAAGGAGATAAGTAGCTGAGAATTGATAGTGTAGCAGAACCAAAACCATTAGTTTAAGGTCACATGCACAACAATATTCTGTCTCTAAATTGCAATTTCATAAGGAGACAATGACCATATTATATGCTCATGAGCAATCTTTGACATGGGGAAATTTCTTCCATTTTCTTATCATAATAATGTTTATGGCATTATTTCATTAATGGTTGAGTTTTAGGTTTTGAGGAGTTTAATAAGAATCCAAGGTGCAGTTTGGTAAATCAAACATAACTTTTAATCCGATCATTTGACTGAAATTTTAACATAAAATTCTGAAGGCTTTATCATATTAGTTAAAGTTCATGTTGATCGCAGATTAGGAAGGCATTCAAATATCTTTTTTTACCTTATTGTATTTGGATTCTTTTTCCTATCAATTCTATTATTTAGATAGGTTTTGATTGGGAAGGGTTTTAGTTTTATTTAGGAATCCTTTCCCATAAAGGTTCTTAAGACTAATATAAATAGGGGTGTTCAGTTTATTTCGAGAAGAAGATTATTATTAGGACTTTTAATAAAACACGAGAGAGTTCCCTCTAAATTTCCTTACAGCTTAGGTCAGCTTTTAACCACGATATACCCCATGTCAATATTGAGGTCAAGTGGCCTTCAAGGGGCAGGAGAGAGAATATAGGAGGAAAATAGAACTGTGGTTCGAGATTTTCATAGCTAAAGAGTTGGGCTCAATATCTGTGAGTTGCTTGTCATGAATTTCACCCAGAACCCCAGCGCAAAGCTAGAATATTGTAGAATTAAGGTTTACTGCCCCAGCTCAAGTTGTGATTTATACAAGCTAATTTCATTTGTTTCTGCATTTTTTTACACAAAAAATGAAGATGTAGTGAATCACTTTGGTTATTTCCCATATTATGTTGTCTGGACTGTCTGGGAATGCTTTTATCTTTCTGTCTCTCCCACTCACATACACTGCTGAGGATAAGAACTGATACGTGCTACATAAAGTATATTTCAAAAATGTTCTGGGTGTCACTAGATAAATAAACGAGGCATACTTCAATCTCTCCCGCTCCCTCTCCCTCTCCCTCTCTATATTGGTATTGCTTTACATCAATCTAAACCTCTATATCATTAATTAATGGGGATCTTTTTGCAACTAATCTTACAAACAAATTTCCTTCAAACTTGGTGTGATTTGCTAACAATAAACATATTTTTGCACTGTTGCATTTCATTGAAGTAATTCACTATTAAATGATGCTTTCAAGCTGATAGACATGACTAACTCATTAAATTGACCTCTCTGGCGATGTATTTGGAGAGGAGATTTCATTAAACTTAGTACATTTTATGCTAATTATATGATTTAGTTTATATGTTATTTTCTAATTAAAAGGATGCTGCTACTGCCAATTATCATCTGTACCTTTAGCTGTTTCACTGCAAGGGTTAGAGTTAACTAATAGTGAAATTACTTTTTTGAATACAGGCTCAATTAGTGGTTTTTGTTGATGTCTTTTCTTTTGTTGATACTAGTAATGAAATTGACAAAGTGAGACTCTAAACCTTCTTGCTTTTGCAAGAGTGCCACTGCACTACAGGCCCATGGATGTTAATGTCTTGCCTGTACTTTGAGTCTCATTTGAAAATGACAGTAGACAATCTTTGATGAGTTGTTGATCTTTGGTTGGTTTACGAAAGAGTTTATTGATGTAGAGTGAATTCATGCAGGATGGCTTTCAAGATGATTCCTTGAGGATAATGAAGGACATTCAAAGATTCAATTCTCATTGCCAGGTTGGTCATGCAATTCAAATATTTTTTACTGAGGGTGGGGAAGGTGGAGGAAATAAGAACCAAAAGTTCTTTACCTTTTATCAACTGAGATTTCAAAGTTGATTCTCGAATTCTATCAACCAAAATACATTGAGTTGCTCAATAATATACACAATGAGTGAGAAAGAGCAACAAAATTACATTTATTATTGAATCACATATACAGAGTAAAAAAATAAAAATAAAAGAACAACTTCACTGATCATTCCATACCTGCATGCAATGTGCAGAAGATTTGTATGCATCAAATGATTAGTTTGTTGGGATCAGATCAAGGACTGTTGCATTTCTAAATTTGGAGACCAGTGGTTTTACTTCTGTCTATTTCCTATCTGGTTCCAGGTTCTTCTGTTCTCTGCCACTTTTGATGAGGCTGTTAAGAACTTTGTGTCAAAGGTTGTGAAAGATTACAATCAACTTTTTGTAAAGAAAGAAGACCTGTCATTAGAATCATTGAAGCAGTACAAGGTGAATCTTCCTGACGAACTTGCCAAGATTCAAGTAGTAAGAGATAGGATTCTTGAGCTGGGAGAGAACATAGGCCAGATAATTATATTTGTCAACACAAAGCACAGCGCCAAAATGCTGCACCAATCCCTTGTGGATTTAGGCTATGAAGTCACTACCATTCATGGTGCACTTAATCTTGAAGACCGAGATAAAATAGTTAAAGAATTCAAGGATGGATTGACTCAAGTTCTCATATCAACTGACGTTCTTGCCCGGGGTTTTGACCAACAACAGGTGCCTCATTAATTTACCCAAAATCCTCTTGGTGTTCATTGATAAATATGTATTGATTATGACACTTATCCTGCCCTCTTCCTGTTGCAGGTTAATTTGGTAATCAATTATGACCTCCCAGTGAAGTTTGAAAATCGATCAGAGCCTCATTATGAGGTCTACTTGCACAGGATCGGTAGGGCTGGGCGTTTTGGCCGCAAAGGTAACCTTTTTTGTTCTACCTTTTTCCTTGTCAGATGCACTTCTATAATGCTTTTGTAGATAAAAAAATAAATATATGATTGGGGTTCTATAACACTACAGCTGCGAGTGAAATCAGCATTTATTGATTTTGAGTGGTTTTATGTAATCCTGCAGGGGCTGTGTTTAATTTCATAATGACTGACCATGATTTGATGATCATGAGGAAGATAGAGAGCTACTTCAACAGTCCAGTAGCTGAGGTAAAAACCCTACTGGCCTTTTTAGGTTTCATAAAATACTTTACTCTCCAAATAATTCTCTGTTTCAAAATTTTATTTATTTTTAGATTTGCTCCTCTTTTTTTTGCTCGAGAGGTAAGATGGTGTTCAACTGCTAAATCTCGGTGGATACTATACAGAGTATATATTGATCTGTCCCACTTTTGTTCTTTGTCAGCTATTGTAAAAGGATTAACTTGATTTTTTAATTATTTGATGGCTTAATTTTTGTTAATTTCTGATGCAGATACCATCCTGGAACAGTGAAGAGGACTTTACGGTGGCTCTCAAGGCAGCTGGTTTGCTGTGACTTTGGAGCCGTATGTTCTGTTGTGATTTAAAAAGAAAAATGAGCCGTAGCATCTACCGAGAGGTCTTTTAAGTGAAATCCCATGTGTGGGTGCTGGTTAGCCTTGTCTTCAGCGTGTTGATTTTTTCCCCGGTTTTTGTTACCGAGATGGTGGTGTTCTTTTTTATTTTTATTTTTTCTTATCAATGCATCTTCGAAAACAACCATTACATTTTCAATGGCCTACATGCATTTCATATTTGTGATTAGTCTTGTTCATGGTTGGAGGAGTTGGGTTTTTGAGATGTAATCATATTCCACTACATAATTATAACTAATAAACTATAATAATCAGTACTGAGCCTCACTTTATTAAATTAAAACTACTAAAATATACAATTTTTGAAATTTAGTTCTCAAAACTAAAACTACTAAATTAATTTTTTATTGTTTTTATATTATTCTGATAGGTTGATGATAAAATTAATTATTTAAATACCACTTGATTAAATAATTAAAATTAATATCATGTCATTCCCTCTTTTTAAAATCCTTTTTTCCTTTGGATACATCCACACTGTCAATGAATGAAATTTATCTATTATGCGAGGATGAAAATGTTACTAAGAAATATGCAGCTTGGTTTTCTTCCATCTCCAAGTGAAATAGCAATCATATTTTAATTTTCTTGTTCAACCCATTAGTTTAACGGAGACATTTCTCCCGTCTTCAATTATTTTCTCGGGACGCCATTACATATTGGTCGAAGCCAAGTTGTCAACCTTTATATATATATATATATATAATTTGGGGTTAGGAAGAATGTGTGCTAAATGCTAATATAGAAAAAGATAATGGATTGCACGTCAACGAGTAGTGCCCGTCCACTCCCATTTCGAAATAAATGCTCAAGAACCTCCTATATATGTACACACACACACAGTCTCTATAATCTACCAGGAACGAGAAAGAAAACAAAGAAAGATGGGAGCTCTAGTCTTGACGTTGATTGCAGCAGCACTTCTGATGGGATGCACCAATCCAGCCATGGCTCGGGAGGAAACTTACGGGGTCATGAATGTTGCTGGGAAAGTAATGTGCCAGGACTGCACCAAGGGTTACAATGACTGGATTCATGGCGACAGGCCCATTAAAGGTACACCTCTCCCTCTCTATTCCCCCTTGTCGCCTCTGTGATGTTCTTACCAGTGAAATCATCAAATCTTAAACATATCATAACAAGGTTTTTACTTCACGCACACAGCTGTGACATACAATTAAGATCACACAGTAAAATGTATAATTTTGATGGCTGTGATTGCATTGCAGGGTGCAAAGTGTCCCTTACATGCACTGATGATAGAGGCAGAGTAATGCTCTATGACAGTGACGTGACAGATGAAAGAGGAGAATTTGACATGATGGTGAGCAGATTCATCAATGGGAAGCAACTGAAAGAGAAGAAATGCTCGGTGCGGCTTGTATCGTCGCCGGACCCTAGCTGCGACATTCTCACCGACTTTGCTGGCGGGAAATCAGGGGTGAAGCTCCGGCGACCCACTTCCGTGTACCGTGACACCGTTAAATATGTGCTTACTCCATTTTACTTCACCTCTCCAATGTGTGATGAGCCTGATACTTCTGATCAGGACGATGACACCCAAGGAAACAATCACTGATTAATTATGATTTTAATTTCTCCGAACTATACGTATGTAATTGGTGCTGTGTTTTCATTTTGATATTTGTAATGGGGGAGATGCCAGAGATAGAGGCATCTTCCTTGCGCGTAAAACTTGCAAGGTGTTACTATAAACTTCAAAACCTATTAAATGGAACATAGACCTACTGGGTTCATTAATTTTGTTTTCTGAAAATATGTTTTAAATGTCATAGAAACATTTTTACGAGTTTATTTTTTATTTTTTAAATTATAACATGACCAAGTTGATGCGGTTGAAACCTAATCTAACAAAAAAAATAAAGAAAAAAAGAAAAAAATAAAGATGTTATTGTTTGAACTTTGTTATTTTATTTATTTTAAAGTGATGATGTTTTAGACCAATACAACACACCAAACCTATTAAATGGATCATAAACCTTTTTGAGTTCATTGCTTTGTTTTCTTAATTTTTTTTACGTGAAAAGAAAACTGGTCAAGCCTTAACTATTAGCAAATTGTCAAATACAAACGGAACCATCTAATTGATGGAACAAAATTTGTCGGTAAATTCATACAATGTTTTACCACAAAAAACCTACTATTAAACTTGGGTTGTTTTTGAAGTTACTATCCAAAAGAGCTCCAATTGGGATTGCTATAATGCAGATAGCAAATGATATTTGGACCGTTATTTTTTTTTTTATCATATCAAGTAATTGACCCGTTTTATGAATAATGTTATTTTAGCATGTCTATATTATAGATTCGCCTATTCAATGTTCGATTACAAGGGTTTCCATGTTAACAAGTATTTTAATCTAATGTTCCGACAACCATTAGTTCTAATAGTAATTTTAATTTATTAGTAGAATGTTTGTTAACAATATTCTTACAGCTACCACTATTAAAGATCAAAATCAAGTTATTATTTATAGTGCAGCATCAGATATGAAATAACTTGCTTCATTGTGAATCCTCGACAACATTTGATGTTAACAACATCTCTCTAATCACATAAGTTTGTCCCTCCTCCTTTTCATCATCATCATCATAGAAATCTTCTTCGTCATCTTCATAAATTTCACACAACTCTCTTCATCTTTGGAAGGTTCTTGCTTATATTCCCCTTTAATCATGTTGATTGATTTGTCTCGTGTTATGGTGGTCTGTCTTGGTTTGCCAAGGCTCTGCATCCTTGTCCTCAACAAGAAGTTCATCTTCACTAGCACCATCTATAAACAAGAATTTACAGCAATTGATGACCTTTTATATTTGATCATATTTGACATTTTATGCATGAATTTATTGAAAAAATAACCGAATGATGCATAAGCGTGACAGTAGCATCAGAATATCAATCTTCTACAAAACAAGCAAACATGTGTTCTTAATATTCTTGTAATTGTATGCATTCAAGTACAGGTCAGCCAGTTGGAGATGCTTTTGCTGCAAGATGGATAAGTGCTCGTTTGTGATAGGTGGTGCGGAGTTTTTTGTATTTCATCACAAAAGACCCAAGATCTATCTCCTTATCAAGGAACTGCCTATGGAGGGCTTCAGATTCCTCATCTGTCTTTTTCATTGCCTCTGCAGATTAGGAACACAGTCAGATCATACCTAAGAGCACGCCTTCAGGTCTTATTTTACCAAATGTTTTGAGCTTTCAAATGGATCAACTTTAATTTAAGATGTACCTTGTAGCATTTGCAGGAGGGAGGCAGGAGAGCAGGACCTCAACAGCTCTTCTTTCTGTCTTTCCAGCTCGTTTAGTTTTTCCTGAGCAGCGGCCAGCTCAGTTGTCCGTATTATCCTGCACTGAGCACACAGCAAAAGAAAAAATTGTTTCAAGTTCAGTGCATTAAATTAAACAAGCAAGCAAGGAAATGACCACTTGATTAAAACCTAACTTGGTTTCTTAGCTCCATTATGCGTGGCTCTTTCTCCAAGTTCCCTCCTAAACAGTAATTTGACATTAGTCCATCCATTTATAGCTAAACCACTTTAAATATTTCAAAAAATGTGTCCAGCCACTTACTCGCAATCTGCAGAGTTTCCTCGCGAAGCTCATCTCTTATCTGATGGAAACAGCAAAAAATTGCAATCACAAACAATTATGTGGAGTTTCCAAAAGGAGAGTAGAGTTTTTTTTTTTCTCCTCGTCTTGGAAGATTGGTGAAAGAAAGGCGCAAAAGTTAACATCATGCAGTAGATATGGCAGTTTATGCAATTTTTAGTTGCAGTTAAGGTGCGGTTCAGAAAGCATGAGAAAGTATCCAATCGCATGAAGAGAATGTAAGTCAGGTGATTTCTTCTTATTTGACAATGCCAACGTGCTTGATTGGGTATGAGAGCATGTTTGCATGTGCAAGCACATCTGAGTTTATGTCATGCCTGACCTGTTACCATGGACACACAAGCACTCTGAAATCTGTAATAGGTTGCACACGGTGCAGTTTATTTTATAGACAGACAGCAGTGTTATTCCTTCTATCACATTATCATCTTCAGTTTTGATTCTGGAGAAGGGTAATGAAAGCTAAGTCTATTTGCATCCCCTGCGAGAAGAGTAATAATTGACTAATTGTTTAGTGAGTTGCAGGGGATGGAACTAAAACCAAGGACACAGGAAGAGAAATGAAAAGAAGCAAAGTTCACTCGGCTTGATTAATTTGGATCATGTAAAGTCATAGAAAACTGAGATAAATTTCCAATAGGAGGTTGTTTGTTCCTTTTGTAGATAAATGTTCAGAGTCAATTACACGAGGAATACTTTTCAAGAGAAATATGATGTGAATCGAGGGGAATTATAAATAATTAATATTTGTTACTTAACTCCGCTTATCTCCTTGTTCAAGTACTCAAGCAAAAAGAAATTGTTAGAAGTTTCACTCTACTTCTCCTAACCGATAATAATGATTGGTGATTCACAAATCCAAAGGCCTAGTTAAAGACCAAATGACGCTTTGAATCATTATACCACTCCACAAACAAAACGCAAGAGGTTAATTTTATATTAAATGCTGATTAAGGGAAAAGGAAGGAAAGAGCTTAACTTACATTATTTTGAATTTTGACCTGGTCAAGTGAGAGTAAAAATTGATGGTATGCATCCTTGTCAGTTAATAGCTTCCGTAATTCATCAACACTATCAGACATATTTTCAAAGAAAAGAAGTAATTAGAACATGTACAAAGGACGGTATCTTGTAATGCGATTTTTTCCAAGGTACAGAGGCAATCGTCTACTTTGCTCGGTAATCAGTAACATTTGAACAAAAAACACAGAAGAAAACCCTCCTCTTCATCCTCTTTCAAATGTTTACAGAAATTATTTATTATATTTATTCATTTTGATTAGATAAAAAACTAGTCGTCTACAAAGGCAATTATTTATCGAAGCCCCACACCTCAATGTAGCAACATACATTCCAAAACACAACGATAAAGTTAGAACAATAGTCATGGGAACAAAAACCCTTAATGATCTTCAAAGAACCTAGATAAGAAAACAAAAATGCCTTTCTGATTTGATATTAGGTGAAACATATATGCAATCAAGTTTGCAGAAAAAATATATTAAAGCAAATCCAATTCACGGCCAACCCTATTAGCATATCTGGTAGAAAACAAGTCAGTAGCATACATTAATTTGATTCCATACTGAACAAGAAAACATGAGAGTAGGTCACCTTCTGTTTTTCAAAACAGTGATAAGGGCAGCAGCTTCAGAAGGGCTTTGGAAACTGTGGGAGGTAGAAGAGCTACTACCAGTTGGTGTTGCAGGCCGTGAGGAAGACGGGGAACCAACTACAGATGGAGGGTACCAAGATTGTGCTGGACCTTGACCAACCTCTTGTGGACGTGGCTGTTCTTGTTGCTCCTGAGAACCCCTGAACGAAAACAAAATATATAAAAAAATAATTCAAATAAAATCCCTAGAAATTCAGATTGATCAACAGATAGACAGACATATATAAAAAAATAAACCTAATAAAATCCCTAGAAATTCAGATTGATCAACAGATAGATAGATACCAGAACTTGAACATGGCTTCTTAGAGAGAGAGAGAGAGAGAGAGAGATATCTGGATCGTCTGATTGATTAGTCAATCAAGGTGTAAAGAGTTTTAAGACTTTAAACTCTCTCTCGAGGTAGAAGAAAGAAAAGAAAAAAGAGAAGCATTTCTTGTAGTTGTATCCGTGGCGTGACATTTATGGTCAAGGATATGTGCCCTGAAGCTAAAAAAATCCGCCGACCTAGTCGGTTGTTTCAATAGTACACCGATCATCAGCCTAGCTCACGTTTACTTTTACCTGATTTTTTTTTTTAAAATATTTGTTTTAGTCTATTTGTTTTAGTCATTTTAATTTACTTTATATATATATATATAAAAATAAAAAATGAAACTAGCATTGGGTTGACCGCCCAATTTATATATTAACTCGTTAAATAAACCAATAACTCGAATTTCGACCGTGAAAATAGAAAGGGGAATGTGAATTGTGGTGGCGATTATGTTTTTTTGTTGGGAGATTTTTTTTTTAAATAAGCACCTTCTATTTTGGTTTTAAATGTAATTACTCCTTATAGTTTATAAACATTACACTTCAGGATGCAAGTAAGCAAAAATTCTAAAATTGGATAAAAATACCAAACTACCTCATATATAATATAAAACAAACACCTACAACATATTGATTAAAAACAATTCTTAATGCATTTAACCTATTCCAAATCCACAAACTAGCTTTCTTTTTCTAGAAAACAAGTTTTGTGGACCTCCTATTAAAAATATTTGAACTATTAAAATTTTAACTATAAAATGAGTTAAATTAAATTAAATGGATATGGGTGAAATTGAATGAAGTGTGATTGATGACATGCCAATAAATTGTTAAGGGAAAATCAATTAAGAAAAAATGGGGACAAAAAGGAAATATGAAATATTATACTGTCCATATGTAAATAAGAGAAATTTAAAATTATAAATGTCTTCCTCTTTTTCATTGTGGCTGGTAGATAGGTTTAAGGAAAGGAGGAGGGTTTGAGTTTTTCTTCTTCTTAATTCCTGACAAAATCACATACAAATGATTAACTTAGATGGATTTCAAGGGTATTAGAGAATTAAAAGAGGGAAAAAATGAGTATTTAAAGGAGGTTTTAATAAACTAAACACAAGGGTTTTGCTTGAGACATTTGAATGAGACTAATAAAGGGAAAGGGAGCTACAATTATTTTTGCATTTTACACTTGACACTTGAATTATAATCTAAGGTAACAAACTCATCTCAAGTGATCAAGGGTAGTTGAATTGTTGTTCTTATGATTGATTTATGAAAAATTATTGGGTATCAATTCAATTGTAATAATTGAAGAGAGAGAGAAAATCCTTTTTATAAGAAAATTTAAGCTTAGGAGAGGATAAAGGGAGAGGTGTAGGGAAAAAATGATTGGTTATGATTCAAAAACCATTTTATTACCAAGTAGGGGGCATTAGATTTGTATATGTAAGCATAAATGAATTTATAAGGATTGGTGTTTAAATCATGAATTTTGTGTTATGGTTTGTAATATAAATTTAGAGAAAATTCAAAATGGATGGTGAATTAAAATAATTCGGTTAGCCTAGCTTGTGATGAGTGTTAAATAAATAATGAAGGAAAACATGGTATCTCTAAGTGCATATAAGACGGGCCAAGAGAGAATAACTTAACATGCAATGAAATTATGTTTGATTAAAAATGTTATGAGAGATTATTGCATGATGTTGTGTGGCAAATGAATTTTGAATGAGTTTCATTATGTTATAAAAAATAAGTTAAAGTTTTCATATGGTAGCGAATTGGAATGTCGAGGAAAGTTATTTCATTTGAAGGTAAAGATTATTATGCAAGTAGCAATACTTGATTTCTCATGAAAGAGATATTTTTTAATAATAAACCATATTATAAAAGAGATCTTAATGCCAACTAAAATTGGAAGAGAATTTAATTATAATCATGGTTGTGGAATGTAGTATATAGAGAATCCAATAAATAACCACCCAGAGGCTAAAAGGAAACCATTGGTGAAAGCAAGAGCACAGCTACAGACTAACAGCAGTAGAAAAAACAAAGAAATAGAGCAACTGTAACCTGAAAACAGGAAAAAACGATAACAGAATACTCATTTCTTAAACCTGAAGCTATGATCCAGGACACCTCCAGTGAAAAAGGCAGAACCCATATTTCTTCGCGACCATTTCAGAGCTCAATATTGGTATTTTGTTGTTGATGGAGAAATCCATTGATTTCTCTAACATTGCTGGACAATTTGTCCTGGTATATGCTAACCATTACAAACCACTAGAAATTATTTGGTGATTTAGTAACATTCCCCACCATCTGCAGAGAAATACAAGGCTGTGTTCAGCTGGAACCTGCATGAATTTATAAGATCAATGAATATTGTTTGGTAAAAGAACATGAAAACTTCGGTCATGTGAAGGGGGTACTTACGAAGTGGCCAGCTCCAAGGATCCAATAGAAAAACAAGTTCTTGTATGAACTTGTAAATCCCTTTGTGGTGGTGTTATCACTTTTGCATGATAAAGGAGAACGATCCAGCCTCAAGAAATTTTGCAAACCATCCCACCTGAAATATTCATTACTTTTCAAGACTTTAAGGTTTAATTTGATTCAATTAGTTGAAAAGAGGGTTGAGAGGTACTTGAGTTTGTTAACCCACGCTTCTGCTCCTTTAGTTGAGCATATGAGATCAAGCTGTGTATTCATAAAAAAAAAAATCAATCTAATTATTAGGCCAGACCAAAGTTATAATACCATTTTGTTAGGGATTTGTCTATCTAAAAACATTATGTTTATAGATCAGTGTAACCCTAAAGAGATCGAAAAAACAAAAAAATGACCAACCAACTAGGTTTCAGGATGAGTTGAGGTGAGACTGTTGTCATACCTGTCCATTGTATATACTCACGTTTATTTCTTTGGCTAAGAGCTCATCAACCTGGAGAATAATAGCAGGTACTTATACTTTAGAAGAGCTAAACGGGGTTTGCTGCTTTCTTCCACTCGATCCCTATATCTTTACATTGATAAGGAAAGAAGAAAGTTAATGCAGATTTTACCTCTTGGATTCTGGGCTTCATGAAATCACCAATCAAGGCCTGGAAAACCAACCCTCCTTGTCCGTCCCATCTATTGAAGATTAGTGGATTGATTAGTATAATTCATCAGATTAATGGAGTAAGCCCTGCTAATCAACAATAGTCAATGAAAATACTTCCTGTTTTTACTTACGTGACATTCTCAGGAATAATCTTCAGTTTCCGTCTAATTGGCCCATTCATTAGGTCATGGAGGACTACGGGACTCCTCACTCCAATGCTCCCTGGCGATGGATTCATTTTAGTGCTCAGATATCTCGAATATCTGTCAACAGCCACCTGTCCTCTCGATCCTTGGGCTGTGCTCCCGACAATAGGATCATTCACGTAATCCAACAGGAAGTTGTAGAAATCCTGAAACAATCACTCAGATTTCTGAAATTTGATATGTGCTCTAGCTGAAATTTGAAGTTTGTAGAAATCCATACAACGTTGTTACTGTTGGAAAGCACAACATGCTCTAGTTCACTCCATGATGACGTGGCATCTTCATATTTTCCTTCAGCTAGCTGCCTCTGAATCTTTACGGCTAAACTATTTTTTCAAACTAGTCTCTGTTAGATCACCTCAATTATTCGTCGCCAAAAAAGCATGAGTTGCAGGTAGTGTAGATTTGATAGGTACCTGTTTGCGCTGTTCAAGCCATTGCTGTTCATTCTTGATAGATCTTTGAGAAGAGGACCCCATGTAAACTGCAGCATTATCCAGTTAAAAAAGTCTGGAGATTTACAAGGTAACCTGCTCATCGGCTCTGATTTCTACAACTTATAATATGCACATGGTGAAAATAGGGAAACAACTGCTGTTGACGACAGGAAGACCAAACCAAGATATATAGTAAAAATGAAGAGAGAGAAAAAATCTAAGAAACCATATATGTATATGGACGTACTGGGTCGAACTTCAACATATCCCCATTGCTCAGACCCATCATCAGTTCCTGCAGCCAAGGCCAGATAACTATGAGGCAAAGGAAAGCAAAATATTACTAAAAGGCAAAGGAAATCAAGGCAGTGTTTCCCCATTGAAATTAACCAATTATGTGACTTAATCAATTAGAGGAGGATATTAATCTGTGTGTGTGTGTGTGTGTGTGTGTGTGTGTAACTTGGAAACATCGCATAAGAACCGTCACCTCGTTGTCCCTGCCTGTATTTGCTGAAGAAAACGATAATACTACGTTTGAAATTAATGATGTAGACGGAGATTTCAAGGAGGCAAGCTGCAAGAAATTACCAACAATAACATACAAAAAGGAGAAGACACGTCGAGCGGCTTCTGTTCCGCGAAGAACCTCAGCTTTGAAACCTCTTTGATATGTTCAGTAACACGATTATCACTTAAGAAAAATGAAAATAAAATAAAAACAAAGGTTAAAACATTATGAGAACCTTACATTAAAAATTAAAATGTTAACAGGAAAAACAAATGCTTGATCATGTGTAGTCCAAGCTGAAATGCTGTTATCAGTGGCCATCATGATCCGATGTAAGGATTCATCTTTGCCTTCAAAGTAAGCAAGGTGTCCTTGAAGTAATTCAATAATTCAATATCCAATTATTAATATTTTATATATGCTTTCTCATTAACATCGCAATCAGGAAAGGAAATCATAGAAATCTGATGAAACTTGTAAATATCAGGTGGGTTGTGGTTCTCTTTCAAGTAATCATCATGTGAGCCAACCTATCAGTGTCTTCTAATTACTAAATAAATATAGCTCGAAGGAGAAGAGAAGAATTTCCTGTTTTGAAGCTTAAATTACATCTGAATTGTTAGTTCATTGTAAAATTAAAAGAAGAGGGACCGGAATGAAGTTGGCATACTAGAAATTATCTACAAAATATATAGCACATTCAATTTTATGGTAGTGAATCAATTCTTTCATGTGAATGCATGAAAACAACAATTAATAATGATAAATTAGTTAAAGTTTCTATATGCAGTTGGAAGAGAAATTAAGACATTTTAAATATTTTTTTCGCGCTGCCAATACTCTCTATAGTTTCGAGGATAGAGGATCAGAAAATGTTGGCCAACATCACAGACTGACCCTTGTGATTCAGCCTTGTCTCTGAGTTAGATCTCAGGGCACCGCGTATTCAAGACGCATGAGGGCATGAAATGGAGGTTCACCGGCCCAGAAAATCTATCCGGCCGCCGTGAAGGGCCTTACGTACCGCCCGAGATGCTTGGAACATTGGTGATGGTCGACTAGGAATTGCTGTCCGCCATGTAGAGAACTCCTGCCCGCACCAGTGTGTCATTTGGGCAAGGAGAGAATTTTTTTTTGTTGAAAGCATAGAGATTAAGGGTGTTTTTATTTACAATGCCATGCAGATGATATGATTGGCTGTCATAAATGTAATGATTTTTAATGGGATATTCTGTAACAATATCAGAAAATTATCTCCTACTAGCAGGAGTACAAAATTGAATCAGATACTTGCTAGACACAATCTCGAAAGCAGATTTGGAGTGCATGGAGGTTTGAAACATTCCTATCACAAGCCACGTGGCATCCTTGTGTACTTTTAACTAAGTTAAACTCAACTGATCATTCTCATTGGTGGACCTCAGGGCACGTTCAAGGCAGAATTCTCTGTGCAGTTTGCAATAGGTCTATCCTTTTATTATATTCATTCTTGTCAGACCGACTTGAAAGTACTGTAATCTTTCACCGTCTGAAAATGAGTGTTAATTTTGATCGAGGTTCGGATTTGTTTAAGATTCTCAAATATATTTCTGGCCAAAAAAAAAAAACCATTTATGTCACGCCTAGCTAGGAGAAAACCGGTGGGAATGAGGCCAAAATTAGGTTAAAAGCCTTTTTGATTGCCCCATTTTAAGGAAGAGAAGCAATGTCTTTAATAGGTTAGGACCACATTGCATGTGTTGTTTCGTTGTACAATAGTGAATGGTGGACTTATTTATAGATTGAAAGGGATTTGGGTTTAATCATAAAATTGCAATTTTAAAGGAGTCGTTATATAGTATTACGATCACTAAAAAATTTGTGGTCTACGAGAATCTAGATAAGAAAATTAGTTGTGCATGAGAAAGATATATTACCTCCAGTCTACTCTATTGAATGGTGGACTTATTTATAGATTGAAAGGGATTTGGGTTTAATCATAAAATTGCAATTTTAAAGGAGTCGTTATATAGTATTACAATCACTAAAAAAATTGTGGTCTATGAGAATCTAGATAAGAAAACTGGTTGTGCATGAGAAAGATATATTACCTCCAGTCTACTCTATTTACTGTAAGTTACATTTTTAATTGATTGTTATTCTAAATCTTATTTCTTTTTAATTTAACTCATCTAAGGTTTATGTAAAAAACAATTCATAAAAAAGTTTTTACCTTGTCGGGTTAACTCTTAAGCATTCCAGGGCTCAAATTTAATCGTTACATTTATTTTTTGCTTTATATCTTTAATACATAAGAATACACTTTACGGTGTAATTTTATATCATCAAATAATAAATTATATAGTTAATTCCTAATATTTATTTTTATTAATTCATTTAATTTAACATAAGGAGCATGTGCTATATTGTGAAAATTAATATCCCAAATATTAATTAAACACATTCATTTTTTTGATATTTTTGAAATTTTGATCAAATCCTAATGGATAATCATAAATTAGATATGATATTCATTTTCGTATTTGTAGAGCATGATTAAAATATATTTTTTGTTTTTTCTAGAAAAAATGTGTGAAAACTTTTAGAATTTTTTCACATGCTCAAAAAACACATATTTTTCTTTTCTTTTTTTTCAATATAGAAAATTTCTGGATTTGTTTTTAAATTTATGGGAAAAATAACATGTATTTTTAATGCTAGACTTTATTTTATAGTATAAGTCTACAACTCAATATTAAATGAAACTGTTGAAGAGAAAAATGTGTGTTTATGTTTTTTGAAAAAAGGGGATGTTATTTGATTTATGAAAATTCTTGAAATTTCAGAGAAAAAACAAATATTTTTTGACAATGGATCGATATCTTACAATTTTGATATTCAAACTTTGATTTCTTGCAATTTTATTCTTGGTTCCACCCGATTAAGCTTGGAAAAAATAAATTTGATCCTTTAAAATATCAATCTTTCCCGTTAAGTCCAAATTATCTGAAAGTGCACTTAAAAGAAAACAAATAGAGCTGAAAGAAATATTCTTTGAAAGGTGAGGGCTTGAAAGAACATCGAGAAGAAAATAAATTAGTTCAGAAAGTGTAATGGCAAAGTAAATCTTAAGAAAAATCTAAAACTGAAAAGCCTTATTATTCTTATGAACTGGCGAAGCAATATCTCAAGTAGAATATTCAAGAATCATTGGAAGTTTTATATTTCTTATGAACTTTGCTAAACTAGACAGAACATACGCAGTTAACCATGTGAGTAGATATACAAGTAATCCTAGAAAGGATCATTGAAAGGCTATTATTACAAGGGTTCTAAAATATTTGAGAGATATATCTATGTTTTATAAAAACCAGACCAGATCATATGAACAATCATTTCTTGATAGATTCCTCGTAGCTTGAATTAAAAACATGTGACCGAATGAGTATATTCTCTTTATCATTCCAGCCATTCTCTCGAAGGTAATAACAATATAATTATGCATAATATAAGAAGGAG
This sequence comes from Salix caprea, assembly GCA_964035475.1. Classification (NCBI taxonomy): domain Eukaryota; kingdom Viridiplantae; phylum Streptophyta; class Magnoliopsida; order Malpighiales; family Salicaceae; genus Salix; species Salix caprea. The sequence goes on from OZ037751.1 coordinate 7,267,775, forward strand.
TTTGTGGGTAAAGACAGCAGACAGTGTGTTCAGTTGATTTTACAGCTGCCAAGAAAAGAAAAACTTTTCGCAATTCATGAAAGGACCACATGAGCCTAAAGAGAAAGCATGATCGTGGAATAAGAAAGTAGTCAATGAGAGGTGAGATTTGCAAGAACTGTCCGATCTTTTTTTTCATATAGAAATAGCATATTGACGAGGTTCATGATGATAAAGAGTTTATAATTTGTATAGTAGATCTCGAGTTCAGGTTATAGCGTGTACTCTTTATAAAAATCTAGAACATCCAGAGTTTTATTCGCTCATCTAAATTCATAAAATACGCATTTAAAATAAAATTTCCTCACGTGAAAAAAATATATTGACGAGGTTCTCTCTTCTTTAATCTCCAGCCTGCCGGTGAGTTGGGGTGTGATATGGCTTCCATGCTTTTCGATTTCAGTTTTTAAAAGCATTTCTTGGCAATTTCTTATTCTACGATCATGCTTTCTTTTTCGTACTGCTTTGGATCTCACTTCACCGCACCTTCACTCCTCTTATCCATGGAGAAATTGAATGGATAAATTATAAATTAATCTTTTTAATTTTGCAAAAAAAATTAAATAGTCCCACTAGTTTTAAAAACTACTTATTTTTCTAATGATGATCGTTTTTAATTTAAAAGCAGGTTTAAGAAACTTGATCGGAAAAGAGAGAATCATATATGCACGTAACGATTACGACTTGGGTCAAATATATCTAGTGAGTTCATCACCTAGAAAATGGAGGAATGAAAAAAAGGAAGAGGTTTGGGCCTTTGGGGACAATAATTCCCTCCTCCCCATATTGGAATCAACTGTCACTAGCGGTATTGCTCTCATAGTGGGGATTTAAATTTTATTTAATTATATAATAAAATATATTTATTTAAAAAATAAAACTATAGGGTAATTTTTTTATTAAAATTATATTTTTTTATTCTTCTAATTTTTTATTTTGATAAAAAAAAAAGTTCTTTATTATCAACATAAAAAATTGTTTTGTACCTTTATAAGAAAATTATTTTAAATTTTTTGCATATTAGGGTAATATATAATAATACATAAAGCAAATCAATAATATCATCATATAAAAATCCTAATTTTCTCTAAAATAATGACATAATTGAATAAGTGCTTATACTTTTTATTAAATTAATTCAAAGAGATCCGTGTAAAAATTAAATAAATAAATAACTAAGAAAGAAGGCAAGCACATCTACCAAAGAGAAAAAGTTTAGACTTGTATGGGCCTAAAAGACCAAGCTCGCTCACTTGTTTTTTTTTCACAGGACAACACCACGTTGTTCACCCTCAAAATATAAATGACAGACAATGCATTATTATTTATCTAGACAAACAACACATTCTCTTTTTTTATTGTCACCAACGAAGGTGGTTGGAAAGTTGGTGTCCGCGTTTTGGACCTTAGAAGGCCAAATTTCAACTTCTTTTTAACTAGAAATATCACCCCAAACATTCTAGAAATATCAACAAACTCATTTCAAAACCCAAAAAAAAACTTATAATCACTATAAAAAATCAAAACCCAAAATAAAATTGATTAAAATGTAAAACGAATAAAATTTATGAAAGCTTCCAAACTCAGGGGCTAAAAATAAAAACATCAGGGAACAAACTGTAGTTTATTACTGCCCATGGATAGTTAAAAAAATATGTTTTTTCAGTGTTAACTTTGGTCCTTGTTGTTTTGATTTTTTGATTATTAAATTTTAATTTTATTTTAGAATATCGAGCTTTAATTTAATATCAAGACTTTTTTTTTCTTTGTGCATATGTCATAACATTCAAACTACAACAAATTATGAGGCTTAATATTATGTCATATAACATGAAAGAATAAAATTAAAAAGAATTATATTAATGTTTTATTTGAACATAAGACATGTTTATTTTCTTTTTAAGATAAAATATAGGAAGCATCCCTTTCTCTTTCCAAATATAGACTAATGTTAACTAATAGCATAGCTTATCAAAAAGTATAAATATTTTCTTCTAAATAACTAGAAATGCTTGCTTTTAAAAATTATAGTAATGTTTTAATCTACTTCTTAATTAGATAGAATCGAATTTAAATATTATTATTGACATATATTTTGCATTTTCATAAATAAAAAAATATCTTCTTGTATGGAGTTGAAGTTTTTTTTAATTTTACCATGTAAAATATATTTTTTTTAAAAGATAAGATGATCTTTAGCATTCAACAATAATTTTTCTTTTTTGGATTATGGCTAAAAATATGCTTAGGTATTTACTATGATTTCCTTATAAATTTAATTTAAGAAACTTATTAAACACGAATCCATATTTTTAAAAACAAAGATCTTGACTAATTTGTATTGGTAAATTTAATAAGATATGTTCATCTATTTCAGGATAGTTATGCCCAAGAGAGTAAGAATCCAGCATAAAAATATAAGGGGAAAAACGATTTGTTTTAGAAAAAAAAAATGAAGTTCAATTAATAGTACGAAGATGGGGTTAAATATATAGCTATAAAAGGAAAGTCTAAATTGAGGTAAGAGTTTCCTATTCTTAAGCACATTCCTATTTCGGAAATACTTAAATGGAAAATGAGAAATTAGAAAAGGTAGAAATTAATAATCGTTAGCTTTTACAGGAAAAATCGAAAAAGATATTAAAATGTAATTATTTAAATTAATAAAAAAATCAATAATATTATAATGTTTAAGACATATAATGTGTACGATGACACTTGTGGACAAAGGAGGAAGTTTATTCTAATGCGAGAGGGAGGAGACTTCTAAGATTGGGTGTGAGCATTTCCCAAAATTGAATCTCTCCTCGATAAAGCGACCCTCGATCCAATTCCCCCAATAAAAGATTAAAGGCAAGAAAAAGCTGCTGCCTTTTTTTTTTTTCTTAGTTTGTTTTATTAGTGAATAATTAAATCTTTTTAGGGTATTTATTTGGAGTTGACTCTCGCCATTTCTATATATTCTTCTGTATAATTAAATTCAATTAGCAGGGGAAAACATGATGATTAAGGGCATGCATTTTGAATATAAAAGGTGGGTTTTATAGGTTTTGTTGTAATCCAAAGAGGGTTGACTGTAATTTGATGATATTTCAAGAAGATTATTATAATTAATCTATCCCTTTTAATTCCATTTATTTTTCTTGATGCAATGTTTTAGTTTAGCCAAATTGTACGATAATAACTAAATATAATTAACATAATATAATTAGATTGGAAATAGTTTTTTATAGAAAAAAGCTCAAGAAATTTATAACAAAAATAGTAACAACCCAACAAATGTAAATAAAGATTAGGATGGGTATGATCTATATCAGATTAGGGTATGTTTTTGGAAAATTCCTCAAATCTGATACCAATGATTCGTAAGGATCTGTTAGTGAACTGTCTTAATAAAAAAAAATTGTAAGAATATTATTAATTGATGATCCAACTCATGTAGACTTGGTGTTTGGCCACCACTAATCAACATTTATATGTTGTCTTATTGGAATATTTATAAGGATTAATCAGAATCTTTCTGTCTCGTATACGTTATCCAGGGATGCAATATATTGCATGACATGCTGGAAACCACCAAGCACAATATACATGGCGCCGGCAACTCTATATTGATCTCTCTTTCTTTTTTCTTTCTTTTTCGAAAAAAAAGTTGTTTGATGGATGCTGCATGAAGAACATCTGACGGTCAAGCTCGCTGTGTTTGTTTTTTTAAAAAATATCATTTTAATATATTTTTAAATGAAAAATATTTTTAAAAATAACTTGAATTATGTTCCCAAACAAGCTATAAACATGGGCGAACGAAACAGGATTAAAAAAAAATAACCACAAAGCTATTTTTTATATATAAAAAGAACAATGTCAAACAATGATACCAGAAATAGAAAATAAGAAGAAGAAGAAATATCAGCGATATTAACTTTTTCATACTCGTGATTCATTATGTAGTTATACCAAAAACACTATATATAAAAAATCATGAAACTCAATATCTAGAAAATGAACCAAAAAAAAAAATAGCCTTGACATTTCACCATGAATTTCTAAAAAAAAATATCAAGTATAACCTTATAGAAAATAAAAGTAAGTAAATATATATATATATATATATATAAAGTCTAATTCTATATCAAGTAAATGTTGAAAGGTGGAATTATAAGAGAAATAAAAAAGAACACAAAAAACCCACGAAACGGTGTCTAAACAAAAAATATTTTGTGAATAGAATACAATAAATCTCTCTCCTTAATTAGTTTTTATTAATTAGTAATTTTGGGCATGCTCCAACTTAATAAAGCATGAAAAGATATGTTTGGAAGGAAATATGGTCATTTATTACTTTGTAAAAAGGTGAAAAGAAATATAACTAGCTTTCAAAGAAGAACTACTTTTAGAATAATATATTTATTTAATAGCTACTTCGTTTTAAAACCCGAACAAGAAAATGTCATTTAAAAAGGAAACTTCCTTGTTTTTTAAACAGAGCACTTACCCGTGTTTTTGACAAAAAAGCACACCTACTAATTATTATATGGTTTATTTCTTTAATTAAAATAACAACCTTCTTCATTTACTTGTGCCAATCATGTTTGCCAAATATGTTGGTGTTTACATGATTTTGTGTCAAAGGAGCGGAGGGTTAACGATATAGATAATAAATCTCGAATTTGACTTAAAATATTTATTTTTTATAAAAATCTAAATCCACAAAATATTTTTTTTGGGGATGAGGCATCTTTCGCAAGAAAAAGAAGCATGCATGGTCCTATTTTATTCTCTTATATGATTGATTATATTAAAAATGACATGTCCATATGTTATCAAATTAACTACTCAACTTTTTTTTCAACTTGATAGTTACTTTTATATATATAAAAAAAAAACAGGTCAACATGATGATATGCAAGTTTAAAAAATCAAAAGTTATTTAATAAAAGTGAAAGGCGTTTGTTTAACTATTTTAAAGGTGGTTTTTATTAATGATTTAATATCTAAAAAACAATATAATTTAACCAATTGCTTTAAACATTCATAATTACTGCACAATAACTAGTCACGGAAGATTATTTCTATCATATAGCGCAACATCTACCACCACACAGCTCGTTATACTTTATCTTACACGCTATTTATGAAAATATTTATAATAAAATCGCGGTTATTATTTTAATCGCCACATAATGTTTCCAAGATTTTATATTTAACACCACAACTGTTTCATAAAATTCGAGTAGATGAAAAGAAAAAAGGCAAGTCATCATGAGTCAATTAAACCTCTCAATATTCATATGATGCATCTGTTAATTTCCTGATGCGTACCTCAGCTAATCAAAATATACGTGCGTGTGTGGCCCTTCCGGATGATGACACGTGGATGAATGGACACGTGGCGGGATCGTGGGAAGGATCTTTGGTGTGAACAGCTAATCAAAGTCCATTCGTAGCCAAGTGGCCGACCTTGTGCTTACGTAGAGACGCAAAGAAGATCCAAAGGAGCGTAAGCGCCAAACCCACCCATCCCTGTCTGCGTGATCTAACGGCTGCAAAAAATATTCAGCCACCACAATTAATCGTGTCCGTTCCGTTTCCAGCATAACCACAATTGTTAATGACTTTTGCCCCCAAGTCTAGGCATTGTTTTTGTTGTTGATTTGTAAACTGCAGGTCCATCAGGTTCTCCTTCTCCGTCTCTCTATACTTCTACATTTTGATCTCCGAGCTAAATAGTCTTCTCCATTGCCATCTGCTACACAAAACAATCACATTTGTTCTCTGAAAAAACCCATTAATGTGGCAAATTCGGCACTGAAAATGGTAATGTTGATCATTCACTCTCCCTCTCATGATTTTCTTTCTCTCTGTCTTTCTTTTATGCACTCTTTTCTGTTGTTGTTGGGTGGGGGGGTGGGGCATTTTGTTTAATAGGATACAATGTCGGCACCGCCATGGCTAGATTCATTGCTAAGCTCGTCGTTTTTCACTGTCTGCCGGACACATGGAGATGCAGCGAGGAGTGAATGCAATATGTATTGCTTAGACTGTGCAGGCGATCCATTTTGCTTTTATTGCCGTTCTTCTAGACACAAGGATCATCAAGTAATTCAGGTCAGTTTCCTCACATTTTCCCATTATTTTTGTTTTTTGTTTATATCATTATATCTAGTTCTTCATCGTTTCATGGGTTTAATTTCCCTCCCCCTCCTTTTTTTTTTTGGCAATGAGCAGATAAGGAGATCTTCGTATCACGATGTAGTGAGGGTTTCAGAGATTCAGAAGGTATTGGACATAAGTGGAGTTCAGACGTATGTGATAAACAGTGCTAGAGTCTTGTTCCTCAATGAGAGGCCACAGCCAAAATCTGGAAAAGGAGTTGCTCATCTCTGTGAAATCTGTGGAAGAAGCCTATTGGACCCATTTCGTTTCTGTTCACTGGGATGTAAGGTTAGCATTTTCCTTGATCTTAATCCTCATGGATTCATCTGCTGCTTCATACATTTATCAGATTAATCAGAGTGTGTGTGTCTATATATATATATATATATATATATATATATATATATATGGCTCTCTCACAATTCACCAGGTGGTTACCATTAGTTCATCTAGCACTCTCCATGGCCTGACCCACATCCACACAAACACACACCATCACCATCAGAACCACCCACCATTCATCACCACCACCACCACCACCATCAGCATCATCATCATAGGCATGTACATGGTGGCTAGTTATCTCACCATTCAAAATCAAACCTCTACCACCCGCGCTGTCACCGTTTCCACCATGGTAAAATAAAACTTCAGCAATAATATGGTTTGGCATTGTTAATTATCATTGGATGAATTATATATCGTGGTGCTGTTTGTTTGACGTCATCTTTAAAAACTTAGCTTGGAGGAGTAAAACGAAATGGTGATGCGAGCTTTAGCTTAGAGGCTAAGAATGGGGCATCAATGGAAAGAAGAGAAGGCTTTTCCGGCGAGGAAGAAGACTTGCGTGGCGGCTTACAGCAACAAGACATGTATCCGGCCACGCCTCCACCACCGCCTTCAAGTGCGAGGAGAAGAAAAGGCATTCCACATAGGGCACCTTTTGGGTCCTAGCTAAAAATTTACCCTCGCCCATATATATTACAGACTAGCTAGTAGGAGGAGGAGGAGTGTGTTCAATCAAACCCATTATTTCTTGCGCAAACCACTCTCTCTCCCTCTCTCGCTCTTCCTTGAGGGGTCATTTTCGTAACTATTGAATTGTAGGGTATACCCCTTTTGGTTGGGGAGCCCGAAAAACAAAGGGGTTAGTAAGTTTCCCTTTTAGGTCGGGGTCCCATACACACAAAATTCTCTTGTGAAGATGCAATAATTCACATTTGTTATTGATAGTTGCAAGGTGTACATTGTGATTAAGAAATTAAAGCAAGTCTTTGTGGAGTCCGTTTTATAGTTTTCTGGGCCCACAGCCACATGGGCCGTTTACATAAAGAAACACCAACAGCTTTCTTCCTCTTTGTTTAATATATAATAATAATTTAAGCTTTTTTTTTCTTGAATTCTTTCTTCCTTGTCCTTTTTGCTTAATGTAAATTACTTTCCATGAAAACCAAGGTGGTCGAAAACGACGGGTCGGGGATGAACTAGGTTTTCAGTTTTGTTGGACAATTATAGCCAGAGGAATTAGGTGGGGTGGAGGTTCGAATGATGGACGGCTTGACGGGGGAACCCAAGAAGTGCATCTTCCGCGATTCAGCAAGAGAGAAGTAGGTGGATAATCATGCGATGGCTAATTAATAAATGAAATAACGAGGCTTGTTTCCAGCCTCATGTGGATAAAAGGGACAGCACGAGCACATGAAAAGGCAGTTAATATCTCATATCTCGACCGACCATCTAATTTGTCATCCATACACCGTTCGATGGCTGATGGGTTTCTCATGTTTCTTCTCTCTTACTACAACCTCGAACGTGTCTTACCTTCCATGCTTCCATCCTTAAACCGCGCTTCGCTTCGCTCAAGATTATACGCCCTGTTTGGGAGGACGATTGTGGTTGTTTTTGAAAGTATTTTTTATTTAAAAATATATTAAAATAAATTTTTTTATTTTTTAAAAATTATTTTTGATATCAGTACATCAAAATAATTTAAAAACATAAAAAAAAATTCATTTAAAATGAAAAATATTTTCAAATTTTAGGGAAACGGCGGTACAACCGCTCTCCCAAACAACTTCTATATATTTGTGGTGTTTATAATTGTATTTCAAAAAAATTAAAAAAAATGAAATTTTTTATTTTAAATTATAAAAAATAGTTTCTTAGATTATTTTCATCTGTTGATATTAAAAAAAAATTATTTTGATACATTTTTAAATGAAAAATATTTTTAAAAACAACTTTAATCACACTCTCAAACAGTTATTATATATTATATACACATGTTTTTAATACTTTAAAGTATTTTCAAAAAAGTTTGTGTGTGTATATAATCAAATAAATCAATAGTGCATGGTCTCTTCTATTCTCTTGGATCATAATTGAAATTGAAACTAGAGGATGTAAATTTAATATTAAAATATAAAAATAGAATTGGATAAAAACAACAACCATATGACAAAATAAATAAATAAATAACTTCACGTATGAAAAATGTTAGAAAGTCATTGTCATGGTTGAAAAGGCAGATAAAGAAATTGAGATGACATCTTCTCCTTGTAATCACCGGTCCTCAACGTTGTATCCTTGGCAATGCGCGCACGCTATGCACTCAGGAATACGTTTAATTTAATTGCTTGCGGATGCAAATAATTATCTTATGCCGATGGTTCCCATCATCCCCGCCAATATTTCAGAAGAACTCTACTGCTAATTGGGCGTCATCTAGAAGTAGAGTGGTCCAAGATTTATATCCTTTTTAAAAATATTTTTTTTCATAAATATATTAAATAAATTTTTTATAAATTATTTTTAACATTAACATATAAAAATGATTTAAAAAATAAATATAAAAATAATCAAATATTTTGAAATAATCAAACACCAAAAAATTTTAATTTAAAATAAAAAATAAATATAAAAATAATCAAATATTTTGAAAAACGTTTTTGAAACACAGTAACAAGCATCCTAAAAACAGTGTTTAAGAAGCTTTTTAAATGTTTTTTTTAAAAAATGATTTTTTTAAATAAAAAATACTATAAAATACAACAATAATCATAGTATCATAATAAACACAGTAAGAACAAAATAAGAGAGGATTTTCAAAATCAATCTTTCAACGTCTTTGCGTGAGCGCGGACACCCTATGGCCTATATTTTCTATTATAAAAAAATAAAAAAATAATGGAGGGGTAGTTCTTCCATCTCCTACAGTCAACCGGAGTGGGGGGGGCAATGTGTGTGGACCTCTTGACTTGACCTAAAAAGACCCTGGGCCGACCCTGCTCGAACCCTAGGATTGGAGTGGCCGACCCTGCTCGAACCCTAGGTTTGGAGTGACTTGCGGAGCCTTTCTTCTTTCTTGCTTGATTTTTGCTCCCAAATGCTCTTTACTTTAGATCTCGAAATCAATACAAAATTTTGCCAAGGTATACATTACACGGCTGTAAATTTCTCTCACTTCGAGAAATTTCAAAATCTCTCTCCACCCGAAAAGCCATTCAATGGAGGAGTCCTGTAAGTGCATAAGCCCACTAAAGGCCCTATTACATAGCCCATCTTTTAGGTCCAAGCAAAGCTCTATGGGCTTGGCTAGGAGCAGTCCATTGATGAGAAATTAATAATTTCAACCTCAAATGAGAGAAATTGGGTTTGTCTTGAGCATCGAGGAGGAGATAAATTGGATAATATTTCTCTTTAGATTGGGTAGGACAAGACTCTTCTAAACTTAAAATTATTTGAGAACTCTTAAATTTCATTTATGATATTCTTATATTTTAAAGCAATTAAAATCAAGTCTTTCTATTATTATTCTCTAGATTCCCTCCATACTTTGCATGTAAAAACTATTATATAACTTAAATACCCGCAATTTTAGTTGTCTTTATCCTAAGTAACCAAGTTGATTTTTATATGAAAATAATTTTAAATTATAAAAATAAGATTTAATATCGTAGTTTCCATTCTCCATTTAGAAAGTTTGCTCACAAGTTTAATTTTTATGTGAAATTAATTTTAAATTATAAAAATGAGGTTTAATATCATAGTTCGAGCCTACTTTACAAGTCATTTATTGTTTACCTAGTTAGCATTAGGTCTTGCACTAGATATCTCGTAACTAGATTTTTTTTTAGCTTATTTATTTATAATTCTTGACCCCTTATTATTATTATTTACAAAGTAAAAGCTGAACAAAATACTACGTCTAACTCATGTCAGTTTCTATTTTGATAAGACTCGTTGACTTATTATTGACCTTGTTCTTGGTTATCATACTAGGCCTACATCAGTCTCTAAAATTATATGACATGTTGACCTAACTATTAAAATCCAAGCTTTTATAATTAGAAGAAAAAACTTGATGTTAACTTGAAAATAATTTGTATATGTTTGTTTTGTTTTTTTATAAAATAAATACTTATGAAAACATACACACTTAAAAGTTGAAGGCCTAGTTTTATGAAGTGAAGTTAATATGAATATGAAGTCAATTAAATAAAATGAAAATAAAAGAATACATGGATAAATAGTAACCATGCATGAATAGTGTAATATATATATAGTCAATACAAATAAAAAAAATGCATGGGTAGATAGTAACCATGCATGAGAAGTGCGCGCGCGCGCATGTGTTCATTTTAAATCGTAAGAGCAAGTCCAATGGCAAGAGCCATTTTTAAGAGCCAAATTATAGAAATGACTCTTTGAATAATGTATAAATGACTCTTGAGTTGATGTTGTCTCCAATGGTAAGAGCCATTTTTAAAATCCATTTTGAATAGCCATTTTTTTTAATCTTATTTTAAATAAAATTCAATTATTTTATATATAGTTTAATTATACAATTAATAGGAGTAAATTATATAATTAAATAATTGCTTTTGAAAAACCCTCAAACAATAAAATTATTTTTTTAATTATATTTAAATTAAAAAAAAATTAAATATAATTAAAAGACCCACAATATTTGAAATTTAAGCTACTTATTGTATGTTTTTTTAAGTAATTTGTATATTTTTTATGGTTGCTGTATTTGAAGTTAATTAAAATTACTTATTGTCTTTGAGTGTTAGAAAAACTTAAAAAAATAAATGAACACATTAATAAATAACCAATAAGCTCAAACATAATTGATTAAAATACATTCCATTATAAATAATTCAATCAAATTAATTACAAATTAATACCCCTATTTTTTATGCTAACTATTATTATAATAATAAGTATTATATAATTATTATTATTATTATAATACAATAATTATTAATAATAATTGATTATTATTATAATTAACAATAATTATTAATTATTATTATAATAATTATTATTATAATAAAAACCCACCCCCTATCCGTCCCCCCATTAAAGCTAAAAAACCCTACCCCATTCCCCAGTCCATTCTTATCTTCTCCATCTTCTCCACTTGGCCGCCGCCCCCCTCCTCCCGTCCACTCCTCTGTATTTTGAGTTATTTTAAACACCCCTCCACTTTCTTTGACTCTTTCACTTTCTTTTAATCTCTCAATTAAGTATCTTTGACACCCAGATCGAAATACCCCATCTTTTCCCATTCCAATCTCAACTCGATAGCGCCTCCTCTTTGTATTTTTGGCCAAACAAATATCTCCTCATTTCTATTTCTGCTAATTAACTCATTTTTAAAAATTTATTCAACTTATTGCATTTCTTCTCTTTTCCTTTTCTTCGAATCTTCTTCTTCTTCGTTGCCCCCCTCCATCTCCCTTTGTTGTTGTTGTTGTTGTTGTTGTGTTTTCATTGATTTTGTTGTGTTTTCGTTGTTATATTTTCATTATTGTTGTTCTGCAACGGTAATTCCAACGGCTACTTTTATTTTGGCTCTGCATTCTCTCATCTGTGGGAATGGCTTCTCAGTTAAAGAAATGCAAAATGCCTCTCGGGATGCCTCTCCCGTTGGAGGCGTTAAATTAAACAACAAGAGCTAAAATTTAAAAATTTTGGCTTTGCCTCTCGGGATGCCTCTCCCGTTGGAGGCGTTAAATTAAACAACAAGAGCTAAAATTTAAAAATTTTGGCTTTGCCTCTTGGGATGCCTATTGCGTTGGACTTGCCCTAACAAGTAAAACCTATGGAGATAAGAAGAAAATGGAAGGGGGGGAATTAAGCTTACCTTAATGTTGGTTCTGGACAAGGGAGGAGTTGTGGTCACTTTTAAAAAATAATGGTAGACTTGTTAACCTTAAGAAGGAATATAGAGAAAGATAAAGAATGATAGATTAATAAGTTATCTTTTATTCTTTTTCAATGCTTAAGGCTAGAAACCAAGGAAATGATTATTAAAGAAAAGGATAAGAGACTAACTTGGTGATAAGAATCAACTAGCTACACTAAAAGACCCATTAAAAGTACCAATTGAGCCAATTATGAGGTTAAGTGTTAAAAAGCTTAAAAATACATTTAATGGCCTAATCCATGATATTTAGCCCAAAATAATCTTCAATACTTCTACAATTGATGATCAAACCTTAATTTATTTGTTCCATGCAAAAAAAAGTGTTGATCCATGGGCCCAAGACATTCCATTATTTAGATAGTAATAGAGAGAGACTACAATAAAAAAAAAGATTATTAGTTGTCAAGTTTTTTCATATTCAATAAGCATAACATGGTAGCAAAGGAAGAAGATTGGATTATTATTGATTTCTCCACAAATCTATATGTGTTTATGTGAGGATTTCTCGCATATATTGTTTTTCATACAATTGTCTTTAACTTATCAAATTAGATTGTCTTAATGGTGTTATTCCTTATACTTCTAGTATGTAATTCCTTAAAATTATTGAATTTGGTTTTTATTCCAATGACTTTGGTTATTTGAATTATGTAATAATTATCAAAATTTTATTATCCTTAAATATCATTTAGGTAATCATTGTCAAGTTTGCATTTGTTGATATTAAAACAAAGTTATACAAATTGATCATATCTATCTTTCTTGAAGTCTCTATGTTAGTTTTATTTACATCTAATTGTTATGATGTAGTGTAAAAAGGAATTTCAATTATTGTCAAGTTAATAGTACATTACATATATAAAAAAAGATTTAAAATTGCGTACTGTGAAATCATCCACAAAGCAAAAGTTACACAAGTTAGAATTTGAGACTTAAGGAAATACACCATAATATGGTATTTATCAGGGTATTAGGTATCTAAGTCTTAGATAATTTATTTCAAGGTTATTTGAATGCATGTAGGTTTGGGTAATTTTGAAAATTAGTTTATTTGAGGTTAGTTTGCATCAACCATTTTTTATTTCGCTACAATTACTTTTGGTTAAATTCATAATCAACTAATATTTTAAGGTTTCGTAGATTTTTTTATTACTTTTTTTCTTTATTTTGTATTAGTTTTTGTGTTATTTTTGTCACAGTTTTGATATCATTATTATTGTCATATTCGTAACTTGTTTTTGTTGCAATTTTTTATATCTTTTTTCTTGATTTTTTTAGTAAAAAAATCTTAAGATTGATGTTATGAAGTTTTTTTCCTTTATTTATCCAAGTATGGTTCCTTAAAAAAATTGACAATAAAAGTATGATAGGTAAAAGAAAAAAGATGAGCATATGAGTGAAGTAACATCTATTAAAGTGTAAACATATAAAGGGGTGTATAAGAAAATACTTTCTCATTACTAATATGATTTCTTATATTTTGATGGTGTCTTTTAAGGGTGATACATAGCCACTAAAAGAGAGGGATAATCAAACTTTTATGATTCGAGTTTGCATGTTTTATGTTTAGTTGACAATAGGATTTTGAAACATGATTTTGATTATGCTTACTTTTATTCAAGGTATGTTGTCGTAGTTATTTTAGAACTCAGTAATGTGGCTTGTAAAAGCTAAGAATGCATAAGTTTAGGGCTTGAAATGATCATTCTAGGTTTGACAAGGTTTCTAGCATTTGTGGGTTCGAGTTCTTGATGTTCATCTAATGAACATCATCCTAAGTGATGATTTTAACTTATGTTTTGACTAGTTTTTGGTATAATCATATTCACATGTCATTATTAGCAAATAATCTAGGTTGGTTTCACATCGATAAATATTATTTATGGATTTTAATCTTAGGGTATTGGTTTAATATCAAAACCTCTTTCTACCAAGTCATGGAAATTAGGTAAAAATCAAAGTCAATACTTCTTTGATTATTGATGTGCATATGATTTTGAACATTCTCACATATCCCTTTGCTCGAAAACCGCTCTGAATTAATCCCTATATTTATAGGATTCAAGATGAATGTTCTTCGTGTTCTTCCTTTTTGTTTAAGTTTGATTTGTTTTGGTTTTAAAAAATCATTTTTTTTATGTTTTTGTTAAGTTTAATCTGTTTGGTTTTCAATTTGTTTTTTTGGTTTGTTTTCGGGTTAATCCCTACCGAGTGAACTGGGTAAGGGTCAATTGAATTGAGTTAACCAGCTAAGTGGATTGAGTCGAGTCAACCCGATCGAGTTGACCCAAGGATAAAGGTTTATTTGTTCTTTTATTTCGTGTTGAGTTTTGAGCTTAAGTGTATGTTTGACAACACACACTTAAGTCTATTTTGAAAGTTTTATTTTTTACATAAAAAATATTTTTTAGTCAATATGGTCTTATGAAAAATATAAGAGATAAAAAATAATTTTTATATGTTGCATATGACCAAACATCCCAAAAATAAGTGCATGTTTTAGGGCCTGTTTGGGAGAGCTGTTGTGGTAGCTTTTTAAAGTGCTTTTTGTGCCGAAATATATCCAAATGATATTTTTTTATTTTTTAAAAATTATTTTTGATATCAGCACATTAAAATGATCTAAAAACAACAAAACATATTTATTTAAAATAAATAATAAAAAAATAAAAAAAGCAAAAGCTGCGGCACGGCTTGAAAAAAGCCGTGCCAAACAGCCTCTTAGTCCAAATGATTTTAGGTTTTTTATGGAGTTTTGCATACATACAGGGATTTCAATAATGATTTTATTAAATCCTTGAGAATTTGGCTAACATTTTAAAAAATCAAACCAATCTTCCTTTAATTAATGAGAACAAAGGTAAATATTCTGATAAAATATAGGACCTACGAGTATCCTAGCATTAAAAATATTAGAGATTAACTTGAAAAATTCTCAGAGTTATGTTAAAAATTTATCAATTTTAATTGAGAGTATTTTACCAGCGTAAACAAATTAAGAGTACGGACTAGGTGAACTCTGTCAAAGCACTTGTATAGACTCTCTAGATAAAATGTTTTTTTATATCTTTTCATATAGGTTTGTGAAAATAATTTATTTATGATTTTTCTATTTTTTGAATTATAGTTTTCTTTATTTTTGAATAAAAACTTTCCTTAACAATTATAACAAGTTTTTATTTAAAATCAATGCTTTTTATAAAAAAAAGTGTTTTAGAAAAATAAATGTTAAATGCATTAATAAGAAAATGAATCCTTATTAAAAATACATTTTTTAGTTAAAATAATCATATCTTTTAAAATATATTATTTCTAATTGTGCTATTATTTTTTTATAAAAAACTTACGGTTTTTGTGATGATATCACTGATTACTTTATCAATAATTATATATTATCCCAATATAAATTATTTTTAAAGTGTTTTTTCGGAATAAGAATAAATATCTATTTTTTATTTTACATTTTTTAAATTTACTTTTTATATATTTTTTCATATAGGTTCATGAAAATAATGAATTTATATTTTTTAATTAAAACTTGCTGTCACAGTTATAATAATTTTTTACTTAAAAACAATGCTTTTAAAAAAAATGTTTTCTTGTAAAAAATAAAAACTAAATACATAAATAAAAATGTTTTATTTATTAAAAATATACGTTTTTTTTAGTTAAAATAATCGTAATTTTCAAATATGTTTTTTTTTCTAATCACTATACTTTTTTATTTGATTATGTTAATAGTAAAAAAAAATACATGATTAAAAATGATTCTCTTATAAAATTTTTTTATAAATATTTATTTTCTATTATATAAGTAAATAAAAAATGATTGTTTTAAAAATATGGCAGTGTTAAACAATTGCAAGAGGCGTGCTCACGATCCGTCATCTGCTCACGATCCAAGAAGCAAAAGTCGCACATGTGACATGCCCCACCTACTGTTGGAATTTTAAGTCTCTGATTACACTGCAGACAATATGAGAGTGACAATACTACCCACACTTCACCATCTCTACAGATACCGTAGAATAGATTCTACACCACAAACTAAGCCCCCCTCTCCTCCACCTGAATCTTTTTAGTGAAAAAAATCATGTCGTCCAAGTGTTTCAGCTTCCATCCACACCTTTCTTCCACCTCTTTAATCACCAAAAACTCGAGACTTTCTCTATCATTGACTGCAAAACTAAATGCAACACGTATCCAAAACCAAGTCCACCCTTTCCTTCCAGCAAGAAAATACTCCAGGTTGACCCCGATGGCATCAAGCCAATCCTCAAGAAACGATTCGAAACCTGACCCATTTGAGCCCGATCCAGCACTTACGAATGATGATCTCAGACCAACAACACCTGCTGAACGGACATTTTCCGGCTGGGAAATGGCCAGTCTTTGGATCGGTCTTGTTGTGGGTGTGCCGTCATATTACTTGGCAGGTAGTCTTGTCGACCTTGGCATGGCATGGTGGCAAGGAATTGCAACAGTTGTTGCTGCCAACATAATCCTATTAGTCCCGTTAATCTTAACAGGTCATCCAGGCACACGCTACGGCATCTCTTTCCCGGTCTTGGCAAGATCTTCCTTTGGAATTCGCGGCGCGCACATTCCTACTCTGCTTAGAGCATTGGTTGGTGGTGGCTGGTATGGTATCGAGACTTGGATTGGTGGTGAGGCAATTTTCGTTCTTCTACCACAATTCATCAAAGAATCTTCATCTTCTCAGTTCTTACCTTGGCTTGGCACTTCTCCATTAGAATTTGCTTGCTTTATTGTTTTCTGGGTAGCTCAATTAGCTATAGTTTGGAAGGGAATGGAAGGAATTAGAGAGCTTGAGAAGTACTCTGCTCCCATTTTAATCATACTCACCTCTTGTTTGCTCACTTGGGCTTACGTGAAAGCCGGTGGTTTTGGTCACATGCTCTCTATTTCCTCCAAGCTGTCTTCATCTGAGTTCTGGGCTCTGTTCTTTCCTTCCCTGACCGCCAATATAAGTTTCTGGGCTACTCTTGCACTTAACATTCCAGATTTTACACGATATGCCAGGAGCCAAACTGATCAGATTCTTGGCCATGCTGGTCTTCCAATCTTCATGGGAGCATTTACATTTGTTGGTCTAGCTGTAACCTCATCCACCAAAGTGATTTTTGGCCGTGTGATATCTAATCCAATCCAACTCCTTGAGCGAATTGGAGGGCTCACAACAATGATCCTGGCTATCTTTGGAATCAGCCTAGCCACAATCACAACAAACATTGCAGCAAATGTCGTAGCACCTGCCAATGCTCTTGTAAATCTTAGCCCTTCAAAGTTCACATTCAGGAGAGGTGCTCTCTTAACTGCATTACTTGGCATTGCTTTTCAACCTTGGAGGCTTCTGCAATCGAGCGAGAGTTTTGTATATACCTGGCTAGTTGGCTACTCGGCTCTCTTGGGTCCAATCGGGGGCATAGTTTTAGCAGATTATTATCTTATTCGAAAGACTGATTTGAGTGTCAAGGATTTGTATTCTTTGAGTCCTTATGGGGCATACTATTATTCAGGGGGCTATAATTTGGCCGCAATGGCAGCTCTTCTTGTTGGGATTTTGCCAGTGATACCAGGTTTCCTGCAGAATGTTGGAGCTGTTTCAAGAATTCCAGAAACTTTCGTGGTCATCTACAACAATGCTTGGTTTTTTAGCTTTTTCTTGGCAGGTTTTCTGTATTGGTCTGTGTCCGTTCTGACAGGAAAACAGAAGAAGTCACTACTACCTAGAGATCCCCTCTTGCCTGGTGAAACCTGAGCTTATACGAAAATTACTTACGGTTTGCTAAGAACACTTATAAATCACATTTTCTATTGTAAGTTCATCGATAGTATTTGTATTTTGTAAGGCTTTAGGGACCAAAACGTGTTTTTTCTGCCAAGAAAATGCGCTCTGATCAATGTAAATGTAGAACCTGGTCCTGTTTGAGGTTGTTTTTCAGTGATTCTCTCGTTCTAATGACTCAAATTCCTCTGAAATAAACGTGGACTTTAAAGTCCAGCAGCTTCTGCCCATTAAAGGATCGGGTTCCAGTGAAACATATATCAGCAGAGCACCTTCAAGCTTCAATCGACTCCGAAATCATGCGAGACAGTACCTATTTTTACTGTAAAAGCAGTGTTTAGTTAATCTATATGTTTTCCTGAGTCGCATGAATAAACAGAGAATCTATGGATAATCATTCTGTTAGGGTTTTACTCTTTTATTGAACGATGCGCGTTTTTTATGGGGAAAAAAATATACATTTTGGTAATTTTCAAAAATTATATATGTTCCCTACTAGTTTGCATTCTGATTTTAAATTTTCACGTTTTAGTCCCATGAATAGACTGAGAACTCATCCTTTCAAACGTTGGCATGCCTTGACTTTTTAAAATAACCCATTGGGTTTTTTTTTTTTAATATAAAACTATTATTTTACTAAAATTATTTAAATAAAATTAAAGCTCTGGATGAGAATATTAAAAATTATTTTATGAATAATTATATATTAACTTAGTGTATATATATATATATATATATTTTTTTTTTTAAAAAACAATGTTTCTCATGAGTATGAAATGTCTATTTTGCTATTCTTTGTCAATTGTTTTAGTTAATTATATTAAATCGAATTTTATTTTATTTTTATATATGCATTTAAAAAATTAAATTGAAACTTGCTTTTCAAAACATAATAATTGTTTTATTAAAAAGATAATATTTTTTTATTAATAAAATATTCTTTTCAAAATAAATTAAAATATATGAATAAGAAGAGAGAGTTTTGATTAAAAAGGTATATTTATTTTTATTTAATTAAAATCATTGGAAATTGTTAAGAATATTATTTTAATTACATTTAGTTTTTATTTAAACAAGTCACGTCGCTAACAAAAAAAATGGTTTGTTAAAAGAAAACATGGATAAAAAAAATAATTTTTGCTGAAAAACACGTTTGTAACTAATCTAATAATAATGATATAATAATAATAGCAGTCATATTATTAACAATAATGCTAATAATATTGGACATTTAATCTATTTAACACCTCATTAAATAGTTTGTAATTAATAACTAATCTTGGTTTTTCTCGTTTTATTGATTTAAAAAGTTTTACACCTCTGAGAAGAGCTTCTTTTTTTATTAGATTTTTATTTAGTGATTCATATTTTTATCTTTTTATATAATATTATTTAGTTTGGTGTATAGCATGATTGTTTTTCTTTTCTTTATTCAATGTATTTTTAATCCTTAAAATTAAAAAGAAATTATTTTATTAGTCTTTAAGATCTTGTTTTATTCGACTCAAAAAACCTTTTTATATTAAATTGTAAAAAACTTTAGATAAATTGTTTATTTTATTATGATATATTATATTTTTTGTTTTTAAATATAATATTATATAAAACAAATCTCGTACATCTAATTGGCCTATAATTAAATAAAAAAGAATTTTGATTTTTTTTAAAATTCAACAGAGTCTAGAAAAATTCAATACAATAGTTAAATAAAACTGATTCACAAGTTTGATAAATTAAATTAAATTATATTATGTATTGTTTTATCTTGTTTTGATTTTTTTTCCAGTGCTATAAAAAAACACATAAGCTCACACACACACACACACACACATATATATATATATATATATATTTGTCAGGATGGTGATGATAAATCAATTATACTCCATGGGCTTAGTTTGATCCAAACAGGAAAATTCAAAAAGAGGCCCAAGATTAAGCTTTTGGAGATTTTAGTCGCGCCAAAAGTCACTTGAAGTAGGGTTTCAGAATCAGGCTCTTCCAATTCTCATTTCTTGTTTTTTTTTTTTTTTTTTCCTTTTATTTTCGACGGAGAAGAAGAAATCAAGGCACTAGCTAGCTATGGAGCTTAAAAAATAAGACCCCCTCTTCCATAAATAAAGCATTTTTCTTTTTGCTTTATTTCCTCACTGCTTCTTCTTCTTCTTTGTTTTAATTGAAGTGTTTTAAGTTAGGAAAATGGTATCCCCAAAACAACTCCTCTCAACCATCGAATCCACACTTCTAAATCCTTCGCCACCGTCAGCATCGGAGAGAGTCGAACTAATGCACGCTATTCGCAGCTCTCTCCCGTCTCTGCAAGCGCTCCTCTTCTACCCGGTACGCTCCTCCGTGTTAATTAATATTTATTTATTTCTTCATATATATATATATATATTTATACGTTTGTTTTGTTTTTGTAGCCACCCAAACCATCGGACCGCGCACAAATCGTCCAGTCGAAAGAAGTTAGGCTGCCGGATTCACCAGCGATATCACTAGATGATCAGGATGTGCAAATTGTGAGTTTCAATTTGTGATAGTTGGTAGTAAATAATCTCTTTTTTATTTTCGGTGAATTGGAATTGGCTCATGTTAATTCCTAGCTGAGCTTCTCACTAATAAACCTCATTACTCAGGGCTTGTATCGTTGTTTTTATAATGGTAGAAGAACTAACGACCTGGGACATAAAAAAATATGATAAAATTCTGATTATTGATAGGGAAAATTTTGAAAACAGCTTTTAAAAAAGAAAACAAAAAAGAGAAAATGGAGGACAACAACGTTACCAAATGGGCCCTTTGTAGCTGTTAATCATGTTTACTAGTATGAATTTTAATTTCTTGCTGAATGAACTTACTATCATGTCTTTATTACTAATAAACATGACTGGTAGCTTCTAAGTACCTATAATTAGCAGCTAAAGTGCAATGACTTATCTTCTGTGTACTTGGGGAATTAAGCCAATATCATGCATGTGAATACTATGGGACTATACGCTAATTTGTATTTATAATCTCGTAATGCTTAATGCATGACGTATCACTGAATAAAGTTATTCATTGTCAAGTTTTTTATTCATGCCTCACAAGTTTTTACAATTTGAAAATCAAGTATTCTTAGTCCTCCTTATTTAATTTAGGTCTAATATATTGTTGCTTCTCTCTCACCATATGTTGAGTCTATTTTTTCTTTTCTTACTTGCTGCTTGATCTTTTGTGCTTATGTTCGATTGTAGGCATTGAAATTGAGTGATGACCTCCATCTCAACGAAATAGAGTGTGTTCGATTGCTAGTTTCTGCCAATCAAGAGGTAAATCTTGATTTTACTTCTTTGTCTCAAGTTTTCACTGACTCATGCTCTTATTCATGTTTCTTCTTTTCATTTCTAGTGGGGTTTAATGGCACGGGAGCCATTGGAAATTCTGCGGCTTGCAGCAGGACTTTGGTACACCGAGAGACGAGATCTAATAACAGCTCTGCATATGCTATTAAGGGTGCCTCTACTTCTGTTTCTTTTAAATTGTTTAGTGCCTTTCTAGGTTTTCTAAACCTTTTTCTGCAGGCTGTAGTGCTTGATAGAGGACTTGAAGATGATATCGTGTCAGACATCCAGAAGTATCTTGAAGATCTAATCAATGGTGGGCTTCGACAGCGATTGATTTCTCTTATAAAGGTTTGATCTTTTGACTAGTTTTGTTTACCAATGTCTTCTCAAACTTGATTAGGCCTAATGCTTGCACATTTATAACATTATATACCAAAATGCCCTGTGTAAGGTGAGTGTGTTAGTGAATGTGTTTTGAAAGGTCTCTAGTGTCCAAATAGGTTTGAACCAAGTTGGATTAGTCTCACCTTTGGTTGGGAGCAACATGTATTTTAGAAATGGTTGTTTACTCAAGTTAATTTCCATTCAATCTCTGTTTTACCTGTGCTAAAGTATTTGAATCTTGGTATGAAGCAAGTTGAACTTAACTTAAATTTGACCCTTTTCAAATACATTATCAATATAACTATTTGAAAGTGCATATATCTATTAATGTAAGCACCGAGTATCTCCACTTTCGAAAACAAGAGTAACAAAGCATATACGAGTATTTGATAAGGCTGATTTTTGTAAAACAAAATCCATGTTCTAATTTCTGAATCATTTGTCTATTTACTTCTTTTAGGGGTGTTCTTTGGTTTTCATGAATCTTATGATCCAGTTAACTTTCTAATTCACAAGTTTTTTTTTTGTTGGGTACTGGTCTCGATTCATGGAATAGTTGAGAGTTTTATAGTGTTTTTGTAGGCTTGGTGCCTGGATCTTCCCTTCCTCTTGTGCTTCTATTCTATTTTTATCATGCCACTTCTTCTACCATGAACTCGTTTTTTTTCCCAGCTGCTGAATCAAAAAATATTTCTACCCTAATTACTGCAGATCCATTAATGAAGTTCCTAACCCCCAGTTAAACCACTACTAGATTAGCATCAATTCTTGTTTCCTAGATCATCGTCGTGCTCAGTTTTAGTTCCGTGCCTTTGTTTTTCTTTCTTGATAACATTCTAAATTCATTAGCGATTCCTTTGGTTTTAGCAAGTCATTACTTGAACCTGAGCTTATCTTCTATGCTAGCAATATCATTTGTTCAGGTCTTGCTTATTGATCTTGGCTTTGGCAATAATGTAGTAGGGAGGGGGTTATGCCGTATCTTATGTGTGAAATTCCAATCCTGACAGGAAAATAGAATATTTGCAATCTAACTGAGGTTTAAATGCTTGCTTCCCTATTATTCTAGTCCCTTTTTGTGCTAGCATCTTAGATGTTGCTTTGGGTCTCTGCAACTCCTATTGAACTTTCAATTGATAAAAGGGTCTTAGAAGTACATAACACATTGAAGTTTTGTACCTTCAATCTGCCTAATTCACTTAATCCGAGTGGACTTTCAACCTGTAACTTTAGCTCACAGTATGATAGTAGCTTATGGAGTTGTTGCTCCACTGGATTAGTTGCCAAACACTTTCTCTTTGGAAAACTTGTTTCCTCTTAACTGCATATAATGCACCTTTGAAGTCATCTTAGCTTGATGCACTGCTTGAGTAACTTAGTTTCGAATCATGTTGTTGGGAGTCAAGCATGCAAGAAATAAATGCACTTGATCTCATTGATATGGCATTTTGACATTATAAATTTTCAAAATGATCACAAAGTAATGAACTATCAGAAACATCTTTATTTGCCTCTATTTATTGACTCTAATATTTGTTTTCTTGCTATAAAGAATATTGATATTTCGGGTAGCAGGACATGGAATTTAATATTTTCAGATTGTAAAATAAGCTTCTAGCTTCTGCTTTTGTTTAACTGTGCATTTATCTCACCTGCCTTTTGCCATTTTATATGATCATCTCTGTTATTTTTGTGTCATATAGTAACCAAATTGATATCTCTTTGTTTTTAGGAACTCAATCTGGAAGAACCAGCTGGTTTTGGTGGGCCTTTATCTGAGCATTATGTCCTTGATTCTAGAGGTGCTCTTGTTGAGCGTCAAGCTGTGGTTTGTAGAGAGAGATTGATACTTGGACATTGCCTTGTCCTCTCTGTTCTTGTTGTGCGGACAAGTAAGATTCTGAGAGTTTTTCGAGAAATTTCCCTTGTGAAATATTGTTTTGTTAGTATAATTATTAGAGAATAATATAAATCATATTCTTGGACCTCACCTAATAGCTTAAGCTTTTAGGTGAGATGGTTCCTTAACATGGTATGTTAACCCAGCGGTTATGAGTTCGAATCTCACCACCCTTATTCTATTTGATAAAAATCAAGCACAAGGTAGAGTAAGTCTGTGTGCAAGTTTCAAGCCCAAAGAGCTTTCACTTGAGAGGGTGTGTTAGAGAATAATATAAATCATATTCTGGGCCTTACCTAACAGCTTAAGCTTTTAGGTGAGATAGTTCCTTAACAATAATACTTGTGAATAGTGACTCAAGTATACAAGTTTATACTTTATAAATTGTATAGTTTCTTTTTGCCATGTGCATGGTCCTTTAGGGAGTTAATTCTTTAGTGTTTAGTAAAAGTTTCGCAACTTTTGGGCCTAATAAATATCTAGTTTCCTTCCCTCATAGGATAACATTAAAAGGACAAGTCCTGTTTCCCTCTTAACTGGTGTTTTCTTTTTGTGTGCTGGGTTTGGGTGGAGCACACAATAAAAAATTGCAATGCATGCCTCACAAGTAGTCAAGTATTCATACATGGTCAAATGTGTCAAATTAATGTACCCTTCGGTGTCCTTTCCCTTTATCGTCAAACTTAATATAGATGGAGATAAATTTTTGGTTGAGATTTTATCTTTTGAGATGAAATAGAAGCAAACAATACTTCCCTTTTTTCCTTTGAGAGTGAAAAGTTTATTCATTTGACATGCTTTAAAATTTCTTCATTACAGGTCCTAAAGATGTAAAGGATATTTTTAATTGTTTAAAAGATAGTGTAGCAGAACCTGTGGAGGGCACCAACACGTTAAAACATCAGGCATGACTTTATTTTCTGTTGACTGTGCAGTTTTATGTTCATTGTTTTTTTTTTATGGAGGAATATTACCTGGGATGATTTTGTTTATTCCTTTTCCAATCTGCTATGTATAAAGTTACTAAGAGTTTCTTTTCACATTTTCCGTTTGTGCAGATTACATTCAGTCTGCTTTTCTCTCTTGTAATTGCTTTCATATCAGATGCTCTGAGTGCTGTTCCTGATAAAGGATCTATCCTGTCTCATGATGCTTCTTTTAGAAAAGAATTTCATGAAACTGTAAGATGAATGATGATGAATTGTAATTTTCTACTCATCATCAATAGTGACGGTTTATAATGTTTTGATAATCTTGCATACTCATTGCTCAGGTGATGGCTGCTGGAAACAATCCAAACGTGGAGGGCATTGTTGGTGTTGTAAGACTTGCTTGGTGTGTGCATTTGATGTTAATAAATGATGTGGTTTCGGCTTCATCTTCAAATAATTCTGGCTATGTAAATTCATGCCTGGAATTCATTTTCTCACACAATGTTTTTCAGTTTTTACTGGATAACATTCTTCGAACAGCAGCCTACCAGGTTTGTTATGTAGAATATTTCTCTTCATTGGCAAAAAAATTATTTTCTTATCTTCTAATCAATGTTGCCTTAAGGTCAATGCATTGTTATTTTTCAATATAGTCTTTGCTCAACCAAGTGGTTAATGGAATACCTTTAACACAAAGATCATTATTTAATTTCAAAGAATGACCCTTTCCGTGCCGTGTACAGTTCTACTTTCCACTATAATTTTGAAGGGAGTCAAATTTATTTACTGGGGTTCCCTCACTCTAAACATGGGATTCAGAAAATGCATGGATCAGGCTTTTGGAAGCTCTTAATCTATAGTGGGTGTTTCTAGAGTCTTCTGTTGTGTTGCGCTGCTCAACCCTGGACATATGTTGTGTAGGAATATATGAACTTCTGTAGTGCATATACTCTTGCATGTTCTCCCATTAATCCTTATTTTGATTGTGATGGTACATTTTGTTTATTTTCTTTCTAGATATGGTGAAGAGTTTATTAAATTATAGAAAGTGATTTTAAGGCCAATATCAAATTTTTGTTTCTGCAGAATGATGACGAGGATATGATCTACATGTACAATGCTTATATGCACAAGCTGACTGCTTGCTTACTCTCTCACCAACTTGTTAGGGATAAGGTAAGTTGGATAATTTCATTTCCTCTTAAATCTTAATATTATTCAAAATAAATCCATTTGGTGCTGTAAAATGCTGTGCAGCAAGTAATCCACTTGCACATCTGCTAGGATTTTAATATTAGTGTGTACAACTGTCCACTTGATTCAAACTAGTTGAACAACATCTCTTTCTGTCAATTTCTTTCAGATTGTCTGGTGTTTTAATGTCAACTTTTTTTCTGCACTGGGTGAGCACTTGCTCACATTCCTTTATACTGCCTTCTTTTCAAGTTCTTGTTTTTAAATGCTGACATTGCAGTATTCTTGAAGGTTAAAGAATCTAAGGACAAGGCAATGAGCACACTCAACTCATACCGTTTGGCTGTTTCACAAGATCTTATGCACGATAGCAACCTGGATTCACAACAGGCCACTGAAACTGGTCCTCTGCTGTTTGTTTCTCTGTTAGAGTTTGTGAGCGAAATTTATCAGGTTTGTTGTACCTTATCTGTATGAATTGGTGAATTTGTTTATCACCAAGGAATTTTGAACTTGGAAGTTCCACAACAGTAAATTCTTTAAATAAATTACAATCTTTTGAGAGGTAGACCCCTTTAATTGCTAACTCTAATTAAAATGTTAGTTCAGGTGTCTGTTTAGATTTTAGAATTTGAAAGAAGAAATTACTGAATCAAAATTTAGTAGCGAGGGATAAGTTGTGCATATATTTTTTTAATTAATTCATTATATCTATCTCACCATTTTCTGGTACCTTGATTTTTTTTTCATTTTCCAGAAGGAACCAGAGCTGTTGTCTGGCAATGATGTTTTGTGGACTTTTGTCAATTTTGCTGGAGAGGATCATACTAATTTTCAAACACTTGTAGCTTTTCTAAAAATGCTGAGTGCTTTGGTATGTGAATTTCTGTTTTATAATTTAATAAGTGGAGAATGCTCTACCATGTTTATGCTATATCTGACCTTGGTGTTCTTGATGTAATGTTCCTTTCAGGCTTCAAGTCAAGAAGGTGCTGCAAAGGTTTATGAGTTACTTCAGGGAAACGCCTTCCGTTCTATTGGGTGGAGCACTTTGTTTGATTGCTTAACTATATATGACGAGAAGTTCAAACAGTCAGTTCAGACTGCTGGAACCATGCTACCAGAGTTTCAGGAAGGGGATGCAAAAGCACTGGTTGCATATCTTGATATTCTTCAAAAGGTTTTGACTTAATTCTGCTATATTTTCCCTTTTTTCCTTGAATTTGATTGCTTCTGTGTGGAAAATTGATATGTTTCTATGGTTTTATCATCACCGTTGATTTATGTAAATAACATTAGGATATTTGTGCCAATGGGCATGATACTCACATTCTCAAAAGGAATTTTTGTTACTGAATTGCTGATTGATTTTCAAGGATAACTTTAGTCTTTGTCTGCCCTCCTCTAAGCATTTTAGGAAAGACTAAAATATGAGGACTTACAATCATATTTCTTTAAAAGGGAGTAGTACTCTTTTTTCTGAACAACCCTTTAGTTTTTCATTTCTCTCATTGTTTTTTTTCCTGATGTTCCATACTCCTTATGTGATCTTGGATTTTATTTATTTTATGTGTTGTGCAGGTTATTGAAAACGGGAATCCTGTGGATAGAAAAAATTGGTTTCCTGACATTGAACCATTGTTCAAGCTCCTTAGTTATGAAAATGTGCCTCCATATTTGAAGGTTGAAGTTTATTTGGATCAAGCTGGTTCCCTAAGCAAGTTTTTCAGCCGTGCTTGCAAATTTTTTTAAGTATTAGAAGCTTTCACTGAGTTTTTTCTGCCCCTTGGTAAATTGAATATACCATTATTTTACAGGGTGCTCTGCGGAATGCCATAGCTACTTTTGTCCATGTCTCTCCAGTCCTAAGGGATGCTACTTGGAGTTATCTTGAGCAGTATGATTTACCTGTGGTTGTTGGGGCTCAGGTTGGAAACAGTGCACAGCCAATAGGAACACAGGTTAGTTTTCTCTGTAGAATTCAGATATATTTTTCTGAGTGTCTGAACCTACTTAGAATGTATTAGCTGTGTAATTGTTTGTTTTCTTTCTTTTAATACAAGTATCGTACATTTTTTGAACTTGATGATTTCTTTCAGAAATATTTGAAGGTGTTCATACAAATGGTTTTTTGGACTTGATTTTGATTACCTTTTGTTAACATTTGCTCTTTCAAGCCACATACTGCTACCGGCTATTTGGTATGTTGATTGGATGAATCTAGTATTTCATGTACAAGAACTTTCAAATGTAATGGTATGAAGAGTTATTCATATATCTTAGCAAAATCACTTTTCTTCTCTTTTCATTTTTGTGTTTTGAAGAGAAGTTAAAAAACTCCTGTAGTTTCGTTTTCTTTTCTGACATGAAATATCTATTCTATTTAATGTATTTGCTATATTATTATTTTAGAAACTGTCTGTGGAACCTGATAATGGATGGTTGCTTGTCAGAGTCTCAATGAGCTAATTATGTTGAGATTTGAACTGCACCAATTTTACCTGGACATCCATTATCAACCAGGACTACGAAATTGTTTAGTATACCTTCATATGCTAAAATATTTCTGTTGAACTCTGTTTTTTGCAGGTTTATGATATGCCATATGAGTTGAATGAAATAGAAGCAAGGAGAGAACGATATCCTTCAACAATATCTTTCCTCAACTTGTTAAATGCTCTCATTGGCGAGGAAAAAGATGCGAGCGATAGAGGGCGTAGGTACAGCTCAATGGGTTCTCTCACATTCTGATAATTATCTTGTTTTCTATATGATCTTCTCTAATGTTGTTTATCTTCTTGCAGATTTATAGGTATCTTTAGGTTCATATGTGACCATGTCTTCGGGCCATTCCCTCAGAGAGCCTATGCAGATCCTTGTGAGAAATGGCAGTTAGTTGTTTCTTGTCTTCAGCATTTTCACATGTACGTCTTCTACCATTTTCAATAAGGAACCCAATGTTTACCTTCTTTTCCACTTATATTTATTTAGGACCTTATGTAACTTTTTGTAGTTGCTCCTTCATCTATTCTCTTCTTTCATACTTGTTCATCTTGACCTCCTGATTTCCTTCAAAGTTTCCATGCTATGTGCTTTTCTTTAGGTTCCTGTTTCAGTTTTAAAGATAGAAGTTGATTTGTTTTAACTTTTAAAATAAATGAAGTTTATCGCAGCAGTTGCGTATCATATGAAAAACTTATTTATGTTTATAATGTATTCTGCAGGATGTTGAGCATGTATGAAATTGAAGATGAGGACGTTGACAGTGCTGTTGACCGGTCACAGCTTTCAGCAGTCACACAACCATCTTCGCTTCAGACTCAGCTTCCGGTCTTAGAGTTGTTAAAAGTATGTGTTTCATTGCTTTTTTGTCTGACTACAAAAGTTTACACATCAACCTCCAATGTCAGTTTATGCTTTTGAAAGCTGGTCAGAAACTCAGAATCATGTGTGCTCTTAACTTTTCAATTATTAATATAAAGTGCTGGCTTCCAGTGGGCTGAGATTCCCGTTCTTATTTCTAGGAAACAAGTGTGTTGAGGTGCAATTTCAATTTCTTTTTAACTTTTGTGTTCATGATATTTGGGTTTTTAACTCGCTCCTCTGGTGGTTCCTTTAACCATTTTCATCACGACTTTGGTTTTTTCAATTTGAAATACAGATTATAAACTTGTTCCTCTGGTGGTTATGTACTGCATTTTCGTTTCCTTTTGGTTTCCTCCCTGTCTAAAGTAAAGTAAAAAAATGTAATTGGTATCCATAATGATCCTGTAAAGAAGAGTTTCATATGTAGA
Source organism: Salix caprea (assembly GCA_964035475.1). NCBI lineage: Eukaryota > Viridiplantae > Streptophyta > Magnoliopsida > Malpighiales > Salicaceae > Salix > Salix caprea. The sequence goes on from OZ037751.1 coordinate 7,297,526, forward strand.
ATTGCATTTTCCCATGCTAGGCATGTCATTTCCCATTCGCTCAATGCTAACCTAAACGTTTTGTACCGCAATAATCATTGTGCTAGATGCTTGAATCTAGTCATCTTCTTCATGTAAATAGCTTGGCCCTTGTATTAATCTTCTTCTTTCTCTGGAACTCTCTTTGTATTGTGTTTGTTAGTTTAACAATGAAAATAACTTCCAAGGCATTCTGGGACATCATGGTCCGGTGACTGTTCTCTTGTATTTTGAGTGGGTTTATAGTTAGCACTGAAGCATCTGATTTTCTCTATCCCTCCTTCCTGCTACTTTGGGTTATGAAATTAATTTTATTGAGTTTTCTAATGGGAATTTTAAGTATTTTGCATTAATTGGTGTTGAAAAGGTACGAACCTGCTTGGTTGGAGAGATCATGCAATAATAAAGTAGAACATAATTGTATCTCTCCTTTCATTATATTGTTATTGACTGATTTCTCAAAGTAAAGAAGGTATCACACTTCCTTTTGGTACTGCTATATAGATCCTGAAATTCAGTTTGAGTTTGGCTTGAAAATCTTGTTGCAAGCAACATTTCTTTTTTAAGCCTTGTGGCTAGGCTTGCATTATGTTTTATTTCACATGTTCTGAAAAGAAGATTTTTCAAAGCTGCATAACCTCCTTACATCTGTGTAGACTATATGCTGATAATCTAGTTTTAACAAAATGTTTGACATTTGTTTTTGGCAGGATTTCATGAGTGGCCGGATTGTTTTTCGAAATATCATGGGCATCCTTCTGCCAGGGGTAAATTCTATAATCACTGAACGGACTTCTCAAATTTATGGGCAACTGCTTGAAAAGGCTGTACAACTTTCTTTGGAGATTATACTCCTTGTCCTTGAAAAGGATTTGCTAGTTTCTGATTATTGGCGTCCTCTATACCAGGTAACTGCTTCATTTTTGTAGCACATATTTCGTGTCTGATGCATGGTAGCTAGCATTAGTGTTTAGTTTGGCTCTTATATGTATATATAGGTAAGTTTTGAACCAAAAAACCCGAGTCCTGAGCTTATTGGGGTTTGCTTGATTCATGAATTTTGTCTACTTCTGTCTGCTTTGGGCCACATCTTCTGAAACATTTAGTGTATGTATGATCTGACAATTTTTTTTTTTTTTTTTTTGTCTTGGACAAGGGTTATTTTGATTGATTGATTTTCCCCCCTGATTTCAACCTTGTGTGCTCATTTCAGTGTCCACATGTTTTTTTATTATTCAGATGCCATTCAGGAGGTGCATGACTTGGTATAAATCTGGAAGTTATGGTTATATAATAAGTTCATGCTTTTTATCTATACAGAAGGACAAAAGAACAAGGCCATGCCTGTTAAGCTTTCTCAGAAATACTAAATTCCCTGAGAAAGTCCAAAATGCATGCACTATTGCTGTTCACATTTAAGACAAACTCCTAAATTATGTGCCCAACTTTGTGGCTAGGCAAAAGCCCTTCTGTTATTCACATCTATTTTATCCTGTTGTCTTTTATATTATTTCGAAGAGTTCTTTTTAATTAAATGTGATGCTAATAGAAGTTAACAATATAAGAATGAATAAAAAATTATAAATTCTTTCTGTTAAATAACTTTTTTCAGTCTTTATTCTAAAGGTTTCTTTTTTAAGCTTATAGAAATTACAATATAGGAATGAATTAAAATTTTAAGAATCCTTGTTGTCAAATAACTTTTTTTGAATATTGGCAAAGTTTGTCAAAAGGAATAATTAATGTTAGCCTTTTGACTTGATTAGAGATGGGACCAAATTTACATATTATTACTTGGATATGTGATAATTTTAGTATTGTATTAAAGTTATAATATTCGTTGACATGTTTTAAGAGTTGGTACTTAATATATAGTTTTGGATTTCTGGCGTGCAGGCCTTTACTAGCTCACAAAGTTTCCCAGTTAATGTTCTAATATGATCTTCTCATACAACTTTCTCATTTTTCTTCTTTGTTCACTATCAATATAGCATTTGGTTACTATCTTGAGACGGAAAAGATGGGGACAATGGGATAAAGGGGATATATGTCCGTATACTTTATGTTTTAAAAGGACATGAATTCACTCCAAAATTGTCTGTGAGATAGATTTATTTTGTCCCTGTCTCCATCCCCCTAACCAAGTACATTTCTGTCCTTTCTATCCTAGAACACTAACCAAATGCAAACCAACTGTCCACTTGCCTGAATCAATCTATAATTTAACATGGAGAAGTAACATATTACATGTAATTTGGAAGTAGATTTCAAATAATGTTCTCATTACTTGGTTATTTCTGCTGCAGCCTTTGGATGTTATTCTTTCACAAGATCATAATCTAATTGTGGCGTTGTTGGAGTATGTCAGATATGATTTTCTACCCAAAATCCAGCAATGCTCAATCAAAATCATGAGTATTCTAAGGTACTGAACACACAATTGTGCACATTTTTGTCTGGCTGCATTCCAAGAAAGAGTGAGGTGAGGTGAAATGTTGATTGGTGGGTGTGCTTAAATGTGGTGGTGAAATAAAACAACCAACTAATGTAGCCAACGAATCAAAGCTGAAATAAACTAAAATGATCTGTTCATTAGGTTTGGTATGGTTATATTTCACATTTTATGATTCTTTGGTTTTATATTGATTTAAGATCAGCGAACTGTGGGTGCTAGACAGCCTTTAACTGAACCAATTACTAGGTAACCTAACCAAACCAATTATCTATGTGATTGGTTAGACTACCTAAATTGAGCCATAAAAGTTCTTTTCTTTTCCATTTATATTTATCATTATTACAACAACTTTATATTTTTTTCTTGCAAATGTCATGTTATCGAGAAATGTCTTCTTGTTAACTGTTTTGAATGGACCAAAAATTCATTATGAAAATTTTCAATAAAAGCTTTCAAATCTTAAAAATAGAAGTTGGTTAACTGATAAATTGAGCCAGCTATTCAATAATTAGGTTCCCGGATTCCACGACCTTTTTATTTGAACTTTTTGTTCAGTTACCAGAAACAAGAACACTACTAGTATCTTAAAAATATATATTGTGTTTTTGGGTCTTAATGACACTGCAGAAAGAGTTAACTACACTATTGTTACTTTTGGTGACAGTTCCCGTGTGGTGGGGCTCGTACAGTTACTGCTGAAATCCAATGCTGCAAACTCATTGGCTGAGGATTATGCAGCCTGCCTTGAGGTACGATCAGAAGAATGTCAGATTATAGAGAACAAGGTTGATGATCCAGGGGTTCTGATAATGCAGGCAAGTCCAGCTACTGCTTTGCTTCCAGCATCAATAATGTCTAATGATCTTTATTGATGTCTGTAATCAGCTGTATTTTTCTTTTCAGCTCCTAATAGATAACATTAGTCGGCCAGCTCCAAATGTTACACATTTACTGCTTAAATTTGACATTGACACAGTTGAGCGGACAGTTTTGCAACCAAAGTTTCACTACAGGTTTTGTTGGTTTCAAGTTGCTTGTGTAAGTTCATCTTTATTTTGTGATGTCTATATGATAGATTGTACTTTATTATTCAACTTGCAGTTGCTTGAAGGTTGTTCTTGAAATCTTGGACAGACTTATGAAACCTGAAAAGAATGCAATGCTTCATGAGTTTGGTTTTCAGGTTTTGTGCAACTTCAATTTTCTCAATTATAGTTTCTGATTTCTGGTTCCTTTCCTGTTTTGTTATTTTCAGAATATCTAACCACTTTGACTGGTGCAGCTCCTTTATGAGTTATCCGTGGACCCACTTACATGTGGCCCCATCATGGATTTGCTGAGCAAGAAAAAGTATCAATTCTTTGTAAAGGTGCAACATGAATTATAATCTAAAGCTCTTTGATACCATTACTCTGCTGATATTGTATAATGTTTTTATACATTTTGGCATCTGTTTTAAGCATTTCAGTACCTGTTTTCTTTCTGGATGAATCTTTTTATATGACAGCACCTTGATACTATTGGTATCGCTCCGCTTCCTAAACGAAATAGCAACCAGCCGCTTCGCATCAGCTCCCTTCACCAGGTTTGTTATTGTTTTAATCAGGCTTATTGCTCCATTGTGGCATTCTGTAGTCTCTACATACATCCATTCTTGTAGTTTGGCACCCAGCTTTTAGACACTGGGCGAATTAGCCCTTTTCTGCCAATATTTGGCATTTTGTTGTTAGCATGATCAATCTTTAAAGACATGGATATTATGGGAATATCATGACCATCAAGATTTCTATATATATAAAAAGATGTATTTGTAGTTTCTAATTTTCCCATCCATTGCTAGAAGAATGAGATGCAGTAGTGACCCTATTGAAGATTCAATTAAAAAGTTTAAAATATTACATTAGCACTATTTTTATTATCAATTGTGTACACAGTTTAAAAAAGATATACAATAAAACTTAATGTGAGTGCTATAACTTCTAAGAACCAAAATATCTGGTTCGCTGAGCTGGACAGTTCTGACCTGCTTGAATTGGGCTTCAAGTTGTCTTTGCCTTAAATAGCTCAACTGGAAACCTGACCATTTCAGGATGCTGCTTCAGTTGACCAATGCCATTGTCTGATGGGAAAGTAATGTCTACTATAAAAACGCTAATTTGCAGTTTGCATAATGTAATACTGGATCAAGAATTTATAATTTTCATTTTGAAGTGTTCATTCTCTGTATTTTTCAAGCATTGAAGCTCCTGATCTTACCATTGCAGTTGCCTCAAATTTTGGAAATGGAGTTGCAAATTCTGGGGATGTACTTTTGAGCTTACACATGTATTTCATTTATACAGCTGTGTTACATGGAAACCTGCCATATAATTAACATTGCATTTAAAATTTCATGTCTAGATGCTTGCTAATCTTTGAACATGGATAAGAAACCAAGAATTCATTTTGTTTTTGGAACAATGGAGACTGCTACTGCTTGAACCTATGATGTCTTTTCCAACCTCCTTGCCACCCTTACCACCGAAGAATTCCTTATGATTTATCTCTACACAGCTGATGATTGATTTAATTTCATTTTTCCTAGAGAGCATGGCTTTTGAAGCTTTTAGCTGTAGAGCTGCACTCTGGTTATGTGGGTGGCCCTGCTCATCGAGAAGCATGCCAGACCATGCTTGCTCATCTTTTTGGACGGGATGTAATTGAAAGTGGATCTGATCATGTAGTTTATGATGAGCATACTGGAACCCAGACAACAAGCAAGAATAAGGTATTGTTACACTCTATTTTATCACTTGTTGACTGATGTATAGATAGATACGCCTTTTCATTTGGTTCTTTTGGACTGAGAGCTCATACATTTTTTTGGTGTTGATAGATTTATTTTATTTTATAAGAATTCAGTCTTTACTTTTTTTAACTATTATACACATGCATTCTTCCTTAATGACTTGTATATTTACTCAATCTAAGTCACCAATCCATAGCTAACTGTAGGTCAATGAAAATAAAGCCAGAGCCACATGATAATGGACTTGAAATTGGACCTGAATGTGAAGTGCACTTTTGCATGAAACTCCGAATGCCTTTGATCAAACTTGACCCTGCCACTTTGCCAATGGAGTTAAAGCAAAGAACTGAATGATTCATCTTCCTTTGCTTTGTCCCACCTCAAACAATATGACCACTGTACTGCCTTTTGTTTCTCTGTACTCCAAATAACTAGAAACATGTTTTAATTTATTTTTTTGTGTCTCTTTGAATTTTAATGACTGACTGTGTCTACCATCTAAAGGATTCACTCACATCATTTTCTATTTCCTTGATTTTTGGCTCAATGTAATTGGCGGTATGACATTGCCACACTGATGTATTAAATATCTTTAAAAGAGTGTATTTTTCATGCCAGCTTTATTATTCTCAGATGCATTGTGGATTTATCGTTTTAGAGGTCTGTTTGCTGCTTAGCGTTTATACTTGCATTTCAGTTTGTTTTACTGGATGCTGCTTGACTCTTACATTTCTTTTCTTATTTAAAATTGCTTTATATGAAATGTTTATGCTCCATGGTGTCACTAATTTAATCAATTTCAGAGTCTTGGAGCTTTATACTATTAGCTATTTTTTCTTCTCTCACAGCTTTTTGTTAGTTTGGAGGGTTTTCTTCAACTCTTGATTTTTTTATTCCTTTTTTTTACTTAGTATGTACTATAGAAGTATTTGGATTTTAGCTCTTGTTTACCCTGTAGATGGGTGGTAAGTCCTCGGTTCTTGATTCATAGGTATTCAATTTCATAGATTGCCAAAGATTATCGAAACAATTTGTATTTAAAATGGTTGGTGGATTTCTTGACATATGCTCTCATTTTGTTGCTGCTGGGAACATGTCTTCTGTTTTCAAATTCAGGTTTTGGAGTTGCTCGAGGTTATCCAATTTCGATCTCCTGATACTACCATGAAGCTTTCTCAGATTGTTTCCAATATGAAGTATGACTTGATGGTAAGAATTGCACTTTTCATTGGTCCTTGCTTTGTTTCTTCTTTGCTGACTTCTTTTTGCATGTTTTGCAGGCAGAGGATATACTTGGAGATCCAAGAACTTCAGGAAGGGGCGGTATCTACTATTATTCAGAGCGTGCTGATCGTCTGATTGACCTTGCTTCTTTCCGTGACAGACTTTGGCAGGTTGCTTTATAATTTAAGCTTTTGGTCCAAGATTGATTTTCTTTTATTAATTTCCTCAATTTGCCCAAAGAAGGATGCTGGTATTGATTTTTTTATTTTGCTCCAGAAATTCAATTCAGTATATCCCCAGTTAAGTAACTTTGGAAATGAAGCTGAACTCAATGATGTAAGAGAGACGATTCAACAAATATTGAGATGGGGGTGGAAGTATAATAAGAACCTTGAGGAACAAGCTGCCCAACTTCATATGTTAACTGGCTGGTCGCTCATTGTTGAGGTCCATTGCTATCTCTCGCTGATGATGCTGTTTGAAATAAGGTTTTGGCTGCTTATGTCTAAAACACTCCATTTTGCTTTGATCAATGTGCTTGCTCAGGTTTCTGCATCCAGAAGAATACATTCACTTGAAAATCGATCTGAAATTTTATATCGGTGAGCACCATCACCTCTTTTTAGTTTTTCCTCTTATTTCAAGTTTCCTTTTGGATACTCTGTAAATATATTTCTGGAATTGGCAGGGTTCTTGATGCCTCTCTAAGTGCTTCTGCTTCTCGAGACTGTTCATTGAAGATGGCTTTTGTATTGAGTCAGGTACGATTGATCTTTTTGATCATCTGAACTTTAGTTTTTTGAGAAACTGATTTCACAAGGTAACTAAGGAGGCCCCCCTTTCTTAATATATGCTATAATTTGCTTGGTTTTGAAATTTTTGCAGGTTGCACTTACATGCATGGCTAAGTTGCGTGATGAAAGGTTCTTGGGCACTGGTGGTTTAAATTCAGATAATATGACATGTCTTGATGTTATAACAGGAAAGAAACTATCAAATGGTGCCTGTCACTCAATATTATTTAAGCTTATTATGGCAATTCTGAGAAACGAATCATCAGAAGCCCTGAGAAGACGGTATGGCTTTCCAGAAGCTGATAGGTTATTGCTCTTGTTGAACATCTAGTTTTAGTCTGAGTGTTTTTTTTTTAATTCGTTGGTGGTTGCAGCCAATATGCATTGCTGCTTGGCTATTTTCAGTATTGTCAGCATATGCTTGATCCAAATATCCCAACGTCAGTTCTGCAATTTTTGATGCTCGAAGAGCAAGATAGTGAAGATCTAGATTTCCAGAAAGTGTGTAGATTCTAAACCCCTGTTTTAATTTACTCCCAGTTCAAATATATTCATTTATTCACTGTCCTTTTTCCAGATTGACAAAGATCAGGCAGAACTAGCTCGTACCAATTTTTCAATTATGAGGAAAGAAGCTCAGGCCATCTTAGATTTGGTAGATCTCTAACTTTTTCATCATATATTTGAAAGTATGGAAACTGGCTGGAATGTAGGGAATTGTGGCTGTTATCCTCAGTGTGAATTTTAATTAGACATTGCTGGGATCTGAAATTCAGATTAAATTTATGGATTCTAGTTTAAAGAGGATATCATATAGAGGCCCAAATATGTGTAATGTCTTTGAAGTTTTAGTTAAAAGCCTTCACACGCAATTGGACTGTTCTGTTCATTCAAATTCTGTTTATATATACACTTTAAGTCAAGCTTCTTGTCACAAGGGAAATATTAAGATATTTAATTTGATTAAAAAACATATTATTCCAGTTCTCATTCATGTCTGCTTCCAGTGTTGTTATTAATGCCTACGATTTATTTTCTTTTCCTGGTTGCTTTTCTGTGAATTAAAAGATATGTTTTCATGACTGCTTTGCTTTTCATTTATGTTTTGTTTGTTGCTGAATCTCTAGGTAATAAATGATGCAACTAAAGGGAGTGAACCTGGGAAGACAATAGCGCTGTATGTTGTGGCTGCATTGATATGTATTGACCATGAGAGATACTTCTTAAACCAACTTCAAAGTAGGGGGTTTTTAAGGTCTTGCCTAACGAGCATCAGCAATTTTTCAAACCAGGTGTTCTCTCTCTCACTACTAATGTACTGACTCATGGTTAAAATTGTTTGTATTTGTTACACTTTCACTTGACAACAAGAAAAAATAATTATTTACTAGTTGACCAGACAATTGCATCCACACACATGTTCAATGAAAAGAAAATGACAAACTAAAGAAACTTTAATATGCTTAGTACTTACACATGCCCCACTAGATCTGTAATGGAGTAAGACACACTTAGTGCTCTATTTCACTTCCCCTTCTTTCCAAGTTCTCGAGTCTTTGCTCTTTCAACATATTTGTCTATAACGTTAATTTGATAGGATGTTTGATTTCCTTACTAGGGTATAATAATGAGTGCCACCTAATACAATATGCTCTGAAGTTTAGGTTTCATTTTCCCCTTTCTTATGTATCCTTATGAACATGTTGCATTAATGTGTTTTCATTTACCATGCCATATTGTTTTATTTTTAATTCAGGATGGCAGGCATTCACTAGACTCATTGCAGCGGGCAAGTACCCTTGAGGCTGAATTGGCATTACTGTTGAGGATTAGCTACAAATATGGGAAATCTGGGGCCCAGGTTTTGTTTTCCATGGGTGCCTTGGAGCATCTTGCATCATGCCGGGCAGTCAGTTTACAGGTGATAATATTATCAATCTGCTCTTAAGTCATTTTTTTGCTCTTTCTTTCACAAAACTCAACTTAAGCTGTATTATAGGGATGTTCGAGGCGGTTTGACCGAAATCTTCGTCGGGATGTTTCTGTAGATTTTGACAAACAATGCATGATTGTAACACCTGTGCTGAGATTGTTGTTTTCTTTGACGTCATTGGTTGATACATCTGATATATTCGAGGTTAGCCTTCTTTCTTGGTTTTGGTTATTTCTTTCTTATTAAACAACTTTCTTGATTTTGGTTATTTCTTTCTTATTGAACCATTCTAACATCCAATGGAAACGTTACAACCTTTTCTTTTCCAATTTTGTTTAATGATTTTTTTATTTCCCACATATAGCAATCCTTGGAAATGAAAATTGTGGTTCTTGTTGAAGCTTTTAGTAATTCTCAAATACATCAGAGTAATAATTATGCTAATGATACCCTTGAAGGGACGATCTTTTTGGGCCAAACTGAAGCCTTCTTCACACCTTGTTTGGAATAGATTCTCATTACAACTAAGTTGAATTGAGTTGGTAAAATTATTCTCATCACAATTTAGATTATAGGCTTGGAATTATTCTGGGCCAGTTGAATAGGGACTGTCTTTTGGAGTTCATAATAGTTCATTTAGGCTTACTAATTTTTGAAATTACATGTCTAACTAAACATGTCTCTTTATTGAAAACGGTCCCTTTTTTTGTAGCCTATAGCTTTAAACTTATAGCCATAGTTTTAAATTGTGGTAGCAGATTGTGGATTTCATAGCTGTTAAATAATGGTTTCAAAGTAACATAATATATAAGATAATAACACTTCTAGTAGTTAAATGCCTTCATCAGCACTAACTATCAAAGAAATACAAAACAATCAAAAAATAATATTAGTAAGCAGGCTGTTATTGGCCTGTTATTTTCACTTTAACAATCATTACTGTTATATAAGGGCATTATAGTTGTTCTACTTGCAAATCACCATTGACAGCAATATAATGCCAAATAACAGTAACATGTCTCCCAGTTCCATTAAATAAGGTTGTTATTTAAAACCATTTCTGTAGTATTCATAGGCAGAAAATCCTTATTACTCCCTCTATGCAACAAATACTGCCATATTTGTTATTTTCTGTCTTAGAAAAGGAAGTCAACAAACAAATGTAGAATCAACTGTCTATTTTGCTCATACATTGCTACGTGTACTTGTTAAATGACAAAAACAAAGGATAATGAGGTCCAGGGCAATATTAGCATTTGAAGTCAAGTGAAAGTCTGAGCATTTAGTGTTTTCTTCTTATTGTTCAAAAGTAGACTCTTAATTTTGGAAAAAAAGGGTGAATAGTCTAGTCAATGCCAATGTAGGTCTTACCAACACTTCAAGCAAGCCTATGAGCAACCTTAAGACATGATTCATGAGCTTGTACATCTGCCTTAGAAGTGATGGGTTACTCTTTCATTTGTTAAACAATTATCACAACATACTGTTTAGCTTCTTCAATAAATAAATGAACAGAAAAAACACCAAGCTCTTTAACAATTCGTCTCATTAGTCACTCTGAAATTATCACTGCTGAACAAATAGTGTTATACCAAGGTTTGCCACAAAATCATTGTTGCAATTTCTTCTCATTTTTCCATCAATGTTGCTCATTAAGGCTCATGTCCAATCTTTCAGTTTTATGGCTATCTTGTTTAAGGCATTTTGCTAACTTTCCTTTTTGTTTCCATATTCGGATCCAATCCGCACTTAACATTCTTCCTCTTTTACCATTTTTTTCTGTGTAATAGGTGAAGAATAAAATTGTTCGTGAAGTCATAAATTTTGTAAAAGGACATCAGTTGCTGTTTGATCAAATTCTTCGTGCAGATATTTCCACAGCTGATGAATTGACTGTGGAACAGATCAATCTTGTTGTTGGCATACTTTGTAAGGTAAACTCATGACCAAAATGGTATTATAAGATATTAATACAAGGTGGGTATCTTTTCAGCTGCTAAGGTATTGCAATCTCTAGGCAATGTAGTGGCTGTTGAGCATTGAACTATGTTGTTAATGGGGAAAATTGATTTGTGCCTTGAAAGGGTCATAAAATGTGCTCTATAACAAGCCAATTTGCTTGTGGTTGCCTGCTAGCTTAGCTAATGAGGTCATGTAGTATTATCCAAAGTGACTAGGATAGTGATTTTACTTTGGATGAGATGGGTAAGACAGGGGAATGGCGTAGATGTTATCCCATGTTGTAACCTAGTAATTGCATTAAGATAAATAAATAATTAATCCATCTCCTCACTGTCATATTGGATGATTTTTTCTATTTGTTTTATCAGCTAGTTTTTTTTATTTTTTATTTGGTATGCTCAAAAAGTAAAAAGAAGAAAAATCTTTATTTGGTTATGCACAACTCCATATGTTTTCTTCAGGTATGGCCCTATGAAGAGAATGACCAATTTGGTTTTGTTCAAGGGCTTTCCAGTATGATGCGTGCTCTTTTTTCTTGTGACTCTGGAGCTCCTCCTGTCAGTAAATTGGTCCAATCTTCTGAGGTATCTCAGGTCTCTTTTAGAACCAGTATTTGAAACTATATATATATATATATATATATATATCATGTCTATATATGTCTTTATTTCATCAACATTTCAATTGTTTTTGATGAAAAAATCAGAATAAAAGCAAGGTAGAACTGAGCTTGTTTCGGCTATGCTTCAGTCTGGGCTCCTACCTATATTTCCTAGTCACAAAAATGTCTTTGAGACTCCAGGTATATTCATGAATATGGAGCTAGTCATTTAGGATGAAATACACTATTATGTTTCCCAGTGAATAAGGAGATATTTCCCCTATGGCCAACATGAGTTGTGATTGTGACAGGTCTCAGATAGCTCCATTGATTACCATTCTCCTGCTATACTGCAGCAGCCCACATTGATGTTGCTTGACTCTCTCCTCCGTTCAGTTACAACATCCCTTGAAATGGCTGCTGAGGAGAAATCTTTACTACTTAATAAGGTAGTATAATCATTACATATGATCAAATATTTTCCTATTTATGTTGTTTTTTCGTTCTCTTGTTCATTTCTTTTCATGTTCAGTTAAAAAGTAACTTTATTTGGTTTGCAGATTCAAGATATAAATGAACTGTCAAGGCAGGAGGTGGATGAAATTATCAACATGTGTGTTCTGCAAGAGTGTGTTTCTTCATCCGATGACATACAGAAGAGGTACTTGCTTTGAATTTCTTAACTTCATTGTTATTTTTAATCCTAGTTTGATTTTGTTGAAGTTATGTTTTTGCCCATCTTTATTTTATCTGTCATATCATCTTTATATATCAACATGTGAAACTAGTCTTTTGACCAAAACTATCTTTTAAGTCTATTGTTTACATATTCAATGTACACAAGCAGGCATATATTACATAACTGATAAATAAAGAAGATCACTATCAACATTTTCAGCAAAGTAGGACCGCAAAAGTCTGGAGATGGACCTAGCCTTCAGCATTTTAGTACTAAGCAACCAGTTGGTACTGTGATATTTGAAATTAAAAAGTGTAGCAAGTGACAATCCCAAATCTGGAAGTCTAGTCTTCCTCAACAAACTGTGGAAAAAAATATTCAAGCATCTAGATTTCATTTATACTCAACTGCTAAACACAATTTCTCCATAATAGAATGCCAGGATTCAGGTTAACTTCCAACTTCCTAGAAAAAAGACAAAAAAAGAAACAGCAGCTGTGTTAACACCTAGTGACTCTAGACATGGAGCAGCAACATTAGCTCTCAAACTGTCTTCAGACTGTAAAATATGTGCTTGGTGATTCTGGGCAGTGCTTTCTCATTGCATTAAACCAGAGGCCATGGCTTTTTAAGAAAAATCTTCCCCAAATGCAAAGAATGATGCCATATGTTTGTAGAGACAAGATTAGTGTGTTTGAATATGATGGTAGTATTCGACTTCTCACAAGTTGGCAGTACCAATTTATTATAACACGAGCATACAATTGCTCATCATGATATGCTGGCAGCTGACAGTAACCCTAACAGCTTTCTTTCTACCTTTTTTCCCGTGCTATTTGTTATTCAATGTGAATTAAAATGTCTCATTAATCTTAACCATAAATAACAAAGAAACTCTTGGGACTAGATTTGGTGGTCAAATCAAAGTTGCAAATAATAACATGGTTGAGAACATATAGATTGTAGAGGTCTTTGAAAACGCATTGATACTTATTGATGTAGAACCTGATTTTGACCAAAAAAACACATGACAATCCAAAAGGATCAATTTATTTGAAGGATGAAAATTCATAGCCTTCTCAAGTTTCTAACTAGGATGCTATTTATAGGTACCAAAACAAATAGAAAGTTCAAAAACCTAAACCCAATAGTTATAGAAAAAATGAAATCCTAAAAAAGTTACTAATTGTATATATATCTAAGCTCCTTATTAAGTTTTACTATAACTACCATGTTAAAACTCGTTTATAATTCCTTAAACTACCTAAAATCTTAAATAATCATGTAAAACTAAATAATCAAATTCTAATTCTAAAAGTCTTTAGTTTATTCTCAATCTCCCACAAAATCAAAACCACCGCCATCCTCCAATGTTAACAAACTCTTCTATGCCTACCCCTTGTTATAGGCTTCCAAGGCCTTATTCTGGTAATCACCATGTCATAAAAAGGAATCCTTCTTTATCATCTCTGGAATGAAGGATTGCCAACTCATGTCTATAATGATGTCATGCATCACTCGATCTCTCTCATGTCCAAATTATAAGCCAGGTGAATTTCATTAATTTCTACTAGAGGGCATGAATATTGTTGTTGCTGGCATGAATAGGAAGTTTTGCTAATCCAGACTTGTGAGGCTGGAATTACCTTTTTTGCTTTAACCAATTTTTTTTCAAACAAATAACCCGTCAGTAGTCTTTCTCTGTTATATGCCAATCAGAAACTTGCCCAAGTGGCTCACTAACCTTGCATAATAAACCTTGCTCATATGATTATTATGCAAGGTGGTTGTTGCTATTTCATTTTTAATGTGAAGCATGGCTTGACTCTATCCATTTTCTAAAAATAAACATTTGATAAAACTCATTCTTAAGCTCATTATTCTTATGTTGGATGCCTCAGAACCTCCATTGTTGAAGTCATTTCTCTTCAAAGATAAGACCCATGCTAGGTTATATTTGAAATTTGCCATTCCTTTTTGCCTTGCAACATCTAAAATTTGAAGCATTGCCTCTTTTTCTAATCTTTACACCTTAAGTATTAATTATTTTCCAGAACATAGTGCCTTGTGGACAATTAACAAGGAAATTATAGTGCCTTTCTGATGGTTGATGGTCCATAAAAGCTATTCTTGAATGTAAATCATAGTGTCAAAAGTGCCCCTTCAAATCATGGTAGCATGGTCTCTTAAAACCAGATCCAATTTCTTTTAAAACATTCATCAATTGTTGGTAATTAGTAGATTTAGCCCAATTACATGATGTTACGTTGGCATTATACCACAAGCTTGCCACAACAATCATCCCATGATGTTAATCTGTTTTTGGATGGTAGGTTGTGAACCTGGACTACTGGTCATTTTTTGTCAAGTACAGAATGAGATTGACAACCATGGCTTAGCCTCCATTTATTGTAATTAAGGGATTGGTGTTTGAGCATGGAAGGGATCATTGTCATTTCCTCAACCTCTCAGTTGTTTTCTTTGTTCTTTGAAAATCTTCATGTTGGATTCTCATGAAACCATAATGTCAAAGTGTAACCATTCAATCATATTCTTTTGACGAACATTATCATCATCAATGCCTGATCCTCTTATTTTGGCAGGAGGTATATTGCAATGATGGAAATGTCCCGTGTAGCTGGCGAAAGAGATCAGCTAATTACATTATTACTTCCACTTGCAGAACATGTGCTGGATATCATCCTTGTCCATTTTCGTGAAGGGTGCGTTGTCTTTTTTCTTTAACTTTATTTTCCTTTCCTGACCCCTCTCCCTGCTTTTTAGATCTGGTTGTTGGATGTTGGAGGTTTTTAAATGTTGCTGTAATATTTTGCACCATCTGTTTTACGACAACCAAGCATTATATGGGTTTGGTTTCTGTTTTCGGAATTTTGTTTTCCTTATGAAATTCATGTATTGATGACTTGAACAAGACTGAATTTTAGATAAAAACCAAAAAAGTGTGAAGATTATAAAGCTTCAGTTTTTTTTTGTGCGTACCAATTCATCTGTGTATGAAAATTTTGTATAATGGCACTATGAAGAAGTAATTAAAATTTCTGTTGGTCATGCTATATTTGGTTTTCAAAACAAGGTGAAGATAGCCAAATTACCAAAACAATTAACTGAAGTGCGTTGTTATATTGCTTTGGGGATCCAAAGTGAGTTCATTAGTAGATGAGATATTGCTGTTAAAATTTATCTGCCCTGTGATCTTTTATTTTCTTGGCAGGTCCATGTCATCTGATAATAGTGGAGCTACAAAAGCAGTTACATTTGGCACACACACTGACCCTAGACAGGACCTATCTTTGATGTGCGGGATGTTGGTTCCCACATTAGAACGACTTGAGCTGTTGAGTGAGGTACGGTACTTAATTTCTGTCTACTGCTTATAGCCAGTCAAACAAATTACTGAGATGTGCAGTGATACTTTTTGAATCATGGCATCAAAAGTGTTAGAGATAAATTAGTAAATCTAATGGACTGATTATTTGGTACCATCTGGGGTTGAACTAGGTTTTTGAAAAGGGAAATGATGCAGGGCAGACATGAATTTCTGTCTTATAAGCGCTATATGTGGGGCCAGAGATTGGACAATCTGGGGATTTTAATTGTTAGATTAATAAAGGGATTTAAAAAAAAATTGAAGTAGGGAAAAACTTACGTGGGCTACTTGAGTGACACTGGTGAGTTTTCTAGGATCACACCTAGAAACCTAAGGCATCACATCCTAGGAATCGAATTCTTAGGAATTGTATTTAAGATTGCATAACGCAACCTAAAGCATGAATGCTGGAATTTTTACTCATAAATTCTTCATAATTTGAAATTTAAAATTAGACACTGGGGATTCTTAATATTGATTTTAACTTAAATGCTTGAGGATATGTTGAAATTTAAATTTCTTATTGTGAACATCTTTTCCATTTTGGCCACCATCAATTGTGACTTCTCTTGATTCCTCTCTATTCTTGTATAATAACAAAAAAAAAGTTTATGGTGCTTAATGAGTAACTAGTGCATCCTTTTGGTTATTTCTTTAAGTCCAAATTAAAGAAAGAGAGAGACACAAGGAGAGAGAAAATAAATCCATGTCTCACAAAAATAATAAGAATATCTTCACCTAGAATTTTTTCTTACCTTGTATCTCTTTTTTTTCTTTTCATTGTGGACTCCTATGAAATAACTAAATAGTATATCACTAGTTACTTCCTAAGCACCATAAAATTACTCTCCAATAATTGTAGCTCACAAAAAAAGGTTTCTTTCCTTGTTGGAGTATCTGGATTTCTTATAAGAACCTTTGTGAGTGTTTTTCATCTATGGTAAACGTATGTAGTGTAATTCAGAAAAGTATGACAAATGTCAGTGTAAACCATCTACTTGCCATTGAATTTAGTTAAAAATGAAGTATACAGTTGCATCCCTGGTGTTGAAGTATGTAGATTTAGGAATTTGATGATCTTTTGCAATCGGAACCGATGTGTTTGCTTGGTTCTGCAGGATAAGGTCGGCCACAATCTGAAGGTGTTTCGAAGATTGGTGACATCCCTTAAAGAATTGGCAATCCAAAACCTGGCTTTATGAGATTACCTCGGGCTGTGAAAAGATGTCAGTTTTGTGTTTTGGCTAATGTCTTCCTCCTGTCGTCAACCGTGCTAACTTGAGGTTGACTTTTCGGCTTTGTAAATCTGCTATAATATAATCTATAATCATGTTGTAATAGGCTGATTCAAAATATATTATAATTTTTGTATTCTTGCACACGTGCAGTCATCTCAAGCAACTCGAGTATAACTAGTAACATCCTATCCTATAAATCAGCTCTTGCATTCTTGCATTTTTGTATTCTTGCACACGTGCAGTCTTATTAATTAATGTTTTTTTTCATCATTCTATAGTCCATGTTAATGAACTTAAAAACCATAAATTCTATTCAGCTTTACTTTACTTTTTTCAATTCCTCAACAGAGCTCTCTAAGAACTCGACCCTTCACCACCACCAGCCCCATGACACCACCTCAACAATCAGACAAGCAAGTTGTTGTAGCCACCTTAATTCTTAGGTCATCATACTACAGATAAATCAAAAGTTCTACACCAAAATCTAATTGAAATTCAGTGTTTTTGCCATAGAATCTCTTTTTCAGATAAAAGAAACTATGCAAGTAGGAAAAAATGCAATAAATAGACGAGGGGGGATTGCATTTATAAATAGGGCTCGATAAATTTAAAATAAGGCGAATGGTTTAGAATATAGTTTTTATTTAGCACAGCCTTTTACGACCCAATAAATACTCCCAGCTACAAGCCATGACTTCTAACTGGAAGAAATGGCCCAAGCCCGTCAAATATATTAAATAAATGACTAGAAGTAAGATGATGTTTTAGCTGCAAACCTTAAACAGGCGGACAGGGAAACAAGGGAGCGAGAGAGAAAGAGACCATAACGATGTCACTCACCTTCTCCATCTCCTCCTCTTTCACCTCTCTTCATCCTCTCTACAAGTACAAACCCATCTCCACGAGCACCACCACCAAAACTCTCCCTCCAAAACCTCACTTTCTGTCCATCAAATCTTCTTTAGATGACGAACCCCGAAAACAAACTTCTTGGGTCAGCCCAGACTGGCTAACGTCCCTCACTCGCAACTTTTCCTTAGGCCGAAACGATGATTCAGGGATTCCCATTGCCAGTGCTAAACTTGAAGATGTGTCTGATCTTCTAGGTGGTGCTTTGTTTCTTCCTTTGTTTAAATGGATGAATGATTATGGGCCCATTTACCGTCTCGCTGCTGGTCCTAGAAATTTCGTTATAGTTAGTGACCCTGCTATTGCTAAACATGTTTTAAAAAATTATGGTACTAAGTATGCCAAAGGCCTTGTTGCTGAAGTCTCTGAGTTTCTCTTCGGCTCCGGCTTTGCTATCGCCGAGGGCTCACTTTGGACTGTAATTTTCTTCCCCCCCCTCAATTTATCCCATGAAACTAATATGGCAATTAAATCAGTATCAGTAATAATACTTGAAGTTGTGATGTTTTATTTATTTGTTTATTTATGGTGATGGTGTGTAGGCAAGACGCAGGGCAGTGGTGCCTTCACTGCACAGGAAGTATCTGTCAGTGATGGTTGAAAGGGTGTTTTGCAAATGTGCAGAAAGATTGGTGGAGAAGTTACAAGCTGATGCATTGAATGGCAATGCTGTAAATATGGAAGCGAAATTTTCTCAAATGACACTTGATGTCATTGGTCTTTCAGTATTCAATTACAATTTTGATTCATTAACTACTGATAGTCCTGTTATTGATGCTGTTTACACTGCATTAAAAGAGGCAGAGGCTCGTTCCACTGACCTTTTGCCATATTGGAAGGCATGTAAATCCATTTGTTTCTTCATTATTCTCCGTGTTTCTCAATTGTTTTTTAATTTTTAAGTTGTGATTTTTTATTGTTTCGCAGATTGATGCTTTGTGTAAGATTATACCAAGGCAAATAAAAGCGGCAAAGGCGGTTATGGTTATTAGGCAAACTGTTGAGGAACTTATTGAGAAATGCAAAAGGATTGTAGAAAGTGAGGGCGAGAAAATAAATGAGGAGGAATATGTGAATGACAGTGATCCGAGCATTCTCCGGTTTTTGCTTGCCAGCAGGGAAGAGGTCTGCTCCTGCTCGTTATTTATTGGTTTTTATTAATATATCATGATTGTGGAATTGTAGAATCTGTCCACACTTGAGAGGTTATGTGAATAATATGCAGGTCTCAGTTATGAAGCAGGAATTTCTATGTATAAATTATGCAACAGTTTGTGAACATTATGACTAACATGAAATATGAAGCCTTTTTGTAAAATTACATAATTTTACTACTTTACTTTGCAATTTTTATGCTCCTAGATGGCATACTCTGTAGTTTGCTGGGATTGAAACACAATAGCATAATTGGGAGTTGAAAGCATATTGCCATAATGATCAGTAATGGGATCATCCGCTTGAAGAATCATGACCCTCCTAGTTCAACCAAAAAAAAAAAACAAAAAACAAATCTTTGCACTGTGCCTTTTATGCTGGCCTTGGCACATAGTTCTTGACATGAAAATTAGGATGTCTGCCTATGTCATTCCAAGTTTCTGCATGCATGCATTTGCAAGAGAATTGAATTTTGAAGAATGTTCTTTCTCTTTCTCTGATATTGGAGTATCTGTTAAGTTTTCTTATTACTTCTAATTTGATGGCCAAATGTATTTCAGGTTTCAAGTGTACAGTTACGAGATGACCTACTGTCAATGTTAGTTGCTGGCCATGAGACAACTGGTTCAGTATTGACTTGGACTTTGTATCTCCTGAGTAAGGTAGACTACCTTCTTACAAGGGAAAAATATTTGTTGATATTCAAATTGGAAACCCTCTATCAATGACAATTTCAGACTTCAAACCAAATTGTATGACTTTTGATGCTCAATTATTTCATGAACTTGAAACTGTGGGGATACAAGTATTTAGGCCCAAAATCTTGTTTCCTCTCCCCCATTGTGGTACTCTTCTGCATAATGCCTTTTCAAAAGTTTTACTCTCATATGCTCTTGACCTGAAAGGAGTTCAAAGATTGTTGCCTTGTTCAGTCAATTGTCAAAGGAGCACATATTTCTTAATCAATATGGGAAGTGAATATTGCAACTTGAATTAATGTTTGTTTATAAAAAAAAACATCTGGCTGTTTTATTGAACGGAATAGAGCTTATATATTACAAGTTGAAATAATGTTTGTTTATAAAACATGCCTGGCTGTTGTATTGCACGGAACTGGCTAGTTTGAGTACTGCATTTATTTCACTTAGGCATCTATTTCTGATTGTCAGATTCATTCTAGCACATCTCAAAGTTATATATTTTCAAAAACTGAATTGTGTTCTGGCAGTTCCTTTAATATGTAGCAACAAGTTTGTTTGGCATTTACATTTGAAAATGGTAATTTTCCTTTTGTTCCTTTCATCTACCTTTTCAAATTTTTAGAACCTTCAATGGGAATAGTTTGCCTAACCCGTTAATAACTTCTCAGCTTGTTATATAAATACATATGCTACTGAACATCATTGTTCATTTTCTTTGTTTTTCAGGATTCTTCTTCATTGATGAAAGCACAAGAAGAGGTTGACCGAGTACTACAAGGAAGGCCTCCTACCTATGATGATATAAAGGATCTAAAGTATTTGACACGCTGCATAAATGAGTCCCTACGTCTGTACCCACATCCTCCTGTAGGTTGCATTGCTTTTCCTTCTTAAGTGAATTGTGACAGGACTGGCAAAAATAGACAAAAGGTTTATTGCAGCAATATCTTTATTATTCTGTCATATGTTGTTACTCTTGTAGGTCTTGATAAGAAGAGCTCAAGTTGCTGATGTGCTTCCTGGTAATTATAAGGTTAATGCTGGACAAGATATAATGATTTCAGTGTACAATATTCATCACTCCTCCAAGGTATTAAGATATTTTGTGCACTCTCCAAACCTACACTGAGTTGAATTTTGTAATTTTAGCTAATACTTTTTAATTGAGAAACCGCTGCTGTCTGATGTAAATTTTGAAACCTGACAAAATCAAGCTGCTTATTTAGTGACTGAATAATTAGATTTGCTAGTTTAGATTGGGATAAATTCTAATGCTTTCAGCACTTCCGAAATTGCCAGGAAGCGAGTAATAATCTTGCTTTAGTTTTACACTATTGATTGGTAAGAATTTGAATCTTGGATTGACACCCAAGCCTGTCACTGTGTGCCAAGGCGTTTGGAAATAAGTTTTCATCATTGAATAAATTCTCTTTGCTGGTTCTTAAGCAACTCTGATTGGCAAGATTTTGAATCTTGTATTCACACCCAAGCCATCTTGTCACAAAGTGCCAAGGTACACATGGAAATAAGCTTCCTTCATTGAACAAATTATCTTAGCCACTGGCAGTATCTTACCTTGAATGTATGCGTTCAAAGACAATTCTGAACCATAATGGAATATCCATTATGATTTAGTTCTAAGCAAATGGAAAGAGCTTTTGAATTTTCACACCTTCACTGTTCAGTTTTACATCAAATGACATTAGTCTTAGATTACTGCCCATCCTAATAGGCTTGATTGAATTCGAATATAGTTATTTGATGTGATTATTCATGGAAACCAAGAATGTGTTTGTCGAGTGAATTGCCTTCCTTCTGATGGTTATTCTTATGTGCTTATTATATACAAGGTCTGGGAGAGAGCAGAAGAGTTTGTGCCAGAGAGATTTGGCTTGGATGGCCCAGTGCCTAATGAATCAAACACAGATTTTAGGTATTTGTTTCTTCTTGTTCCTTTGTATTATCACTTCTTTGTTTTTGGTATTACATTGTTAACATAATGGGCTATTTATTATGGTCAAAGTCCAATAATGTGTATTTCGCCCAGTAATTCATCCCGGTCTGCATCAGGTAGAGTCTAAATCAGTAACTTGTGCATCACAGGTTCATTCCTTTCAGCGGAGGACCCCGTAAATGCGTTGGTGACCAGTTTGCTTTACTTGAAGCCATTGTTGCACTTGCAGTCTTTCTACAGAAAATTAACTTTGAGCTGGTTCCTGATCAGAACATCCGCATGACTACTGGAGCAACAATACATACTACAGATGTAATTATCCCATGCATCAAGTATAATCATTTAAAAGTTGGAAACTTAACAATGATTTGTTAAAATGTTAATCTTATATATGCAAAGATGCGTCCTAATGGAGTGGCACTGTTTGCAGGGCCTATACATGAAACTCAGCCAAAGAGACGTAAATGTCTTCGCTTCATCTTCTTCTGGGTAAGCTGTAAAATTATATGTTTACGCATATGTGTCTTGTACTAATAATCAATCAATTTTGTAAGCAATGAGAATGAAATTCTATTCATTGGTTGAAAGCGGAAGAAATTATCATATTTTTACCAAAAACAGTAGTGACACAACAAGAAGTTCACGTAATCGAACTGTTAATACAAGTATTGCAGAGGTAGCTGTTGTCATCTTTGATAACTACACTGTTAATACAAGTATTGCAGAGGTAGCCGTTGTCATCTTTGATAACTACGCACCTTGAATGGTCGTTCTCAGAGGGAAAAAAGAGACATCTTGAGTTGTCCATAAACCATGTTGCTTTGGTTTTGGTAAGCTGCTTTCTGGGATAACTGAGTTTTATGATCTTGACGCTGAACTATTTGTCTAAATTAATACAATTGTATGAATATAGAATCATGAATGAGCTTGCTTTGATAACTTCGTTTAAACCTGAACTAACTCTTAGGATGCATTTGGTCCTCTGGACAAAACAAAACTGGATTCAGTAGGACAAGTTAGATAATGTTTGGTGCATGTATTAGATATGACAAGACAGGTTGCATTGTGTTCGATGTGCATAATGGATCTTGGATCATATCATTAAATAAAAAATAATTTTAAAAAACTAAGATTTTAAATCTAGTGAAGTGTATGATCTATGTTGCAGGTTTTATGAATTAAATCATGAAGCTTGAGTTGATCAAATATAATGTTGTCATAATTTCATTAAAAAAATGTTAATTTGAATTTTTTTTTCCAAATAATTTTTTTATTGGCCATTTATACTGTTTTTGGACTTGTAAACTCAATTAGATCACCTAGAGTTAACTTATTTATGGGTTAGTTTTAACCTTGGTCTAGGTAAATAGTTGAGTTGAAAGATTTCAAAGTGACCTGCTATGTGGAATTTAATAACACTGTCAAGTAATTTATTTATTTCAATTTCATCTTCTAATTTTTTTCTTTCAATCGAATTTTTTGTATCAATTTATCTTTCAATATTTTATTGATTTTGAATTGACATTCATAATTTATTTCAATTTATTTTCTATTAGATTATTATAGTTTCAAACTAACATTTCGATATTTGGTAGATATTCAATTTTTACAAACATCTATTTTTTTTATTATATCATTAAATAAAAATTAGTTTTAGTAAAACAAAACTTTTAAATCCGATGGAGTGCATGATCCAGGTTGTGGGTTTCGCTAATTAAGTAGTGAAGCTATAAAATTGTCATCCTATATGTAACATAGAGCTGGTCAAGAACTAGTATTAACTTTAAATTCTGAGGTGGTAGATGAGAATTCAGGAAAGGGATAAGGGCGACCTCCAAATAAGCCAACCGGCAAAGTGGTGGATACCACAATCTGGATTTTACCTCAGGCGATCGCTTTCCAATACAAGGAAAAGTCTGGGCCATTTTCAGTTTCGGAAGAGAATTTGGGGTTCATTTTAGAGCAGACGATGTTCTTCCAATTCCCTGTTATGTACTTGGTATTATCTGTCAATTACAATAGACAACATTGACAAGCTGAGATGATAGATTCTCCAAAAATTCCTGCCTTCCATTTTTCACTGTTTTCGAGCTACCAACCCCACATTGTTTTCAGGATCGGCTCGGCGGGGCTTTTGAAATGTATATATATATATATATATATATATATATATGGTAAATTGTCATTTCTTTGCTGGGTTAGCTTATTGCCTGATCAGTATGGTTCAGTGTTGTTAATTTCGTGTTGGCCGGCCGGAATGTTTTGTATAGTTAAAAAAATAAAATAAAACAGCGTAGTTTTTATTTCTTTTAAAATTTCAGCCTGTTTCTGGAATTCTGTTCAAATTTTAGATCGGAAAATTCCAGTTTTGTTTTGTCTATTTTGTTTAGGCCAAATAGTGTTTATTTTAAATAATAAATAATTTTACAATATCAATCATATCTTTTAATTCGACCGTTAGATTGAGATGAAATTTTATGAGGAGTCCCGTAACATATGTATATATATTATGTTAGAATTTTCAAAGCAATCAGAGAATGTAATAACATTGCGAGATTGATGATGACATTCTCGTCATATTATACATGTTCATAATTTTATTAAGAAAAATCATTTTATTGTCTTTTTTTAGATTAAATTACACAATTCTAAATAATTTTATTTTTGGATTTGAACTAATTTTTTTGAATTAATATATTTAATTATATACACACAAATGTAAACAATATAACCCTGAAATAACATGATGAAATATTTCAAAACCAAAATATTCTATTTCAATTGAAAAAATATTATACCTATCGGAACATAATTGAAAACCTTAGTATATTACAGAGGGTCCGGCTCCCCTCCATTTGATATCTAGATGAACCGGGATTTTCTCTTACAATGTCTTCTATGGACTCCTAATTGTTCTAGCCTTATCTACCGGTCCCGAAAAGAAGAAAAATGGGGATCAATTCCATACACAGAAAAAGGTTTCCACGATGGCACATGTATGTGCAGAATTTTTTCTGAACAAAAAAACAAAAGATTTTGATGACTGTTTCAACTGTAATTCAATAAATTTTGTATCCACCGGTCAATTATTCCTTATATCATATTCAAGGAGCTTATGTCAAAATAATTTCAGTATTGTATTATTGATTGAATAATAATATATAGAAAAAATGGACTAACCTTGGAGGTATTTTATATATATATATATATATATATATATATATATATATATATATATATATATATATATATATATTATTTTATTTTTTGATAATTGGGGTGTCCGACTCAGCTTGCGCACACCACAACTAATATAATATATATATTTTTTTCTCGTATAGTTGTTGGTGTATGTGAGTTACCTTCATCAGAGATTCATTCTCCATATTTATTCCAGTAATACCCCGAGATTTTAAGTAAAATAAAATTTATTTTATTCATTAAAGGATGGGAAAGTAAGCTAATAAAGGTTATAATCGGAAAAACCAATCACCAAATCTTAGTAGATGTTTCTGTATCATTCCATTTGTAGTCATGAAAAGTAATTCAGCTAATATATTTAATGCATTGAAATTGATGTCAATCTTGGGCGTAAATCTCATAGTGTTTTGCTCATATATTTTTTTATTATAATATTTATTTAATTGTTAAATAATATAAATTAGTCATCTTTTATTTGACTAAATAAGTTTTTTATTAGAGAATTAGTAATATTTATAGAATTTTATTTTTACTTGATCTAGTTTTCCTATTTAATATTATTATATTTTAAAGAGTTGCAATACCCTTTTGAAAATTAGAGAAGAATTTGATGGATAAAAGCTGAATATTTTAATTGCTTTCTCAAGAGTTTTCCTAGCTTTTGTTTTTTTTTTAAAAATATTATTTCATACTTTTTTTTTAATTTTATTGATTTTGTATTTTTATAATATTCCAAAGATATTATTATACTTTATTTTCTTAAAATTACAAGTGTTTTTTTTTTATTTATAATCGGGATGTCTGAGCCAGCTTGCGTGCACCACAACTAATCTCCGAACCCACTAAACATCCTACAAACCCAATAAATATTTAAAGCACCGCAAAATAACAAACATACTCAGCATTATTGACCACCAGGCAAAGACCTGTTGGCTACAATGTGTTTGTTAGTCGCACAGGAGCTCACGTGCAGCAGAAAACAAGACCTCACTACAGCGAAGCCTCTCCTTTTTTTTTTTTTTTTTTTAATGTTTTATTTAATAGTTGGGTTTCACTTCCGCTTTGAAGTTTGAACAACTAATATTATCCATCTTCCGTATTATCAACAGCCAGTCCACCGAGAAACTAATAAGTATCGAGTAGACCAATTACAGGCAGGAGGCGATCCACTTCCTCACCTGAGCTCCTCCGCCTCTTATTAAATCAAAGATAAGAAAAGGGGAAAAAGAGAGAGCAGGCAAACCAATCATGGCGTTAAACGACGAGAGTGCAGAGAAGAGGAAGAGTGCAAGACTGGCGATCTTAGAGCTAGCCAACATGATTAGCGTTCCCATGTCTCTCAACGCCGTCGTCCGTCTGAATGTCGCTGATGCAATCTGGCAAGGTGGCTCCAATAATCCGCTTTCTGCCTCTCAGATCCTTCAACGTATTGCCTCTACTGGATCTGATCCTGAGAACTTGCAACGAATCCTTCGCATGCTCACTAGCTACGGTGTCTTTGAGGAACACCTCACCAACGAATCATCGCCTCTTGATGGTTCTGCTTCCGAAAGGAAGTATTCACTCACGGAGATCGGTAAGACCCTCGTTACTGACGCTGAAGGACTCTCCTACGCGCCTTACGTGCTCCAGCACCACCAGGTCATACATTTTATCCATTTCATAGCTTTCTCTGTCTTGTACTATACCCCTTTTTGTACGCCGAACCATTCAAGTTAATTGATGGTCGACTTCAATAGCGTTTAATCTTATGAAA
The DNA here is from genome assembly GCA_964035475.1 of Salix caprea. Lineage (NCBI taxonomy): Eukaryota > Viridiplantae > Streptophyta > Magnoliopsida > Malpighiales > Salicaceae > Salix > Salix caprea. The sequence continues at coordinate 7,324,282 of OZ037751.1, forward strand.
ATTATTTCGGCAATAATGTATAGATTGATCTTAATTAAGTAGATGGTTCAGAAATTTTACACCATATTTGTTGTTGTAATTTGCTTATAATTTATCCAACAGAGGGAGTGAAATGGATTGGTTATTCACCCCACCTTGCTCTTAAAAACAAATGTTGCAGATGCTACTTATATATGCAAATACTGATTCTTATGTTTCTATGTAAATGATGTTTTGACGATATGAACAATTAGGACGCGCTAATGAAAGCGTGGCCACTGGTGCACGAGGCAGTGTTAGATCCCACAACAGAGCCGTTCGTGAAGGCTAATGGTGAGCCCGCATATGATTACTATGGGAAGCAAGAAGAAATGAATGAGTTGATGCTGAAGGCAATGTCAGGTGTATCTGTGCCGTTCATGAAAGCAATGTTGGATGGCTATGATGGGTTTAAAGGAGTGGAAAGATTGGTTGATGTAGGTGGGAGTGCAGGGGATTGTTTGAGGATGATCTTAAAAAAATATCCTGGTGTACGTCATGGGATCAACTTTGATTTGCCTGAGGTGGTTGCTAAAGCACCTAATATTCCTGGTAACGCGGCATATCCATTTTCTTGATATATATATATAAAAACAATACTATGAAGTGTCGTCATTCTACCATTTTATTACCTAAACAACTCTTCAGAAAAGGATTTTATGGGATGACTTTTTTCACTGTACATGGTTTAGGGTAAATGATAGTTTAAGACCTCATTTCAAGCTAGGCTTTGTAGCAGCTACTAGCATGTTATATATGACACTTTTGAAAATGCTAAATAGGGCGAGATGCTACGTATTTTTGCACTAATGGAAGTGATTCATCCTTGCAGGTGTTACACATGTTGGTGGTGACATGTTCAAGTCAATTCCGGATTGTGATGCTATCTTCATGAAGGTGCGTTGAGTCACTTCCATCTGCTTAAATGTTTGATAAAATCCATTTGTTCATTGGATGAAAATGTAGTTTTTGTTTTTGGTAAATTGCAAATAGAGCAGCCACCATGGGTTGATTCTCGATGTAAATGCTTTCAATCTTTTTGATACTCCATGTATACATGTCAATTTGGCAGTGGATTTTGACAACATGGACAGACAATGAATGCAAGCTGATTATGGAGAACTGTTACAAGGCCCTTCCGGAGGGAGGGAAACTGATTGCTTGTGAACCGGTGCTGCCAAAGGATTCAGATGACAGTCACAGGACACGAGCTCTCTTAGAAGGCGACATATTTGTGATGACAATCTATAGGGCTAAGGGTAAGCACAGGACTGAAGAAGAATTTAAGCAGCTCGGTCAGTCTGTTGGTTTCTCTCATTTTCGTGCATTCCATGTCGATTATTTCTACACTGTTTTAGAGTTTCAAAAGTAAAAACTCCTTGAGACTAAGCAGCACTATGAATAAACGGCACTTTCTCTGATCAGTTTGTCTTCAGCTTACGGTTTATTGCTTATTATTTCCAGTAATTATGTTTTTTTCAGCATATTCATGTCGCCCCCTCAAATAATCAGATTTTTACTCGTGCTCCTACAAATACAAAAAAAAAGAGAGAGTAAAAAACATGATATTAAATATCAGTCTGCATAAAAGTCCCATCTTTAATTCCAGGGGCTCGAACATGGTATGATTCCTCAAGAGTAACATTTTCCTTCACTAGCAAGTTCTTATGTGATTTCTATTCCAAATATAGGAAGACATCGTAGGGCAATCCAATAGCATATCCTGCCCATATGTGATACATGTCCATCAATCATCACAATTCTGTATTGATTGATTGTAGCATCCGAACTACTACAAATGCATTATTAGTGTGTATGAGTAAATTCTTCATCCCTGTCATCGTTAGAATAGCTGAATAAAATGTTTTTTTCGTTCCCTGTCATTGTTAGAAATGATGGGCAAAATGTTTTGCTGATAGAGCCATTGATTGCCATCTATGTATGAAATATCCATGTAGGGAGCTGCCTCGTATAGAGTAAGCTGCTTTCCATACGAGGCTCTGAATGTGAAGTTTGCTCCAGGTCCAAAACACTCGTACTCTCCGAAGAACGCTGTCCTGTAATAGAAAACACATTAACTCATCGCCACATTTTTATTATTTTTTTCATCACAATAGTCCAGACAATATAGAAGAAAAGATTCAGTAATATAAAATTAAAAGAGGAGACATTCATAATTAAGATCAACGACAGACTGGTCTCTAGAAGGGTCTCTCCAGTCGTTCCATCCATCTGAAGAAACAACATGAGACATGAATGTTTTAGAGAAGACTACTGTAGCATAAGCTCCCCAAGCTCGACCAAGCCATACTTTCCCACTGCCCACAACGATGCAATTCACGAAGGAAAACCCAGTTTGCTCGTTCGTCGATTGCCTTGCTTGAGCTGTAATAGATCCACTTGCTCCAGCTTTGGGTTGTTCTGCAATGGAACTAATGGTGCAGGACTGGCATATATAACAATTTCTTGTCAATAGAAGGATTTACAGACTCTAACCTGTTTCACTTTCACCAAATAATACTCCAAACACAATAATTTATCAAAGTTAAAGACTTTTTATGTGCGTTTCGTGGGATGAAAACAGAATCTCTCTTAAAGCCTCGAAGCCCAAGTAAATTCTGAGAATTAATGTTTGGATGATATATAGCATATAGTTTTATTAAAAGATAAGTAATCTACCTGGTAAAGGGATCTAGCATTTCCGAAAATGAAATCAATGGATCCTTGGATGAAGCATCCTCTATAATAATGCCTCCCACGATCATCATGGAGCGTGTCTTGAGCTCCAAAAAATCCACACCCATAAAACGCAGCTCTGTCACCTGCTATTCTAAGTGCCACCGCCTGTCCTCCGACTTCTCCCGGAGATGGCCAAGGAGCTGTATTCTTTTCAAACCCGCCAAAGTCAACAAGTCGTAGGGAAAAGAATTAGGAATAAATCATTTACAACCGATTAAATGCTGACATATAAAATATGGGTTCTTGAGTACGGACCTTAAAGCTAATATTATAGGCTGTGAAGCTAGAAGCAAAAACGGCAACTGAAGCACTATGAACAGTCCCCCCAGTAGAATTTGCAGTGTCGTTCCATGCTATGGCAGTGTTGAGATAACCCTGGCCTAGAAGTACTAGGTTTGTTTTGTTAGCATGCACCGTCACCTTCTCCCTGCAACCATATATTAAAAATCAAGTTCAATTTCCTGGATATTTTTGCTTTCATGCGATCTTAACCATGATCATACTTCATATATATATATATATATCTTGACATGTAAGGAAAGGACATGAAAGAGACAGCAGGAACTGCAGTATTACCTGTAAATACCAGAATCCATTATGATGAGAGTGGTAGATGAGCTAAGCTCTGGAGCAGCATCCACAGCCTTCTGAATGCTGCTAAAATTTCCACAACCTTTCAAGTCTACTGTCAATACAAGAGAAACCTTATAACGGTTTATCAGACTAGATCTCCATTTATTCATGTCACATTTGATTTTGTGCTTTCTCCGGTGATGGTGTCTTGAAAAGAAACTTGCTACGAGAGATTGAAAAACCTTCAATCCGCTTTTCTTGATAACCCTTTTCATAGTAGTGAGAGTTGAGCTGTCCAGATTGCTTATCGGAGTACCGGTAGAGGGGGAGGGGGGGATTTCATAGTGGGAAATTATAATAGAAACTAGAGCAATAGCAAAGGCCAAGAGCCAAAAGGCTGCCGTTTTGATTCTCATGCTTCAAGTCCTGAAGGCTGTAAGAGTTTTATGTTGTCTTTTAGCCAATTAAGTAAAACGAATGGAGCGATATGGTAGTTATATTTTCCATGAAGATTATGATTGGCGTGGCAAGCAAGAAATGTATGGGCATCAGGATCAGCTTGTGCGTGTGATGATGATTAAAGCTTCTACTTTCAAGGTAACGGCGCAATAAAGAAAGGAGGCAAAAGAAAGATGGGCAGACTTGAGGTTTGGAAGGTGCATACGCCAAGACGAGAGAGAGAGAGACATGATGATAGAGGGGATTGGTTATTTCTGCATGTGTTAGCTCACCATCTTGCATGGGTGATGATGGCACAGTGCTTTTTATTGCTAAAAGAATGTTATATATATACATATATATTTCACAAGTGAAACTGCATAAACAACTTTGATACTTTTTAAAAGTGTCGTGAGTAATTTTTAAAAATATTTTTTTGTTTAGAAATACATTGAAATATTATTATTTTATTTTATTTTTAAAAAAATATTTTTGACATGAATATATAAAAATAATTTAAAAATACTAAAAAAATTAATTTAAAATAAAAAAATTTGATTTTTTTCAAAAACATTCGACAGTGCCAAACAGGACCTTTGATATGGTCATGCGATATGCAAGCTGGAAGCGACCCTTCTACTGGTTGCATCCTCATCTGTTATCTTCTCCAACAACGAAAGGAGAAAGCACGACATTCCAAACTATAATAGCACAGAAGTAAATTGAACTTCAGCTTCAGAATCAAAAGAATGAGCACCCCAACCTAGAAGATTTCTTTGAAATAATTGAGAGAACGAGGTAAGCACAAGTAGCTTGCATTGCTTGATCTGGACATGTACATACTTCCTTCATTATCTGGTCTATACATAAATTTAAAAATAATTAAAAAAATAAGATTAAAACTGTAGAAACTAAGAGATTAGGCGTCTTGTCTTGTCCCTCGTACTAAAAAGTAGCTCCCCGTCACTCCTTTTTACAGTACCCTATGGACTCGTGCGTTGATTAACAATTCTACAGGTAGGAACCGCTTTCTGTAGCATAGATGTCCCTTCAAATCTCACCATCTGGCAGCAGCTTTTTCTATATTTGTTAAGCTGAAGAGTCATAAAACATCAATTTCAGACAGGTAAATGATAGATTCACAATCACATCTAACTTGTGCATTTCATGTGTGCCCACCAGTTGACAAACTCATACCTGCTCCGGTTTTATCTTCTGAAAACCAAATTTTTCTGTCCATATTGATTCCGCCCCTTCAGCAGTTGGGAGCACAAGATTCTGCACATTTAAAAATGCCAGCAACTTCTCGATGCAGGAGAACAGCAATTGAAAGTAGCCCTGACAAAATAATGTCTCAGCGTATCAAGATTCACAACTATATTGCATTAGCTGAAAAGTATAATAATATGCACGTTTTAAACTATTAAGAGGCCTCAAAATACACAGCTATAGTGGATAGAGGCCTTGAAATACATAGTTAAGTCCTGGGAAAACCCCAAATTTCAGCTCATAGAAAAAGCTGTGAATGCAACAGAATGTCCGAGAAACAGCTCGATATAAAGCCCAGTTGGTTAACCTCACCTTGCCATGATCACCATTCCTTGTTGCAACCAGGGGAAGTTCAGCAACTTCTTCCCCATAAACTCTAAGTATACCCGCTGATACAACACTTGAGCTGCAAAATTAGAGATTTAGACTTCATAAACATTCCTACAGCTCCAACCATAACCACTTGGAGATACAAGACTATCTCTTACTTGATTGTTAACACTGCACAGTACATTCCTCCATAATCTTGGCCCTTTGAGTTCTTACTGAAAGATAATTAAATGATATTAATGACTGCATAAACTGGCAATAAAATGCAATGCTGTAACAATGGGGAAAAACATACGAATGCATACCCATAAACCATCAAAGGAATAAGATCACGTCCAACTGTTGAATCAACTATAGGATCAAAACATTCCTGGAAAATAAATGAGAGAAATATCAGGCCAGCACATATTGATTTCTTTTATTTGCAAATGAAGCGTCACACACATACAAGAACACATAAAAGGAACAACAATACAGAACTGCATTTTGATAAAGTCAAGTAAAGATTGTGAAGTAAATCATCCAATGTTAAATTCACATTGTCTAACAATGGGTAGAAATCAATAATGCTGCATGACTTCATTGATAAAGAGATGACTTGGAAAACAATTTCATCACTCACATATTACTTGCAAGCATGAAAAACTCAAGATTAAATGAGTGACAACAGCATCATCCTAATGAGAAGTCAAAAGTATGCATTGTTTATCAACTAAGTTGTGTCGCAGCAGTCAGCAAGAGAATTGACAAGTTTCTGCACTGTATTTTCAAAAGCACCACAATTTTCAGACAGGATGACTTGGATCCTCTTTCCTAACTTACTAACGATCAGAATGAGGATTATAAAAAATAGATAAGATAGTTGGAGATACATCCAGGAAAAAATCAAACAAATGATAATATGCATATTGACCACTGAAGAGATCAACTGAGTCCAGGTTCTAATATGATACTATTACCAGCTTTATTTTCCTTCTTAGTGAACTAGTAATGGCACACCAATGAGTGGGAATTCTTTAAAAATCTGTTTTCATTAAGAATTCTTAACTGCCAGTGGATCATGATACTTGACTAAAATAACCTTATGGTAGAGAAAAGCCTCCCATTTTTTAGAAGCATCAAAACTTGGTGCATTGAGCATCATTCCTAAAAGCACATTTTTTCCCCTGAAAAACCAGCATTTGACTGAGCATTGAGGTGAAAAGCACCTGGCACTCCACAGACAGCGTGCACTTTTTGCATAGCAAGCAAAATATTTCCAGAAAGGAACAAGCAAATGAAATTCCATGGAAATTCAAGTACTCTTCTTTATTTATTTTGAAGCCAAGGCAAACAAAAGATGTTAATTTATTAGATTTGAAGACCTCAAATTGTTAAAACCCAATAACAATATTTCAAAAAATATTTCCAGAAAGGAACAAGCGAAAGAAACTCCACATTGATATTCCAGCACTCTTCTTTATTTATTTTGAAACTAAGACAGAAACAAGAGATGTTGATTTATTAGATTTGAACAAGTCTTCAGATTGTTAAAACCTAATAACAGTAATCTGGAATCCTGCCGAAATTAATTTAGAGAAGCAGCACACTAATATATTCAAGCATCGATGGCCATGAAAATATTCCATAATGCATGGGCAGTACCTATCAATGACCAAGGAAATATTCCATAATGCATGGACAGTACTTACTTGAAAAATAGAAAGAGCCCGTGAGAGTAAAAGTTTATTTTCAGGAGAGCTAATTTTTCCACTAAGAAGCGTCCATCTCACATCAATGTTGTTACTGATGTTTAAACCTTTTTCCTCATGCTTATTCTTGATATCATTCAAAAGAGAGTCTGGGAGTTTCTCAGCCCCACGACAGAGCAACTTCTGCAAAGTAGAGTGGATCCTACTGCAATCCATACAACAAAACCAGCTGCCTTTTGGCAATTCCTGTCAAATAAGCAGCATCAAAATGTTTACCCACAAATTTAGTGCACTGTTTTCCGCACATGACAATGATTTGATGGAAATGAAACCATCTTAAAATGAAAATAAGATCATGTAAGAACTAACCTTCAGATTTGTCATCTTATGACTCCTTAAACAACCAACATGAAATTCTTTCTCACACTGGTACAGATCAGAAATAAATAATAAGTGTACCAGTCCTCTAGGCAAATTCAAGCAACAATGAATTAAGAGATGGAACTCCATGTACGCATGGAGGAAACACAGAAATAAGATGGCATGAAAAAGAGGGAAGCTACTGATCAAAATGCAAGCATCAAGTTCATTACATAGATGCAAGCACCATTATCACACAAGAGCTTCCCTGTTTGAATCACTCAATTACAAATGTAACAAAAAAAGAAGACATGATCATCTTAGATAATTACCTGATCACAAAGTATAATTGTGCGTGGACCAAAACCAGATCTCATAAAATCATAACCTCTGCATAAAACAAAAACTAAAGATATATCAAGCAATGAATAAGGCCAAAGGGATTGAAAGACCAATAAACATGTGTATAGCTACAACTATTCATTACAAACTGTATGAAACAGATCATAAGTTGTGACAAAGTCCAGAGACTTCAATAATTTCAGTGTATCAGTGTAACTATGACCTGCATAATGCACATCCAGTAAGTTCAGCTTCCATGTTTTTGATGATACGAAAGCATCTCTTAGTTATTGGTTCTACCGAATCAACTCCTGAAACCCTTCCAGCAGCAGAAGCATTAGCGTTATGCTCAATTATCTTTTCCCTTTCAAATGTATTCTGGCAATACTGGCAATACCAGTCACCACTAGGAACAGTTGGTAGAGAAGCACATCCTACAAAGGTGATAAAATTATGCATCAAAATGGATTTGGGTAGATCAGTAGTCTGGAAATCATCTAGAGGCAACTTAAATCAGTGATGTCAATTTCACAAAGCATAAACACATGCATGCAGAGTACTGAAAGGCAATTGCACACACTTAACATATCAAGAACAGTATATAATGCAATGAAACTAGGCACACCAATCAGAACCACTAATTTCTCAATGCAACACATAGAAGCAATGGAAGATCTCTTCTTCATTACTGAGTTCACAACAAAAAGAGCAAATACTTGCTGGGGAATAAATATCTGCACACCCAGTCATGGTATTGAAAATGATGCATATGTCATTTTTTTTTTTGCTGTTTTGGGTTTGGACTAGGTTGGGCTGTAATACTAATTGATGCAGTAAGGAATAAAGGAAAGGTAGAAAAGTAAATAACCTAGAGTCCACATGCAAGCTCTATAGAACCCACTAGCAAGTCCTTGAATTTACAAGGAGTGTTCATTGAATCCACAAGAACAAAGAAACAAAAGGAAATCCCTCTCAAAATGGAACTTGAATTCTCATTTTTTATTCATCATAAGAAAACCTCCAAAATAGGAATGCACAACTGTGCTTTATATAGGCAGGCAAGAAAAGGCTAAAAGTGTCTTAACAAAAATAGGAAAAGAACTAATACTCTTAATTAATAATAACTACTAAACATTAAATAAACCAATCTGCATATAACATAAAAAAATCCTAAACAATGATCTAATTACAAAATTAATAAGACTAAAAATTAATTCGTAAAGCACTTTTAGCAAGGCATCAATAGACATGGTCAAAAGAAAGGAAGGGGCTGTGGACAGAAGCAGCTTATTAAGTTTTTTGTAGGTAACAGTTTGATAAGTTGATAAGTAAACTTAGAGTTTACTTTCCTTCTAACATTTAGAATTTACATTCACCTCTATGGAAGGCCCTTGGGCATCCATCACAAAGCAGAAGATTCCCACCATCTGCACAAATGATGCATAGGTCATCATTATCCTGAGAAGAATACTTCCGACTTTTTGAGAGAGAAATTGCCAATTCATGGAGTGAGACACCATTTGATGTGTAAATATATGCATAGCTGTGGGGAAAACATGAAACCATCATAATTCGTGTGTAACAAAAGAAAAACTCAAAATATAAAGGCATGTCCCATCTGATAAAAAAAGCAGACTTACGGTTTTTTGCGAGTAGCCCAACCTGCATGAGCTTCGAACGTGGAGGGGCTGACCTGCACATTAGTCATAAACCATGCGTCCATAATGATATGCCTGATAGATGATAAAGGAGTGGTGAAGTTTAGCCAATAAATAGTACCTCACAATTGCAGCAACGGCAAATTATTCCAAAGCCCCTTTTATACCCGCCGAGCAATTTCTGAGCAGAAGAAATTATTTTATTTACTATAAGCAGTAAGAAAGTAAAAGGATAAGAATATGAGATATTAATCACCTGCCCACGAGCATAATATGCTAGTTCAGTTCCATCAGGCAATCCACCGTCTTCAAAAACCAATCTATGCAACCGCTGGTCTCTTGAGAAAATAAGATACCAGAAGACAAGATTACAAGCAATAACAGAAGGCATAATTCAATACAGAACACTGCTACAAAAAGAAACATTCAAGCCAAAAGGGAGAAAGAAAAAAAAGGAAAAGTAAGAGAATGAAAACAAAGAAAAAGAACGGGGGCAAATAAAGAAGAAACCAACTTTGTTGTTATTTTCCACTGATTTTGTGAAGAGATGCCAACTGATGTATTTTTGAAGCACTTGGACATTAAAACAGACTTTGATATCCTAATAAGGACAAAAAGGAGATAGGTAAGCATATTTTCTAACAAAGACCATATAATATCACAGCTATGCTTCTATGTTTCATGCAATTTTATAACCAAAAATCTTTACCTGCCAGAGAAAAGGAAAAGGTGAAAGCATGACTAACCAAAGAATATCGATGGGCTAAGAAAAACAAACCAACCTCGGTGAAATCTTCTTATACTTCCTTTTTCGTGAAGAGAGAAATACTGAAGCACTTTTGGAAGGTTTTGTGAAAGAATCTTGTTCTTCTGGTCTGAATTAATGCAGATTAAATATTTGTAAGCATCTACCAAAAGGCACATGGCATACTGTCAACTAGAACATAAACTGAAACACCACTAAAGAGCACGGCCTAATATGTTGGAGGCCAGGTGAATTTAGACAAATATAAAGATAATGAACTTGCCCAAAGAGGAAAATTAAACACTAAGCTGGAACATGCTATTATAACAAGACACCAACAAGATAAAATAGGATACCAACTTTGGTGTAATCTTGGATTGAATTCTTGAGGACACACGCGCTGGAGCACTTTTGTTCAAATCCGTTTTTGATGACCTGAAATCACAAAGATATGAGGCCTATACAAAAAGGAAAGAGTTGCTCAAGCAGTACAAGGAAAGAGTAAATCAAATCAGAACAAGAGGACAATTAATATACATCAGCATGTTTTCACATGCTTTATGAACAATAGCAAATTGTTTAGCAGTACAAAGCAAGAAGTTAAATATTAGCATTAATATGCTACAGTACAAACAATACACATGACAAAAGGATACCTACTTTCTTTTTTTCTTCCGTGGAGTCTTATCTTGTGAGGAGGTAGACAATGAAGCCGGTTTGTACTCCAAAGCCAAAACTTGTTCTGATGAGCTGAAATAACATAGATTGTACTAAATTCAAAACAACCATCTAAAATTGTACCATATCTGGTAATACATACACATACAACACAATAAACAAGAACATTGAAGCCAGTTACTGTATTATTGGCACTTGTCAAGAGATGTAAAATCGATGCTTCTCATTCATGCATGGCATGACATGCGTATTCTTTTAAATCTTCTCCTAACATGTTTTATAGTATATCAATTCACTTAAAATATTAGGAAATGAGAAAAACTGATTTTTATATTAATTTATCCACGGGAAACGACATCTAACTGGCATGAATCATTGCTCAACTTAAACATCAGTTATGATACTAAGCTGAAGAAAAAGCCAACCAAAACGAATCAGCATCTAAAACCATTTGAAGGCAAGCAGATAGTTTTAAGCATATTTCACCAGAAACCACTCCATGTGCACAAATACAGCTTCAGCAAATTTTAATGTGCTCTAGAAAAAGCTATGTCCCTTCAATAATAGTTCAACTCCGGCAAAAAAGATGCACCACTTGCATTAATAGAAAAGATTAAACACAGAAATGCTGTACAACATTAAAACATTCAAAGATATTGAATACTCATTTAGATTGGATCTCATCAGGGAAGGTACCATGGCAACACACTAAAGTCTTGGAATCAGATCCTGCAAAACAACCCAGGATTTTGCAGGGCTAGGTCTACCTTTCAATGGAAACCAGCAACAGATATGAAGAGGGGGAATGAATCAAACAAATCAAAAGATTAATCACCACATCGATATGGACATGGTATAGATTTGCAACATGACTGATGCAAAACCTCACACTATACATTTCAGTTGCATCGTAACACAGGAGATGTGAAAGGTATTTCAGATTGAGATCACAGTCACGTATACATGTGCAGGCATTACATGACAGTCAGCTTAAGTCTGAAATTGTATTACGCAAGGTTGCCCCTGTTCGTATATGTGAGCCATTTAAAGCATAACCATGCTCCTAAAAGCCATAAGTCTCGGAAATAACAGCCATAGTGGCCATTACATATTTGCCTTGCCAAACTGTTGCATGTTTAAAATTACTGAAAATCAAAATCAAAGTTTATTTGCTAACTCCTATAATAGAATAGACAATTTTCCACCAATGAAAGCATTAGCAACATTTTTGAAGGGTGCATATCCATGCACCCAAAACCAGGAATCAAATATCACTCTTTTCTATAATTAACTTCACTAAAAGGTATCAAGGCAAACCCAAATTTGCAAGAAGCATGCGAGAGAATCCACAGAGTACAAACAGAACAAAATAAGAGAAAATAAGGGGGAAATGAAAAACTAAAAGCAGAGTGTGCCACCATTAATCAAAACTGGCCAAGTGTTATAGTCTTCAGATTAATTATCCAACTAATTAAGAATGAGCCAAGCAAGTTTTGACACCTTTTTAAAGGTAGGCATGACACCGTCCAACTAAAGATAATAAGACCATCTAGAGACAATTATATTAGATGAAGCATCAGATGTTCTAAAACAGATGTATATTCAATTTTCTTTTCTAAGGTTATTCTAGCACACCATGAACGACAAATAAAGCTTTTTACAAATGCCAAAGATAAATTATCCTACATTCCTGGTTGTGGTACACAAAAAACAAAACAAAACAAAATAAAAGGCAGTAAATCAGAACATCATATTGAGGCTAAACTGCCAGCTTTACAGAAAAAAGAAAGAAAATAAGCAAACTTAGCTCACCAAAGCCCACAAATTACATTACTTTTACGAGCTTAAACAACCAAGTTTCCACACAATAAATGAAAGTCAGTAAGCCTAGTTCACCAAACAGCACAAACTAGATGTCAGAATTGCATACATTAATAGCTGCAGCTGGTAACCATTCAAACAAAAACACGTACCTAGATATTATACTAGATCCAAAAGTTATGGTGGGATGAGAATCCTTTGACTCTGCACATAAGTTGCATAAAGGCCCAATTTTGCCAACACAAATAGAAGGAAAGGTACCTAGATCATTCAATAAGCAAAGGATTGAAGGGAAAATGCTTTCAATACCATCAAGAAGATTTGAATATCCTTTTTATAAGAAGTATAGTGAAACAAGAGAAAAGCAATAGCTCACCTTTGCATCTTTTACAGGTGAATGTTCTTTCCACTGGCAAACCACTAATGGCACTTAGAATTGTTGTTTCCAACGAATCCAGAGGAGCAGTCCTGCATGCATTCAATACATCAAGAAGGCTCTTCCCATTCTCAAAACATATGTACTGGGCCGCACGTCTATATTGTTTGATAGCATGAATCTCAAATTGGGATGGGGGAATAACCTACATCAGTGACAAAGCGACAAAAGAAATAAGCAAATATATGGAGGGATCTAAAATATATCCAGATATCAATCTGCATAAGAGCAACAAGAATACTCACTCTATGTCCATTGCAGAAAGCACAATAACACAGAATGCCAACATCTTTGATTGTACCCCGAAGACCAAACGCCTGAAACTAAAGTGCCAAAATAATAATAATAAACCACCATTCTGCAGGAAAGAAAAATATAAAACACTTGAGAATAGGATGTCGGAATTATACCTTCTTGCCACCCATGTAAACAACAGGTACCCCCTCAAGCAAACCAGTCTCAAACAGCTCTTTAACAGTCATCGGTACATTTTCCAACGCGATCTTTTTAGACATTTTCAACTCTAAATTCTTCTTTGGAGGCGTCAGAGCACTCCCTTCAGCTATCATCTCCACATCCACTCTAGAGAGGGCTTCACCTTCTATAGCTTCTGGTCCTTTAACAGTAACCTCAACTGGTTGCAACTTCATCATCAATTTTGACTTCCTAACCCTCTTTGGCCTATCATTACTCTTAACCTCACCATTGTCGCCAAAAACAGCAAGGTCCGTCTCTTTTCTCCCCTTGATCGCCAGAGATCTCTTACTCTCATCTTTACAAACCCTTTTTTCTACATTATTGTAATTAATTCGCTCTCCAATTGCAGTCTTATTATTAACTTCAAGACACTTAAAACCATCATCATCATTCGAAGCATTTATTGTATTGGCCACATCAATTTTAGAATCATCTAAGCTCTTAATTCTCTTAATATGCCTCTCATCATCCTCGGCCGCAATTAATATATTGTTATTTTTAGTCTTCCTCACTCGAGTATAAACAATGAAACCATTTACCTTAGTAACTTTGAACCTCTTACTGCGATCATCGTCAGAAAGTTGGATACAGGAGTAGCTCGACTGAGTCGGCCGACCGAGTGAACTCGCAAAACCTAGCTCTCTCTTCATGCCTGCCAATCGAGGAAATCAAATCGAAGAATTGGAAGAACAAGATAGAGCATGAGATCTGGAATTTAATTATAGGGTTTATGAAGGTGGGGGAGCGGAATTGGAACTGAAAATGGGAATTTGGAGAGATGTGAGAAATTAAATTGAGCGAGAATTTTAGGTAGGCAGAGGTAGGGTTTTATTGAGGGTTTTATTTATTTTGAACTTTGTTGATTTTCCAGAGGAGAGAAGGAGAGAAGAGAAGCGAAAAAGGAGCCGATTTGTTTACGAAGCAACGAAGTGACCAACTTGAAGACGGAGGTTAGGGGAGCGCTAACACAGGGAGGAGGCCGTCCTGGACATGTGTTTTGTACTGTGATGTTTGCTGCTTTAAAAAATTATTTAAAAACAAAACAAATAATAATAATTCTTATAGTTTTTTTATTTTTAATATTACCTCATTAGAATTATAAAAGATATTAATTTAATATTTTTCAAACATAATAAAATATAACTATAATTATTTGTCTTATGACGATTGCACCCTCTTGATTTTTATTCTTTCCTATTTACCCTCTCATTCCTTTTCATTTATTTTTATTTTGTGTGTACTCGTAAATTTAGTTATTAAAAACTAAATTTATTATTTACCCTCTCATTCCTTTTCATTTATTATTTTTTTAATGTATCTCCTTTGCTTGAAATAATATTTTAATGTGGTTTTCGCATCTAATTTTGGGACTTCTTAAATAACGACGAAGTTTATATTAAAAAAAATTATTTTTAAAAATTTATTTTTAACATCAACATATTAAAATGATATAAAAAAATTAAAAAAAATATTAATTTAAAAAATACTTTTAAAAATATAGTTAAATCTCAATACCAAATAAAGTCTTACAATTAGTTATTAACATTTGTAGTCACAAATGCTAGAAAGCTATCTATTTTTTCAAACATTTTAAGAATTAAAATGAATTGAAAGACTATGAGACTATTTTTAAAAACTTTATAGAGTGAATGGACCAACTAAATAAAAAAACAAAGTAAATAAGTCATATATGAAATAACCAGTTATATAATTAATCTTTTAGTTTTTGTTTATTAATTTGTTGTTATTGTTATTTGGTTGATAATATGTAAAGTTAAATATATTATATTGAGACCTTGAATTTCACATAGAGTTGTTTGAAACATCTTTGACAATACAGAAATCATTTTTGTCTGATGGAGAAATTTTTGTCTCGTTAAAAGGAGTATAACAAGTTTTTCAAATTCTCTACATAAGGGTTAATCTAGTTGATCCAAGTCAATATAAGGATAAAAATAATAATTATTATTATAATTTTAAAACTCAATTTAAAAGTCGACTCAAGGCCAGACCCAGACACAAGTCGAGTTGATCATTGACCAGAGTTAAAATAAGGATAAAAATAATAATTATTATAGTTTTGCAACTCACCCTGAGATCAAATTGGGGCCAAACTTGAGTCGCAAGTCGGGTTAACCATTGATCCAAGTTAGCATAAGGATAAAAAAAATTGTTATCGTAATTTGAAAATCCTATTTAGAGGTCAACTTAGGATAAGGCTCGAGCTATAGGGTGGGTTGATCATTAACTCGAGTAAATGTAAAGATAAAAACAGTTATTATCATAGTTATAAAACTTGTTATTGTCTTCACAAATTCAAGTTTCTATAGTTTTTTAGAAACATTGTTAACAATTTCTATTGACCTTGTTTCTCCCTAAAAAAAAGTTATTGTTCTACTACAGCTTTCTCACTTCATAGCAAAATTGAGAGGTGGTTGGTCAAAGGTGGTTGTTATATTTGTACCATCATTGTTATCTTTTATTAATTAATATTTTTGTTATAACTTAGAATTACCATTAGCAATGTGATTTACTTTATTGTTTCTGCTCTTGTGTGCCTCAAACCAAAAAGACAAATAGGAATAAACTTTGTTACTATAAGATAACACCACTGCCATTTTTACCAAAACAAAGCTCACCGTTGCATTTCTTATTTTTCTCTCTAGTTCATCCATTATCACTTATAACTCTCAATTTTGCATGTTTTCATGTCTCACTTATATTTCAACTTTCTTTTTCTTTTTCTTTCTTACTATTTTTTTTTCCAGGGCTACAAGTTTAAAGGTATTTATAAAGGTGTGAGAGTTTTCTAGGGTTCTCATGATCTAGCTATATCAAGACCGTTGAATATGAAAAAGAGATCCTTTATTTTTGGCTTGCCTTTATTTTTTATACTATGATAATAGATGATAAAATGGTTGGCTTGACTTGCTTTTCATTCTTTACAAGGTTTGTTTAGGGATTTTCATGATTTAAAGCAAAAGTAGCTAGGATTATAGGTATTATATTAAAGAATAATATGACACATGAGTTTTGTCTAAATGATATGTTTGTTAAAGGTTTAATAAGGCTAGAGTTGACCTTTTGAAAACTGTTAAAAACATTTTTCTTATAGATTATGAGAAGGAGGGAAGAATAAAAAGACTATGCATGACTTTCAAATGATATTGTTTTTGAGTTTATTATTATTTTTTATAGAAAATTATGTTTAACATCCTATAATTTAGTAGAAATTATACTTGTCTATCGAGTTTTGAAAAGTTAAAATTTACATTATGAGCTAATATTTTTTTTTCAAATTTGATAAATTACCAAATTACCTTCATATGTGTGTGTGTGTGTGTTAATTGAGAAATTAACCAAACAACATATCTTATCTTCTATTTCTTCAAGTGATGATTTATGTCTTTTATATACATTATTTTCTCTTTTTTTCTAAGCACAAATAACCAAATTAAACATAAAAAATCTTTTAAGAATATGAGGCTATTAGGTCAATATCTAATCTCTAAATATGAAATGTTTAACCCCATACTTTTATGGAAATACTTTCTAAAAGAAAATCATCCATTTTTTAGATTCAAACGTAATTAAAAAC
Organism: Salix caprea; assembly: GCA_964035475.1. NCBI lineage: Eukaryota > Viridiplantae > Streptophyta > Magnoliopsida > Malpighiales > Salicaceae > Salix > Salix caprea. The sequence continues at coordinate 7,341,455 of OZ037751.1, forward strand.
TAAAATTTAATTGATAGAGAGGGAAAAAAAGGTTTTTGCATGCTAAGGAAAACGTTGGTGGGTAAAGGATTATGTGGGTGAAGAGAGAATTTAAATGGTTGGAATAATCTTTTTATAATAGTTTTTTTTTAAAAAAATAAAGTTTTTTTTCTTAGTTTCAATATAGTGCTTTAAATATTGTTTATATGGTGCTAAGAGTTAGGAAAGTAAGAGTTTAAGGTGAATAGATTTTTAGCATGTTACTGCTTTGACAAACAAAGAATTTTGAAATCAATTTCTTTGTTTGAAAAATTAGATATTAAATATTAGGGATTGATTTGTTACTAATTACATAAATTCATCCAGACTTAAAATCCTGATTCTAGGGATACTTTGTTGTTAGTTTTAAGTAGCATGATTGTTAATGAAGAAGAAACAATGACTAGTCTAGTTTTATATATGGCAAACAAAAAAGGTTGCTAGTTAATTCATAATCAATATGACATTATTTTCTTTGTTTACACAATTATTGACCAAGTGTTTCACATCCTATAGTTTAGCATATGTAGTAAGGGTCTGTGATTTTTAAAAGTTTATTTATTAAACAATATTAAATCACCATTTTATATGGTTTTGGCTATTTAATTTACAAATTATAACACAGATTAGATTGTAGATTGTCCCTAATTAATATCATCTATTTTTTTCTATTTGAATTGTCTCTAGAAATCTTAATAGTCATTTAACTGTAAAAACGTTTCTTTGCTTATATTTAAAGTCTTTGGTATGAGATCAGATTGTATTAAACCTATCATAAAATCTTGCATATGACTTCTAGGTTTGATGGTTAATGTTTTCTTATAAATTGATAAGATGAATATTCAAATTTTGGTGATAAGAAAATGACGAGGGTACTGACTAGGTTTTTTTATTTATTAATTTGATGGTAAAGTTGTAATATTTAGCAAAAAAGTATCTTTTTTATTAAATAAAATATAATAATAATCTTGTAAATAATCATATAATTTTTGTTAACTTATTTTTGCCAATATGTCAAGTGTTAACAAGTATATATAGTTTAGCATGTCAACTATGTTTTTTCAAAACTTGATAAACAATTGCAATTTTAATCAAATTAAAAAATGCATGGTGTAATTTTCTCTAATTTTTATTATTCAACTTATTTCCTAGTTAATGAACTGACATTGTTTTAAAATGACATGATGTCATTTTAACCGAGCTTAAATTAAAGTTTTTATTAAATCCAAAATGATATCATTTTAGAAAAGTTGAAGTTTAAGTCAGTACTTTGACTTGACCCCCCCCCTTGTTTTTTCAAGTTTTTCTTTGGTCTTTTAATTTTTCAATTTTATTAAGTTCTAACCTTAATCTTAATTTTCCCACTTTAATTTTTGTATATGAAATAAATAATAATTCCCTTGAAATTTGGAGTTTTTCATGTTTTAGTCTATAGTCTTGCAACTTTTAATTTTTACTGAAATTGGATTTCAATCTCTAGATTTCTTTCAGTTCCATTTTTGATTTGACTTAATTAAACCTTTAAGTTTTTCCATGATTTGCCGTGTAGTCCTTAGTTCTGTGATTTGTTCATTTTCAATCGAAGTGACTTTATATTCAATCTTTTCTTTCAATTAAACCCCTGATTGAATTAAAAAGACTCCTATATTTGACCATCGTTTTCATTTTGATCTTTTATTTTTTTTAAATTGAAGTCAAACTCAACCTTTTTTTTCTTCAATCACACCTATAATTATCCCTTAAAATTATTCATAACCCTTTTATACCTATTCTAGCTCACTCATTGCTTTTTGAATTTCATTATTTATCCAATTTTATCCCTAATTATATTTTGATAATTTCTAAACAACTATTTATTTTTTTTGAAAATATGTTAGATTTTGTTCGTGAAATATTTTGATGCCATTTTTTGTTTTTAAAAGGGGCAAAAAATTGGGTGATGACAAGGGCTAATATTTATATTTTAGTTTCATACAAATATTATTAACAAAATTTGACACATTGAACTTCTTTACGTTATATGTTTCATACAAAGTAGTTTTTTCCTTTGGAAAGTTTCCATACATTTCATTTTAGGGTTTGTTTTATTTTTTCTATTATTATTGTAGATTTTTTTAATATTGTAATTTCTTGTACTTATCCAATTTTTCTATGTAATATATGTATATACATCTAAAGACAACAATGGATCTTTGTTGGTTTTTAAATAAATCCTGCCTCTTTTAATATGTATGATATGATAATATTTACAAGCAAATACATGATATGATTATATTTGCAACTGAATAAAATCACAATAAACAATAAAGTTTTTGAAGTAAAGTGTTCAACAAAAATAAATTAAAAGAACTGTGAAAAAAACTTAGAGTTGTAGAGATGATAAAAAATAAATCTAGAGCTCATGATTTTATCTAATCCTATAAAATTTATAATTGTTTGTTATAAAATTCCAAATCTTCACATTGATAAAAAAAGAAAACATCCCTTAATTATTCAATGTTTCCTCTTGAATAACGTTAAAAATTTCTCCACCTTATAATTCAACATATATTTACTCGAAAATTAAATTATTTGAGATTTATTAAGTTTTTTAATATTTTTAATTTAAAACCACACTAATCATGATAAGGTATCTTTATTTCTTACTTAATCAATGATGTTTAATCCTAAAGCTTATAATCATAAATGGCCTCTTATTCTCATATGATTCAATAAATCAAACAATAATTGCCTCTTATAATCGATGGACGTTGCCATTTGCATGTCAGATATGATGACAAAGAGTGGTCTTAAGGTTTTCAGTAGGGGTGAATATTTTTAGTTCGATTCAATTTTTATTAATAAAAACAACCAAACCAAAAATAAATCAAAAACAAATCGCACCAAATTGGACCCGGTTTAAATCGATCTATTTCAGTTTGGTTATGTTCCGTGTTTTAACAAAAAATCCAAAAAAAAGTTATAGTTTTTTTAGTTTTTTTTTTTTTAAAACCAAGTTTCTTTTCTTCCATTTAACCAAAATAGAAGCAAACCAAAAAATTGAACTAAACTAGAAGAATAAAATTTTTTATAACATATATATTTTTTAATTTGAACCGATTCGATTTTGTTTTGGTTTATCGGTTTTTTGCTTTCAAAACTGAAAACTAAACTGGAAGTCAAAAAATCCAATCAGTTTAATCACTTTTTTTTCTCGATTTTGTTTTTGTTTTTCTTGGTTTAATTGTTTTTTCTGTTTTTTTGCTCACCCCTAGTTTTCAGAATCCGAAATTATGAGCTGGATCGATTTTATTTTCCATTCTTTGAATTTATAAGTTTGATTTCTTAGATTAATATTCAATATAATTTATTAAATTAGTCTAAATATATACTTAATCATATGTTAATTTTATTTTTTAAAAAATAATTTTGATTGACACTAAAATTGTTTTAAAATATCTCTTATTATTTAATAAAAAAATCTAGACAATTTTTTTCGAATAATTGATGATAGAGAAAGGTTAAATCAACTAAAATTTTGTTATTTGTGTATTTAGATATTATTTGAGAGTGTATTTTAAAAGATGTTTTTTTTTAAAATATTTTTTTTAGTATTTTCAAATTGTTTTAACATAAGTTTTTTTAAAATAAATAAAAATATTATTTTAATGCATTTCTTGCCGCAATTCTAAACAAACATTTTTATTATGGATTTAGTGTCACCTTTTCTTAAATTAAAAAAGAAAAACTATACCAAATAACTTGGATTTAAAAAAAAGATTATAAATATAAAAAAACGTAAATGGGGTTTAAATTGGGCCAGGATAGCATGCACTGTCTATGTGATAAGTACCCAAGCTGAAGCCCATACTCTAAACACTTACCTCTTACTAGATCGAAGGTTTAAAATTAAAATTGATTGCCAAGTTGTTCAAGACCGAAAATTCAACGATGAATTAAGCCCAGATATCTCTGTAAAAAAAACAAAAAACAAAATTAAACTGTAAAACTCTTCTTCTTCTCACTATTTTTTATTTTTTTCCAAGAAAAACTTTATGTATGCCTCCATGGAAGAGACAGGTTTCTGGGTCACCTAAGTTTAACAATCCAGAAAAGAAGAAGAAGAAGAAGAAGAAGAAGAAGAAGAAGAACGGGTAAGATCGATTAAGCTGGGACAGTTATCGTATCAAACCACAATGGCAGGCAGACATCTCAACACATTAATTCCGACAGGAACTAGCTCAGATCCCCATGATTGTTAAAAAAGCATTACAGCAAAAGCTCGTAAGAAAACCAAATAGCATGATCAAAGATGACGATCCCCGTGATTGTTAGAAAAGCATTACAGCAAAAGCTCGTAAAAAACCCAAATAACATGATCAAAGAAGACATAAATTACAAACATTAATTGGCCACAGGCCTACACACACACACACACGATTAGTTCTGATCAGAAAACACTTATCTGATCAAGGTTCTAATTATTGAACAGAACATGAAGCAAATGAAGACAAAGCATTAAGCTGATTCGCCCTTGCGAAAATCAAGTTCCCTTCTAGCCCAAATCACATGAACAAAGAGAGACTCCCATGGGAACGAAAATGCCAAAGGATCGAAGTTGCCCTACAAGAGAAACCGCCCTTAAGAAGACGATTCAGATTCAACAGCCTGCAATATTAGCCCTCCAATCCTGAAAGAAGGATCGCAGGGAAAGGATATTTTATAAGCTAATTAACAAGAAAAACTGCACCACGGAAACAACATGTGACCACCCCGCAACTCCATTCTTCGAGCAATGAAGAGCTTCGGTAGGGGTGGCCAGGGAGCAAAAGGATCACATGATGATGATACGGTGCAGTGCTAAGAGGGTTTGCATATTAAGCTTGTGCTGGTTGTTATAGGGTTTATTTTTCTTGGTCACGAGGGCAATAAAAGGTTGAGATGACTAGGGTCTTTTATAGTGGTTTCAAAAGTGTTTTAGAAAATATTTGATTTTTTTTATTTTTTATTTAAAATTAAATTTTTTTAGTGTTTTTAAATAATTTTTATATACTCATATTAATTTTTTTTTTAAAAAATAATAAAATATTATTTTTATATATTTTTAAACAAAAAAAATATTTTTAAAAACAATATCACCTAGAATATCTAACATATACTTATTAGTAGTTGGGTGTGGCCACTTATAGTTAAAAGGAAACATAAAAAAGCGAAGTGAGATAGTGAAATGGAGGCTGCATGTTATAGCATCTTCCATGGGATATGCCATTCTCGCCACCTCCATAATTTCCTCCACCTCTGACGACAAACCCTCCTTCCTTTTCTTTCATGTTACTAATTCAAACAACATAAATTATATACTGTCACAATTTCTTGTTTTAATCTTATGAGAAGAGATTTTCGAGAAATATTTTAGGTTTTGGGCTGGCGGATTTAAACAGATTTCCAAGTTGCAGAAGCTGGAATATTTTATTGTGCTAATAATATTAATTGATGATTTTTGTTATATAATATTTTTATAAAAGAACTGGGTTGATATGGTCAGAATTTAAAAAGAGTTGGAAAGCTCAATTCAGTTTGTGACCTTAATGATTATGAGTTTATTCGCACAGGCCATTTATTGGCTTAAATTAAAATATGCAGATGGTAGTGCATGCCAGGGTTTGATAAAGCTCGTGATTCATTTAAACACCTATCTGAAGGTGGATTTCTTCTATTTCCACTCAATATATCGATTTATTCTGTTTCCATCAAGAACTATGTGGAGGGTGGCGAACAGAGAGGAAGGCCTTGTGTTTTCATCATGTGTTCAAGATTCATGACATGTAATTCTATTTTATATACATGTACTTTTGTATTTTGAATCCTGATCACTATCCTTGCTAATGATCTTTTCAATTTTATCAGCAAAACTAGGGATGATATAGTTGTTGGGTTTACAAAGTAAATAAAAACAATAAATTTAAAAATATTTTTGGGAGTTTTAGGATCCCGTTATATAAATCTAGAGTTGTTTAGGATTTATATAAAAATTATCTTAGGATCAAATGTTTTTTCGGTTTTGAATAATTATTTAAAGGATGAGTTGTCGCATACCACAAGCTGTCCAAGTATCCGGTCTTTAATGATAATACATACAAATTATTAACGAGAATTTTCTTAACAGATTGTTTTATTTTAAGTGATAACTCTTTTTTTTTCTTTTTTATATTTCAGGTGTTCTGTATAAGATTGCAAGTTTTTGCTGCGGGATTTCACATACTCTCTCATGAGTGGACCATTCTAGCCAGGAAGTCCAGATTGTCACATGGCATCAAAATGTGTCATGTTCAAGAGAAATATTCTCGGTATCATCCGCATAAAAGCAAGCCCTCAGAAAAGATCACCTCTCTTGTTTAATGGAGGGGGTAGGCCTCTTTGTTTTATTTTAATGTTCTTTAGCTTTTATTAATATTATTATTATTATTATTTATTTTCCAGACTGGGTGAGATTTCATGTTCTTGGTGACACCAGCAGAATCATTCTTTTGTTCTTTCAATATATAGAAGAGCTTGATACTGTGCTGATTGCGTGATGCCCGTAAAGGGAGCTTTTCTCTTGTACAAGTCATCTGATGGCAACCTTTTTAGCAGTAATTTATGGATCGAACCAAGATTTTAACGAAATAAACTCCTCATTTTGCAATAGATAGACTAGTAAATTTAACTAAGCTAGTGATGGAAACCTTCAAGCCGAATAAAGCACATAAACAAAAGTCACGTGACAGGGTTTCGATACCTCCATATTAGTCAATCAAATCAAGGAGTGGATACGAAAAGGAAATGCGTAAGTTGGTGGTTTAAATGGGAATCTTAAAAAGTGCAGGGGAATATGCGCTTCATTGTGAACTTTTGGTAATAGTTTATCAAAGTCCAATTCCAACAGCAGCAGCTACAGTGCAGACCACTATGTGAACTCTTTTTTTCTCGTGAGAAAACCCCATTTCTTAAAATAAAAATGTAATTTATAGATTTAGATGAACGATTAAAATCCCGGTTGTTCCAGATTTTTAAAAAGAAGCATATCCTGACTCGAATTCAAGACCTGCCATGCAGATCGTAAGTTTTTTACGTATCTTGGAACAATGTGATCTCACATATGCATTAAGAACGATATTCCTGGACGCGCAGCCCCTTGTTTTGGATAGTGGCTGCTCAGCTGTCGGGGTACCTGTATGGATTATTCATAATGAAGAACAGCAGTTTTCATCTGATCTTGGACGGTCCCAGTTTATTTTCTGACAGATATTTTCAGGTGGATGGTCTCTATATGTGCAACTAGTTGAGCAAACCAGTTTTCTTTTATTGATCGGATTTCAAATACGCTGCTGCAAACCGGTAGTGGTTCGTAAGAAACCTTCAACCAAACCTCAACTGTTCCACATGCACACCATCTGGGAACCATGATCTCTTTGTTCTTTTCCCAATTTATTTGCTCTATACAATAACATGGATGCTGGTTGAAAAACAAAATCGCGAGTTAAGAATCTACTAGAAACTTCCACAACAGAGTGAGTTCATCGGAGCCACCTCTTTCCACTACTATATGCCTTGAGCTTCATCACAAGTTCTTCACGGTTAGCTTCGACCTCTGCATATTTCAGGCTCATGTGGAAGTATCGCTCTCGAATGTCTCTTAACTCTGCCTCCAGCGATGATTTTGCTCGTTCAAATTTCTCTTTCGCTACAACTTCACCTTCAGCTGGTGATTTTCTAGATCTTGTGAAGCTTTTGCGACCCTCAGACTTCAACCTGCATCCAGGCCGATCGCAGTTAGAATTTGTTAACGAAAATATAAAAACGAGTGAATGAATTATACGCTGCCTATACCAAACTAGTTCAGACCTCATTCTTTCAAAACCTCAGTTGAATATGGCTCCTCTCTTTAAAATTGAAAGGAATTTGATAGCTCACTCACCTTTTAAGCTGGATTTTATACGAATTATTTTCTTCCAACGCCTTGGCCAGATTTTCCTCAAGTGACCGACTTTTCGAAGCAAGATCAACCCCATCAGGAATTTTGTAACCATAATCACCCTGTTATTTCAAGAGATAGATAATGTCACTGGTAATTTATATATATATATATATATAAGAGCTTAAAACAGAAGCGAACCCCATACTTCTTGAAGGCGGTTGCTGTAAGAATTCCTCCTCTCAGAGTCCCTCTGGTTCTGCTGTTGTTCCTTCAAGAACATCACCTCTCCTTCAAGAGATTGAGTTCTTGTCAAGCAAACAAGTTTATCCTCCTCTACTTGTCGGATCTGCTGCTGGAGTTGCTTGTTTGCTCTCCTGATCCGGGTGAGCTCACTGTTAATCTCTGCATACTGTTCACAAAATGCCTCCTTTGCCATCAGATCACCTTCCATCCGCAAAAGCTTTTCTTCCAAGGAAATTCTTTTCTGCCTGCTGTCCTCTAATTCAGTTACGGCCTTCTGCAAAATAGTGATCTTCTCAATAAATGAACTCTTCTCTATCTTCAACTCTTTGCACTCTTCAGATACTAGGCGGAATGAATTTTCCAGCTTCTCTTTCTCACACTTGATTGCATTGAGTTCATTCTTCAAAGCCACAACTTCATCCTGAAGAGATCCTATCTCCAGAAACTGAGCCCTTAATTTGGTAGATTCTTCCATGACTTGTTGCCTTTCATACTCAGAAACTGTCAGCTTTGATTCAAGATCGCTAAGAGTGGTTTTGAAATTTTCCTCGCAAGATATGTAATTAGTCAACAGCTTTGACATTCTTTCATTGTCAACCTTCAGAATTTCTTGGTTTTGATTGGATGCAGCAAGTTCACCCATCAAGCCTTGAACCCTCTTGTTGGATTCAATCTGGGAAGTATTGAGTTCCGATTCTATCTTGGCGATGACTGCACATAAACCAGACACTTCATCCACAGCTTCAGATGCTATTCTCTCTCTATCCACTTGAGTTGCAGAAAGTTGCTTGGTAAGGTCCCCTGCCTCTCTTTGAAGACTCTCAACTTCGACCATCTTCTCCAAATACATCTGTTTTAGCAAACAAAATCTCTTATTCTGCTTTTCATTTTCCTCAAGAAGTGTCTCCAAGTCTGAAGTTAGTTTCTTCTCTTTCGAGGCACTGTCTTCTAGAACTGAAGATATATTTTCTTCTAAAACTGTCACTCTTCTGGAACAATCAGCAAATCTTCTATGCGACTCTCTCAATTTTTCCTCCAAATGGGCGCAGTGCACTTGCAACTCTGACTTCTGCCTTTCCAACTCTCCATTTGATTGCTGAAGTGAACTGCATTCCTGCACAATACTTGTAGCACTAGCTTGCAAATTAAGATTCTCCCTTTTCAGATAATCATATTCGTCTTGAGATTCTGACCATTGATCATGCAGTTGTCGCAGATTTTGTTTCAGACCAATCGTTTGAGTCTCCAAGTCATTTGTCAATCTTGAAACCTGATCTTGAAGAATCTGAACCTGAGTTTTGGAACTCTCTAATTCCAATTTAGTTGACTTCCTCTCATCTGTCAACTGCGTTATTTGACCTTCCAAGACAGTAATGTGTGCGAACAGTTCTTCATTTTCTTGCTTTAGCTCTGATAATCGGATCTCCAATTCCTGTTTAACGCTAGCTAGCTCTGAAGATCTCCTTTCAAGAATTTCATTGGCAGAAACATGCGAGTCCACGCTGCTGCTAAGTACCAGTATATCCTTTCTCAAGTCATCCAGGCACTTCGTAGCAATATCACCTTCCCTTGTCACAATCTCCATTCTTTCTTCCATCTCGCCCTTTTCATTTTGAAGAACGGAAAGATTGGCTTCTAATTCTCTCAGATTCTTTTTAAGATTCCCATTCTCATCTTCTTTTGACAGTAAACTAGCCTTGAGTCTTTCTATCTCAGCCCATTTTTCACCGAGTTCCATATTCAGTTCTGTAACCTCAACTCCCAGCTGCGATTTCAGGCTCTCAATTTCTTGAATTGAAATATTGTGATAATTTTCGTTCTCCCTAAGCAGTTTCTTCCTCATATTCTCTTCAAGTATATCCATTTGTGATTCTTGACCATTCCCTTCGGACTTGAAACTGGTCGAAGATAAAACTCCATCTGTGGAACTCTTTTTTTTCTCCTTTAGCTTGAGCAACAACTCAAGGTTTTCATCTGTTAACTCCTGGCAGTCGCTTTCCAGCTCCTGCAGCTTAACTTTCAAAGCTTCGATTTCTCTGATCAAATTTTCATCACCTCCAGTTATGGACTCCATTTTTGTGGAATAATGCCTGTCATTCAGCGACTCTGACAGCTTTGCTTTCAAACTGGCTATTTCTTTTTCTTTAGCAGTTAGATTGCTTTTGTATTCAGTCTCCATATCCAAAAAGCTTCGGTTGTTCATACTCTCATTTTCTATGCTTAGGTTTTTGTCCTCCAGAGCCTGTTCCAGTGCTTGCACTTTAGCCTGCAGTTTTTTCTCCGATTCCTGAAGTTGTTGAGTGTGGAGAATTAAGCTCCTGTTCTTCTGTAAGTTCATCTCGATAGAGTTTTCCATATCTCTGAATTTTGACTGGAGAGCAGAGAGATTATTTATCTCATCTTTCTGCTTTTCGATTGTTTCTTCCAGCTCAGCATTAGACTCTTGACTCCTCGTCAGCTGGAGACTGAGATTTGCATTGGATTCCTTCTGAAACATAAGATCATTTTCTAATTCCTTCAAAAACTGGGCTGCACCTTCATCATGGGACGTGTAATCCTTCAATGCTGCTGGTTTTGCAGTTGATTTCTCTAACAACAGTTTCAAATGTTCAACTTCTTTTTGCAGCCCATCACGTTCTGCGCTCGCTGCTGACATCTCCATGTACAGATCTTCCTGCTTTTTAGACTGCTCCGAGTATTCCTTACTCAATGCTTCCATATCAAGCATCAGCTTCCTGGCATTCCTCTCCCACATCTTAGCCTCATTACGTAGGTCTTCGATTGTATCTTCTGCCGTTTCCAAAACGCTCTTGGAAGAGCCTGAAACTCTCAAAGATGATGCAGCAAACTCTTGTGTGTCTTCCTGTGAAAGGTTTTCTGAATGCGTTATCTGTGATTTAAATGATGAATGATTTGATTCAGATGGGTTTCCCACAGGATAACTCTTTTGGGAGCTTGCCGAATTTGGTTTTCCTGAAATCCGGGGGTGCTCGTCACCATTCAAGTTGATTGATGGCGATAAACTCTCTCTTCTTGTGAAATCCTCTGCTGAGTCGTAGCTGTGTTGTGAATCCGAGTTAGAGAAACTGGCTTCCTACAGTTTAGGATGAGATTATGTTAGTTTAATACGAGGAAAAAAGGGGAAAGAATAGCTGCTGCTGACACAATCAACATTGCAACCACCATACTCACCGGCCTCTTCTCATGTTCTTGCGGAGGTGAGGTAGAGCTGGAATCTGTACTCGAGTAAGATCCTTCCCTCTTTGCAATTGTACCATTAGATTCCTCTGACTTGATCTCCACTTCATGAGACTGAGAATCTGCATTTATATCTTCCTTGTGGGAATCTGTCTCCTTCGATTGGTCATCCCTGGAAATAGTGCACATTGAAAGATATTTCATGAACAAATTAGTTAGCACAGAAACCAAAACACTGAAAACGAAAAGGAGGGAAAAGTGGACGATTTGCACCACTCACAAACCTGATTCGTTTTGCTCTCGGTGTCAGGCATTGAATCTTGACCTGAAAAATAATATACATCAGACAAACGGCTCAGATTCAACTGCTACACAACCACAGCAAATCAAGCTGGAAAGGAATGGAAGTTTTTCATGGAAGAGATTTTGGAGGTTTGTTTACCAAATTATTGAGAAGAAATCAGGATTTGTGTTCCCCATTTCAATATATAAATAGAGGACTTGTAAGAGCAGAATAATACATTGAGCAATAGAGATAAGTGAGGTAAAATTATACAGAGTTTGTGAGTTGAGTTGATAGAGTTTTCTTCTCTTCTTTTGGTTTATTTTTAATTCCTCCCGGCGAGTAAAATTAGTATCTTTATGGATAGATAAATTGTTAATTTCATTTCGGTGCTTTGTTTTATTAATTGGAACAAAATATTTCGGTTTTGAATTGTTTCAGCGCTCCATTTTGGAGCTGTACTGTTTATATATATATATATATATATATATATATATATATATATATATATATATATATATATAATTATAATTAAATTTATTAATTCCATTTTAAAGTTCAATTCATAATAAACTTATTGTTGAATAATAAAATTAAGAAAAAAATAATCTAAAAAAACATAATAAAATAATTTTTCTGAACAAAATTATAAACTGTATAATATTATGAAAATATCATCATTAATCTCTCAAGGTCATTATATTCTTTGATTGCTCTGAAATATATATATATATATATATATATATATATATATATATATATATATATATTGATTTTGTTCTTTCCATTCCATTCAAATAGTGTTTTTTTTTTAATATAAATAGTTTTACAATATCAATGATATCTCTTAATCCGACTGTTAGATTGAGATGAAATTTTACGAGAAGTCTTTTGACATATATATATATATATAATTTAATTAAGGTAAAATTCAAATATTAGAAAAACAAAGCTCTTCAAGAAAAGGAGGAGTGGATGATCGTTTCAATAGTTATCTCTCATGGACCTTTTGTACTGACGAGAAACCATTCCTTTTATACGAACCCATTTTTCTCTCTCTATTGGTTTGAATGACCATTAACATTAGTTTTACGAGTTGTCGGAGCGATACCTTGCTAAGCAAGCAATCCATGTTGCAATAACTATGTTCCTTACAGGCACTACACCAGCGGGACACTTTGACGTGCAGTGAATAATCATAAAGCTTGGCCCAATAATTTTGAGCTCCATCGTTTGTCCTAAAAGAATCCAATGGCCTCTATGATTGTTGTGTAGAAACATGGGAAGCTTTTTTTTTTATTTAAAAAAAAATATGGGAAGCATTTTTTTTTATTTATTTATAAAAAAATATGGGAAGCCGAATTAAAGTAGTGATAGTAGGAGGCTCATAGCTAAAGAAAGACATGTAGATTGGCTTAAAGATTGTGTTTTTGATGATTCTCATCACCGAAGCTGGTTCGAGTATATATAAAGGACTTCATTTTTCTCAATTATTACATAATTAAAGAAGACTGTCTACGTAGCTCAAGACACTTTAAACCTTTCGATGAGAAAGTTTTCTGCTGTCAATATTTAAATATGGTATACGGACAGTTAAAAAATAATCTAATCTAAAAGATTAATCTGTTATGTGAGATTCTAAAATATAATTTATATTATTGTTTAACATATCCCTTTAAGTGAAAACTTTTTGAACTTGAAACTTGCATAAGTTCACACTACTATGTGCTTGATTTTTCATCAAATAGAATGAAGGTAATGAGATTCAAACTAGTGATCGCTAGGTCAACAAGATTCTGATACCATATTAAGAAACCATCTCACCTAAAAACTTAAGCTGTTAGGTGAGACACAAAAATATGATTTATATTATTCTCTAACACGGTGTTGAAGAAATTGGTTCCAATTCTGCTACAAATCAGTGATAAGTTTTTTTTTTATTAATGTTAGTCATTTAATTCTAACATTTAGTGATGTGTTTTGATTGTTCTTTTTTACTTCTAGTTTAAATCTTATCTATGATAAGTCTAGTGTAGAAGTTTGTGTTTGATTAGAGTTCTTCTTGTAATGCTTTGATTTCTTCTACAAATACAATTAGAGGGATGACAATAACACTTTTGGATTTTGCCCCTTGATATCTACAATTACTTGTTCTTTGTTCTTTAGCTAAGGACTAGAATTTTTCAATTGAAATAGTGGGCACCTCTACAATCCAACACATGGACCAATCAAATCATTTCCAATAACAAGATTACGACACGATCATGGAGCTTGGAGGTGGATGGAGCTTGATTGAGAACAGTTGATTCAACAAATTAAAAGCTAGAAAGCATGGCCAAGCCAGCAAAAATAAGTGATAGCGTAAAATGGTTCCATGGCTGCACTTTTTCAATATGAACTCACCTGTAAAATGGTTCCATGGCTGCACTTTTTCAATGGGAATGAAACCGGAACAGAATCATTCGAGCTCATATAGCTTGCCATATTAGCCGTAGCCTCTCCAAGAATGCCAGATCTAGCTGATCCCTGTAATTCAAACAATCTTGTCTGAACGGATAACGAAACTAAAGTAACTACGTTCGAATCAATGAGTTACTGGTTTACATAAATCTGCTATATATCAATTAACGATCATTCTGATGAGGCAATCGCTATCGTAATGAAATTAGATTAAAAATAAAGCAATTAATAATTAGTACCATAGCCACAACAAACTTGAAGAGGCAGTCTTCTTGTTCCTTTGAAGATTCATCTTGTAAAGCAGTCCATATAGATTCTGACAAATTCTCAGTCCACTGACAACTCCCATTTCGAACACCCGCTTTGCTGGTCTTGACAATTGTTTTTCCAGTCTCCACAGAGATTATAGACACAACCAGCTTGTCCCACCCTTTTGGAACCTGTTAAAGAACACGATATGTAGTCCAATGTCCTTAATCTAATCAAGTAAAAACAAGTTTGTAAGAGAATTACAGCTAATGTGAGATGTGTTTAATCGTTTTTATTACCTGGATTGCTTTAAAATAAGAGAATCTGAAATCAATTTTCTCCCCTGATGATGATTTAGCAGCTGGCCTAGTCCTGTGCAACCTGAACATTTCTTCTCCTTGGATAGATTCTCTTTAATTTTCCTGTACGTTCTTGTTGAGTTGATGGCCACAAATTGTCAGATAATAACAACAACATTACCACCAAGGAACTCAGAAAGAGAGAGGCAGAGGGGGACGACATTAGCTAGCTGGTCCTTGTTGAGAATGGTGATATTTTATGTCTTACCAACTTCGGGCGTTACGTTAGTTATAGATTTAGAGAGAGAGAGATAAATAACCGAACTACGCGCCATTCACTAGGGAGAAGAGAAATAAAATCAACCTTTTGATGCATGGTGTGTTATTCATGCGCATACAGTGGTTAAAGTTAATTAAGATTAAGTACATCAGTAGGACAATAATTATTTTGGAAATATATTCTAATCTTTGTCATCTTATATTATAAATTAATATTCCATAACAAGCTGGTAGCGATTAGATTGTGAAAAGATTTTATTTAGATCAAATTAGTAACTCTATTTTAAATCGCAGTGTTTCTTCTTCTTCTTCTTCTTCTAATCAACCTCTTTATAAATATGTAGAAGGTACTTAAGTTTAATATATATATATATATATTTATTTCTTTTCAATAGTTTTCCTGTAGAAAATCTAGCTAGTTATAATCTAACTGAAATTAATCATAATAAATAGAAAAAAAATTAAACTCTAAATGGTAATTATAATTTAAGAAAACACAATTTGAAATTTATGTTTATAAAGTAATTATCTTTAATATATTAGTCCTAAAATTAATATAATAATTTTAAAATACATAAATAATAGATTCTTTGATAATTAAATCGTTGCCTTAAAAATGATCTAGATCAAGCATTTCTATTTTAGTCTGTTTTGTGTTGGCTTGGGATTGAACTGCCTTAAATTTTTACTAGAATCACAAAAGATAACAATTATAAAGTGGTCACATGACATTTTTTAAGGGCTCTATATAATTTCTTTAGGGACCTTTCGTGTTAGAGAAAAAAAGATAAGCAATTTTGCCCCTATTCATTTACATGTTAGAGCAACTCCAATGGTAAGAGCCATTTTGGAGAGCCAAATCTCTAAAATGGCTCTTTGAATAATGTATACATGACTTTTTTTTTGTTGATGTGTGTTTCAATGGTAAAAACTATTTTGGAGAGCTATTTTTTTATATTATTTTAAATATAGTACAATTATTTTATATGTAGTTTAATTATGCAATTAATAGGAATAGGTTATATAATTATATAATTGCTTTTAAAAAAACCCTCTAACAATATAATTATTAATTTTATATATAATTTTTTACTCTCTTGTTGAGGTATTTTTAAATAAAAACAAAATAAATATTTTTGATATAGTTACATTATTTTCTAATATTAACTAAACAATAAAAGCCATGCCTGTTTTACTGTGCACCAGTGCACTGTGCACACAGACACAGTGCACTGTGGATTGCGACAGTATTTTTTTTTTTTTTTGCTTTTTTGCTTTTTTGCTTTTTTTACTTTTTTTTTCGTTTCTTCTTTTTTTTTTCTTTTTTTTTCTAATTATTCTTTTTCTTCTTTTTTTCCCTCCGTTTTTGCTTCTTTTTTTTTTTTGTATTTTTTACTTATTATTTTTTTCGTTTTTTCTTATTATATATATATATATATATGCACACAGACACAATGCACTGTGGATTGCGACAATATTTTTTTTTTTTTTGCTTTTTTGCTTTTTTTACTTTTTTTTTGTTTCTTTTTTTTTTCTAATTATTCTTTTTCTTCTTTTTTTCCCTCTGTTTTTGCTTCTTTTTTTTTTGCCTTTTTTTTGTATTTTTTACTTATTATTTTTTTCGTTTTTTCTTATTATATATATATATATTTTTTTTTTCTACTTATATATTTTTTTGGTTTTTTGTTTTTTAATAATCGGGGTATCCGAGCTCGCTTAAATGCACCACGATTAATCTCTATATCCAAATTTTTTTGATAACCAGGGTGTCCAGGCCAACTTATGCATACCACGACAATCCCCTGACCCACATTTTTTTTCTTTTTTTTTTATAATTTTTTTATTCACTTATATATTTTTTTTATAACCGGGATCTCTGACCAGCTTAGGCACACCACGACTAATTCTTGGGCCCAATTTTTTTAAAAACAATATGGATTACTACAGTGCTTTCACGCTTATACTTTTTTTTTGTTTTCTTTCGCTTATACATTTTTTTGTAACCATGGTCTCTCAGCCAGCTTAAGCTCTTTTTTTCATTTATATATTTTTTTCATAACCACGATCTCCGGGCCAGCTCAAGTGCACCACCACTACTCCTCGGACCAAATCTGTTTTTTGATAATCGGGGTATCCAGGCCAGCGTGGACACACCATGACTAATCTCCGAACCAATTTATTATTATTTTTTATTTTTTTCCTTATACATTTTTTTGTTCACTAATCTCCGAACCGATAATAATGATAATTTTAGTAATTATTTTTTAATAAAAATCTTTTGATTTTTTTTAAAGATTTTCCTGAAATTTTAATTTATACCGGTGATCATTTTAAAAGTAATATTACTCTATTTTTCCCTTTATTCATTTTTTTTTGTTTTCTGTTTCTTTATTTGTTCTTTAGATTATATGATTTTATTATTTATGCAATAATAATGATAATTTTAGTTATTGTTTTTTTATTGTTTTTTTATAAAAAATCTTTTGCTTTTTTTTTTTTTAATTTTTCATGGAAATTTAATTATTTTAATTGTTTTGGAAGTAATGTTAGCAATAATTTTAGCTTTAATAGCAATGATAATGGCAATAACGTCAGGATGAATTTTCAATCTATGTTTTCGTCTTTTTGTTGATAGAAAATTAACAACTTATTTTTTTTATTTGATTATTGTAGGTATTTTCACAATTTATATTTTATTTTTGTTTGATTTAAATTGAATTATAAAATGAACTAATCTTAATACAGTGAACTTAATAATTCAGATATCCGAGTTTTCTTGCTTTTTTAATGATGATGATAAATTTATGCTGGTTATTTCGTTTGAAACTACTAAACAGATAAATTTATATCGATTTTAAATTCATATATTTTATAAAAAACTTGCACTTGACATGAATTCTGCACAGATTTATTATTTTAGCTAAATTTATATTATAATAAAAAATACATACAATTAATATTTTTTACATTAAAAAAAATATTGTGCCGCCCGCGGCGAAGCGCGGGGGCATTATCTAGTATATATATATATAGAAGGTGGCCCCAAGGTGGGGCTAATATTTTTTACCTTCTCTGCGAGCTGCTACAAATAGCAGCTCATGCACGGGGTGCCATTTTTGGTTTTGCAAATGACACTCCCATTGCAGTGCAAAGGACTAAACAAACATGCTAAACAATTAGTTTTTTATTTTTGTCTCTGCATATACCTTCTCAGCTGCAGTTGCTCTTATTGTGCACATATACAGTAGCTAGGTAGCGATCATGTGAATGACAAAAACAAAGGCTACATTTGATGCCCCGTTAGACATTACCATGATTTGTTTTTCTCTTATTAGCAGTAAGTTACTATTGCATAATAATATAAATTATATTTTAAATTTTATCTAATAATTTAAACTCTTAAATTAGTCACAAATTTTCTTACCATTTTTATTTTCTCTTTTAATTAAAATCAAATTAATAGTATAAAATAATTTAATTCTATGCAAGTTTTAAGTTAAAAAAAGCTTTAATTCTCCCTTTTCAAATTAAAATCAAATTAATTGTACAAGGGATGTGATTTTAAATCCATGAAATGAAAATTTATTGATATTCCAAAAAATAATTATAATTAAAATAGACAAGATAATCATGATCTTTAAAATATTGATTTTCTTACAGTACAGAACACAAAGCTGAGAAAATTAATGAGGCATAAGCCTGGTCTGTTTCTGTAAAATAGATTCCAAGTCAATTATTCATGATGTCTAAATTCCTTTCTTGTGAAGAACTTTGAGACAATACCCTTTTCCTCCATCTTCAAATGTATATGCAAGACAACAACAACAACAAATCAGGCAAGAAAACAGCAAGGAAGAGATCCTCCAGTGTAGCACAGCCCATCACTGGCGCCGTACAAGAAGTTTCAAAATCAGCACCAGAATCTAAAAGTTTAATAACAATTTTGCCCCTTCGAAGCCTCGAAGCAGCAGCAGCAGCAACCGCTGGAAGGGAAAAAATGTCAACAACAAAAGAAATTACTTACTACCAGCTATCACAAAATTAAACTCACAATTTGCACATCCTAATCATCCTGCGATTTGTGCGCGATCCGATGGTTTGGGTGGCTAAAAAAACAAAACAATATATATATATATATATATATATATATATATATATATATAACATTATTAATTATAACTATACTCCCTTCCTCCGCCGCTCGAATAAACCTCCTCAATATTATATATATATATATATATATATATATATATATATATATATATATATATATATATATAATATTGAGGAGGTTTATTCGAGCGGCGGAGGAAGGGAGTATAGTTATAATTAATAATGTTTTGGAGAATACAGTTGATGATCAGGGCACACACATGTAAATATGAGTGTTTTTTTTTTTGAAAAAATAAAAAGAAAATCTTCAAATATACTAATATACAAGACATATATCATTATGATGTATTCGTTACGACTTCTTTGCTCATACCATCGTGGTCGAATCACATTAATGATCAGCTCTTTTTCTCTTTTTCTGTATTTATTTTTGTTTTATTCAAAATTTAAGATGAAGAAATAGAAAACAATTTTAAATGAATTTAAGAATGATGACTATAATTGTAGCTAGGCTTGGAGTACTGACTGGAGAAAGTAGGAGAAGTCGGACAGATTAACCACTAAGAACTCTCTGAGCTGCAAACCTTGTGCTCGAAGCAATGGGAAGTCATAAATGTGTGGGATCAATCTGGTGACAAAAATCAAGACGGCTATATCCATTTTCTCACGAATGAAATCTCTGTACGTAAGAGCCAAAATGGGGCTTCTTAATTTGGTCCAATAAACTGTCACACTACAAGCTCAACAACTGCAATAAGATGTAACTACAGATGAGGTCAAGCAAGTGGTTTGGAGAGAAGATGTAACTACAGATGAGGTCAAGCAAGTGGTTTGGCAAGTGGTTTGGAGAGAAGATGTAACTACAGATGAGGTCAAGCAAGTGGTTTGGAGTTGCGATTTGACAGGGGTTGATATTTTTGATACGGTGCTCGAATATTTTTCAACTTGGGAAATTACCAAAGGGAATTGACATCTCTCACGCGACCTGAGTTCCAAAATCAAAGCAACCTACAGGATTTTCAGGGTGTAGGCGGATTTGTTTAGTGCATGGCTTGTACAAAATTGTTGCTAAACTGCTATCCAACATATTGAAATTAAGCTGTTATGTGTAGTATGATTAGTGCTAAGCAAACAACTTTTATTTCTGGTAGGCAGATTTTAGATGGTTTCATGATGGCTAACGAAGAAATACATGTTAAGAAAAGTGAGCAACATGGTTTTGTTATGAAAGTGGACTTTCATAAATCTGCTATCTAAAGGAAGTGCTGTCATTGTCATATACAGGCTTTGAAAGGAGGTGGATGGATCTCTCTAATATACGAATGCACTGCCGGATCTAAATTAGCACAGAGCTTGGAGTAGAACGTTGATTAAATAGAGGCGATCCACCATTGCCTTTTCTTTTTGACAGAGTTAATGTGGAAGGCTATCAACTTTCTATTCAGGAGGGCTTCCACTTCTGGATTATTTTAAGAAATCAGTTGTGGAAATGGCATGTATCTGAGTCATTTGCAATATGCAGATGATACCTCAGTGCTTATTCCTGATGACTTCACATTTTGAGGTGGTTTGAATTGGCTTTAAGTCTGAAGGTGAGATTTCATACGAGTTTCCCAGTTGGCATTAACATGGATGATGACTTTAAGACAGGAATGACAAATGAGATATTTTGCAAAATGGGAACACAGTTCTTGCCTGATACTTGGGACTTTCTTTGGGGGCAACCCGAAAAGACTCCACTTGGAAACCTTTGATAAACAGCATCCGTACAAGACTAGGACTATGGAAAGGAATAGATTACTATGCAACAAGATGAGTTTCGTCTTATTAAAACTGTGTTGTTCCTCTATTCTCTTGTATTTTTCATATAAGTCTTTCTTATGGCAAAGAGAATTGCTAGAGTTATTAATTTGATCCAGAGGTTTTTGTGGTCTGGTGCAAGGAAAATATATAAGGTTGCTTGGCAGGTGGTTGTAAGTAGGGGTGAATATTTTCGGTTCGGTTCGGTTTTTATAAATAAGAAAATAACCAAACTGAAAATTATATATATTTTTTTAAAATAACCGAACCGTACCTAGTAAAACCCGACCGCTCGGTTCGGTTTTAATGATTAAAAATTGGGAAAACTGAATTTATTGTTTGGGCTTTCTTATGGGTCATCTGATGGGCTTTCTAATAGGTTTTTTGATGGGCTTATAATTAATATGAATAAAAATTGATTTTCTTATAAGAAACAAAGTATTTTAAATTGTTTTGCTACTAAGACAAATATTGATATATTAAATTGTTAATGTTTATAGAGAATATTTAGTTTTTTTTACCTTTCTAATACTATTATTTTGTTTTGTTTAATTTAGCATGAGTCAAAATAATTAAAATTACACAAGTGAACAAGTTAAAATTTAAATTATAGAATATTGTCTTCAAAGGGCTTCAAAATAAACAACAAGTAACTTTGACATAAAAAACTTCAAGAAATACACCGGGTTTTAAACTAATTATCATTCGTTGCTAGATGTAACTTTCCACCAAATTCTACAAAAAAATAATTAATAATAGAAATGTTAGATTGAAAATAAGTTAATTAATAAATCATAAAATAAAAGTATAAGTGTATAAGAAAAAGAACCTAGAAAATCCAATACAACATATATGCATAATAATTAACAATTAACAACAATATCCTGAATTAAGACAACAAAGATCAACATTCCCGAATGCAAAAGTTCTATAATTTTCAATTGATTTTAGTTTACGATTGGTGATTACCGATCTAATTGGTGATTACCAAATGTCTGAAATTATGATTAAACAAGAACCCAATAAACCTAATACAACACAGAGAAATCAAAACACATAAAGATGCAAACTTTACAACAACTTAGCAAAAACCCACGAACAAAAACACTCGAAGTTACATTTTCTAGTAATTCGGTTTTTACTTATCCAAAACTCACCAAAAATGTTATATTTTTTTTACTTCTTCGAGTGATTAACAATCCATTTGTCTAAAGAAGAGTTCAAGTTCATGTTAAAAAACAACATTACTTGGAACTTGAGATAAAAATAATATCAGGAATAAAACATAGATCTTGAGAAACAACATTATGTAGTTATTGGCTAGCTAAATCTATCTTTATCTCCTAGTAACAATAATGGTAATAATATTTTCGGACAACATAGATCTTGAGAAGAGATAACAAGAAATAAAACAGAGGTTTAATTTATTAACCTTTAGTAATGTTGTTTCTCAAGAGGACTAACAAATGGGTTGTAGTTGTAGAGGGAGGGAGAGGCTGAGAGGGGGGCTGCTGCAGCTAGGGTTTGTTACTTTGTTTTAAAATTAGGAAACCAGAGAGGCCGAGAGGGATGGGGGGTGGGGGGTGGGGGGCTGGTTCTAGGGTAAAGAAATGAAAGTTTATGAAAGTTTATAACTTTATATTTATAGCAAGTGTTTTAACCAAACCGGTTTGGTTCGGTTCGGTGTATTCAATTTTTTCTGTACAAAACCAATACCGAACCGAACTAGATATTTTTAGAATTTTATAAATGGTTTAATCAGTTTTTTTATCGGTCCAGTTTTTTTGGTTATTTTTTTTTCAGTTTTCTCGATTTAATCGGTTGACCGATGTTTTTGCTCACCCTTAGTTGTAAGGGGGGAAAAAATAGAGGGTGTTAGACAATTGAAATTTTTAACTCTAGCTTATCAGTTTTTTTGTTTTTTTTTCAATTAGTTGCAATGCTGTTTATTTTCATTTCTGTTTTGATTTTGTCAAAGCTAATTGCTAGTTTTTTTTTTAAGTTTGTTGCTTAACTAGTGGTAGGGTATTGTTCACTATGTTTAATGGTAGATTAATAGGAAAATTTGTTAAGTTTTTTTCCATGTATTTAAGGCATGCAATCAATGAAATAAAAATTGAGGCATTTTATCAATCACCTGGTGTGTAGTTTCTATTGCAATCTTCAGCTTTAGGGTTCTTGTTTCTGTAATTCTTGAGCTGCAAAACACAACATTGGTATCAGAGCTTCTTAGATCTTATAGGAACAAATCATTTTTCTGTCAAATCTCAGCAAAAATGATATCCAACAACTTACTTTTTAAACTCCTATTATATTTACTAGAGAAAATTACCACATTTGATCAGTGAAGATGCAAACTTTTCTTGAAGCCTATGATCTTTGAGAAATTGTTATCGAAGACAAACCAGATGCTCCTTTACCAATAAATCCCATCATGGCTCAAATCAAGTACATCATTGAGGAAAAGACAAAGAAATCCAAGGCAAAATCAATCATCCAGAACTCTATGGCAGATAACATTTTCTATAGGATTATGACATGCAATTCTGCTAAAAAAGCTTGGAACAAATTGAAAGAAGAATACCAAGGCAGTGACAGAACATGACAAATGCAAGTGTTGAATTTGAAATTGGATTTTGAGGCACTGAACATGCAAGAAGATGAAACAATCTCCAAGTATTCTGATCGTATTTCACTAATTATCAAAAACTTTATATTACTTGGAGAAGACTTTCCTGATAACAGAATTGTGGAGAAGGTTCTTGTGACTCTTCCCGAGAGGTTTGAGTCCAAAATAACTTCACTTGAAGAGTTAAAGGACCACAACAAAATCTCATTAGGTGAGCTAATGAGTGCTCTTCAAGCACAAGAGCAACGAAGGATGATGGTTGTCAAAACCTCCACAAATTAATTCTAATTTTACTATCATCGAAATGATAATTTTAGTAGTATGGTGGTAGAGACTAGGTCAAACCCAAAGGAAATTGATTTATTTTCCTACAAATACCAAATTCAAAAGAGAGAGTGGTGGTGGTTTGAATCAACAAGAATTAAATAAATAAAATTGTTAAATCTTAGTGAAGGTTAATCAAGATGTTGACAACTTAGTTCAAAAGGGTGATTCCTCCATTCTTACAAATCGGTTAATCATAGAAGTTAAATTAATATCCTTTCACATCAAGCAAATAAATTAGACTTCCATTAAAGCTAAGGGAAATCTAAAGGCTTGTTAAACTAATCTGAATAAACTTCTAATTAGTTCCTTATCATCGAGCGAATTAAGCATTGAGAAGCAATCCTTCGTCACTCAATGGTAGCTTTAAGATCAAGATCTACGCAATTTATTCCTAGCCAACGTTCAAAAGCTTGAACATCTACTCGTCCTATTCATCCTAAATAAATTAATATGATAGATAAGAAAATCAAATTAATTTATTTGCTTCTTATTTTTGTTCCCCACAATAATTATGGATTGAAAGAAACATAGAAATCACATAAACCATATCAAACCAATTCCATAAGTATGAATCTGAAATCAATAGCTTAAATTCTGAAAAAAAAAAAAAAATGCTTGAAAGTGTAAGAATTACAATGGAAATTCTACTTCTCACAACCAATTATGAAGATGGATTCTATCCCCTTTGACCCAAGAAAGTGAATCAACTGCTCATGCCTTTGTTGTTTGTTGCCGAATCTGAAAAAAAAGAGTAAAAGAAGAAAAAACCCTTGCGTGTATCTTCCCTTTTATTCTGGAAGAGTCCTAGCCCCAATGTTGTTACTCAAGCTAAAAAGTAGGAGATAAATGTTGTAGAGAAAATCTATCTAATCTTTGATAGATTAGAGAGCACATCCCGTCATCCAGCTTGCACCAGGGGTTTCGTGCTGCAGATGATTTTTCCTGATTTCGGGCCCTTCATGAAAGTTGTAGCACTAAATGTGTAGATGAATTTGGGCTTTTGAATAACTTGATTTAAATATTTTATGCTCTAGATATGCCCAGTTCAGTGTTGGTGTACGAACAATGTCAAGATTGACGCTGTTGTTCCAATTGGATGCCCAAATTTGCATTGAATTTCTGCCTACAATACTTTTCCAGCAATCAAACTATAATTCCAATTCTGAAACTTCTCTTTAGGAATTAAAACCTGAAACATGAAACAAAGGTCCGAAATATAAGGTGCAAAATTTCCTATTTTATAGCAAGAATCCACAAAGTCTTTTAAACATGTCAAACTCATAAAATAACTTTCATTATGTTGAAATAAGCTTGAAAGATGTTAAAAAGCATAATGTCAAAGTAATACAAATAGATGTATATTTCGCACTTGTCAAAGGACATCATACAAGATAATTTGATTGAAGGAGCTTTTCATGAGATAAAACAACAAGTTGGGAAGGGAAAGAAACATTTTAATCAGAAAAGCAAAGGAAAAAATGGAGGTTGATGAAGGTTAATGACAAAAGAAATTCCCTTTTTGCATTCACTACAAAAGAACTACACTTTTAGAGAAATATTGTTGATGGAGGCCAGATGCAATTTGTTAGAATTACAAGCAATCAGGGCACATAAAAAAGGTTTGTAAATTCAAAATTCATACCCAAAATCTCAACAAGATCATTTGGAAGATGCAGTCGATGCACAGGAGGAGCAATTTTTGTAGCCACTTGCTTCTCAACAAATGATTCATTTAATGCTTGGCTCATTGATAGTGGGCACACATATCATTTTGTGCAATGATGCTGAAATGTTCAAAAGCCTTGATGAATCCTACTAGTCTAAAGTAAAGGTTGGCAATGGAGAATTTCTAGAGGTAAAAGGCAGATGATCAATCAATGTTCAAGTATGAAAATCATTCCTGATGTGCTATTTATACCTGGAATCAGTCAAAATCTACTGAGTGTTGGACAAATGCTTGAGAAAAACTACTCTCATTTTAAGGATCATAAATACATTATTTTTTATCTTATGGAGAACAATTGTTTTGTGTGAAGATGAAAAACAGGAGCTTTATTGTTAAGTGGGAAAAGGTGTCCAATCATGCCTATGTTAGTACTACTTAAGATGTTTCAAATATATGACATAAAAGGTTTGGACACTTCAATGAAAATGATCTCTCAAATCTGAAACAAAAGGAGATGGTTGAAAACATGCCCACATTAAATGGTGAGGTTCAAATGTGTGAAACATGTCAACATGGTAAGCAATGAAGACCATCATTTTCTAAAAGGCAAGCATGGAGATGGTTGAAAACATGCCCACATTGAATGTTGAAATTCAAATATATAATTAATTCATGTGAATAAATCTTCTTTTTTTAATTCTATCATGGGCTTGAGTGCCCAAAATATATTTTAAGTGAAAATTCTATGCAGATACATTAATAAGGTTCACCTATTCTAAAAGACGGATGAGTTTTTCGCGATTCATTCGTCATGAAAATAAATGTTCTAATTAAAAATTGTTTAAGACTTAGAATAATTTTGGAATAAAAATTTAAATACACACATAAGCATTTGAAATTACAAAAATACCCTACACATCATCACCAGTGAAGGGGAAATGGGTGAATTAGGAGCAACATTTCTTTCTCCTTGTGTTGGCAGTAAGTCATTATCTCCTGCAAAAGAAAAAAAAGTCACACAACATAACAACACAATAAAATGCCAAGATCGTATCAAAGCGAAAAAATAATTATTTTAAAAATAACACGTTGAAAGCTGAAAGTGTTGAAAAAATATTAAAAGTTTGAATTTTTTTGAAACGACGAAGAAAAGTATTTAAAATAACATAAACACATCAAAAACATATTTTTTGGTTTTTTTCTTTCCCAAAAATACTTTTAAAATTAAATAAAAAATAGATAAAAATAAATAAATAAGAGCAATTAATCAAGTGCTAGCAAGCGGGGACACATTGTCTAGAAAGAGCTTATGGGAAATCGACAGAAAAGGGATCTATACTATCAAGCACGACGATACTTTAATCGACAATATTTTATTTCGAGGATGTTTCTCATTCACTTTGTTTTGTGGAAAACGATTTTCGCCGTCAAAGGTAGAAATGTTCATATGGATGCTGCTCCATGGCAGGGTTTAGCACACAAACACCTAACCACCTCCAAGCCAAGCAGTCGATCTGTCCTTAATTTCTTCGAAAAAGAAACAAGCATGTTAATCATGTTTTCCTTCGCCTACCACACATGGAGATTATGACAGTGTTCTATGAATTGGTCTCTGGGTGCCTGTCAAATTCAATAGAACAAGTGATATGGTGAAAGTTAAGTTTTATCAAAGCGCTTTCATGGGGGAATATGGATTACAAGAAACAAAGGATAAGAATTATAATTTCATGTCGTCTTGCCCTTGGCATGGAACAGAAATTTCCATATTTAGGGAATGATTTGTTTAGAAAATCTAGCAGTACTTTGACATGGTCTAATGAATGATGTGTTTGTTTCCTGTCATCGTCCAGGTAACTTCCTTCTGTGTTCTCATTTTTGACTTCTAGTACCATAATCTTAATGTTTTTTTTGGCCTCAATTATTATCCAAGGGAAAGCGAAGAAGCTAGGTTTGCGTTCAGCTAGGGCATCCATTTTTCTTGACAATCTTACCTCTCTGATTACGTTGTCTTCTCTGAATTATATATGTTTAGGATGAGCAAATGTTACTTTCAGGGTTGTTCTTACGGAGTCCTCCCTAGATTTAATAACCTAATAAATGGAAATTTATTGACTGAATCAAATGACTGAATCAAATGACTGATTCATGACACCCAGAGGAAGAAAAAAAAAATATAAACGTGATTAATGACATTGTCAATACCTAACACCTCTCTTTAAATTAATCAACAGAAATTACATCGTGAAGACAAGCTAGCTACTTCACAAACATCCTTTAATTATAATCTGGTTTGTTCCCGAATATTACAAAAATTATCTCATCTAAAAATTTAAGTTCTTAAATAAGATTCCAGAATATAATTTATATTATTTTCTAACAGCGGAAAATACTCGCACCATGCAAGATTGATAATTGTTCACCTCCTCTGAGGGAAAAAAAGCAAAGAAAAGAAGGGGGAGCTAATTTAGATGATCACAGATATTATACTTGCGCATTCCAAGAGTCACTCACAGTACATAAATTCATATCAAGAACATTTTTTAGGGTTGAAAGATGACCTTTATCATCTATATATATGAAATAAAATCCAAGAACAGTTCGAATCTCCAACAATATTATTTAACCCTTTTGATTTTGAGTTTGCTGCTCCATAATATCTTCGATTAAGGATGACAGCTTGCGGTTGGAAGATCCACCAGATTCCATAGCCTTGCTTGCTTGCTTTCCAAGTTCAATTGCTCTACTCCTCATGCTCTTGCTTTCTTCTCCACCCATCAACGTAAGTACTGCCTTCCTGACCTCGTCTTTCTTCACTAACACTCCAACTTTGTCTTCCTCCCCCCATCTCACGGGGATCTCAACGCCTATTCGCACGCCAATCTTTAAAATCTCGACAACCAGCTTCTCATTGATGAACTGCTCGGAAAATTGAGGCCATGTTATCAATGGCACGCCCGAGCAGATCCCTTCAACTGTAGAGTTCCAGCCACAATGAGTTAAGAATCCTCCAATTGATCTATGGGACAAAATAAGTACTTGAGGAGCCCAGCCTTTTATCAAAAGCCCCCTTCCCTTGACCCTTTCTTCGAAATTCTCCTTCACGAACCATTCCTCCAATTCAGAATCTCTATCTCCAGTTTTCACTACCCAGATAAAGGGTCGGTTGGATGCTTCCAAACCCAGACCTAGTTCTATCAGCTGCGATGGAACCAGGCGACAAAGGCTACCGAGGCAAGCGTAAATGACAGACCCTGGCTCCTTAGCGTCAAGCCACTCCATGCATTTTTTCTTATCAATTGAAGCTTTGTTTCCTCTCTCAAACTTATCTAAATTCTTCCTGTTACATAAAGAAACTGGTCCAATGCACCATACTTTCTTCTTAAGAGCCTCTTCGTACGCCCCAGCACAGCCATGCTCCAGCTCGTCAAAACTATTGACGACGACCCCGTAAGCTGTGGATTCAGCCTCCTGCATCTTGTTACGGACGTCATCCAAATCAGGTAAGCTCACGAATGATCCCGGTAGCTGAGCCTTTGTCACCTTATAACTTTTTGGCATCCCCGGAACCACAAAAGGTTCTGAATCCGAGGCTACTGTAAGGTGCGCTTTGTGAAGTCTAATATTATGAGAACTCAACAGAGAAAAGCAGCACATCCCATGAAAAACAATCCGAGGGATGTTGAATCGTTGAGCGGTTTTGGTTGTCCAGGATAAGCACTTGTCTGATATGATGCAGCTTGGACGAGGATTGGCGCTTTGAAGTATGAGTTCTAATGGCTGCTGCAGCTTAGCCACTGCGATATAAAACTTCGTGAGTAGGTCTCTCGAAGGTAAGGTGTCAAGATTCTCGAAGCCGATAGGGAGTCCCACTTCTTCGCATGGAAACGGAATCTGTATAATCCGTATAGGGAGACCAGATTCTATTTCTCTTTCGATTGTCGACGCAAATCTTGATGCATTGTGAGGGGTGGTGACCAAACTCACAGTCACGCCACGCTCTGAAATGAGCCTGGCCATGTCTATCATGGGAATCATGTGTCCCTGTGCCATAAGTGGGATCAACACAAAATGCAGTTGGCTGGACATTGGAGAGGAAATAACTGCACTTTCTGTAATGTTTCTAAATTGAGACAAAATGGAGAGGAAACGAAACTGGTTTGTCTGGTTTGTCATATGTAGGTGCTTGTTTATATACTTTTTTTTGTTTTTGGTAGAACCAAGGGTATTGCGTTGCGCTGGCCCAGACTAATCTCTTTTTGGACCGGGTGGCAAGTCCTCCCCAAAAGACCAGCTGCAGACGAAGAGAGGGGTCGAACTCATGACCTCGTAAGCGACGAAATTACACCTAACCGCTCCGCCAGGACCTCATGGGCGTGCTTGTTTATATATATATATATATATATATATATATAAACTTATAATTACATAAATACTCAAGTGTTTCTAACGTAATCACTCTGTTTATAATTACGTAAATAGCTAGAATTAAATAGCTTGGAGATTCAGAGAGTTAAACTCGTTAATTTAAAGCTTTTATCTTGTAAGCTCTCTTTAATTAAAAGAGAAGGCAGGAATTTGCAATCCCATTGGCCGAGTCATATTTTTTTTGTGCGAGCTTGACTTTGAATTGGTCGCCGAGGACCAGTTTAGCAATTATATCATATATATGGTCCATCGCACTTTGGCGGTGACGTAATGGGTTAGATTTTCCTCTGACAAGTCAATACGCTAGCTTTTATATCATGATTTTGAATTCGACAGAAGCGGAGCGTAGTCACATGTTGCTTCAGCCCGGCCTCCACGCTAGAGCAACCATTACTTCTTATCGACTTGTTTTATTCTTATTTTTTACCTTGATTTTCTCCTCTATATTATCAACCTTTTTGTTTTATATATATATATATATATATACAGAGAGAGAGAGGGAGAGAGAGAGTTCGAGAATGAGTTTTGCATATTGATTTGGTGATAATTAAACAAATGATTGAAACTTCAACCTGTTGCTTTTTGTGAAGATTAATCCTTGTGGAAGTTACAGGTTGGACGGAGAGAGTTCAATTCAAAACTGGTACCCAAATTTCTTGTGCAGTCCTTGAAGTACTATTATAATCTATGAATATCAAAAATAATTTCTAAATAAAAACACAGCGGGTTGACCAAGCTTCCATGCACCTGCGCACTCAGACTCAGCCCTGTTAATCTATGGGCTGTGGCCTTACTTGTAATCTCTGCTCTGATTTGCCAAACTCTCCTCTAATGCCGACATTAATAAGTCTCATTACACACTTCTTCCTTTGCATGTGCAAAAAAATCTAATGATTTTTGGGCCGTTGTTATGATTTTGGATATTCTCATTGAGTTATTGCTTGTGATGGGGGGGTCTATCATTACTGCGTCTGAAGCTGTCTTGACTTTGACTAGTTCCAAACCAAAACGAGAGTCTACCGGACTCGGCAAGTTTCATGTCCACTTATAATTTGGTTTGATTGACTCAATAATGCTAGCGTGTGACACGCGGTAAACTCTTTCCTCCTTTGATGAATTCAAACCTACTATTATAGGTAGGTTTTGAATAATGCCCCTCCGTTTTTCTCTATTTATTTTTTTATTTTTATTATAAACAATCGATATTTCGAATCTTCAGAATATAAATCCCCCCCCCCCCCCCCCCCCCCAATAATTATTTTTTTTCTTTGTTTAATTATATAGACAAGCTTGAACAATTATATATATTAGTATAAGAGCTAAAAGAGCTCGGTCTCGGTGGCACTGTAGCGTGTGATTCATGTGCACTGTGGACTGGATTTTTGTCCTCCGTGCGTCGCGCGAGTTCGTCCATCCTTTTTTTTTTGTCCGGTTGTGAACAGTGATTTAACGAAAAAGCCCCCCGAAAACGACAAAAAACGCCGCCGGTTGCAGGGGCTCCGCGGTAATTGACCATTGCCGGTCCGGTCCGGCCCGGTTCGTCCGTCCAGTTTTTTAATTTTTTATTCTTTCATTGAATAGTGCATTAACGATTTCGTCCCCCGAAAACGACAAAAACACGCCTGTTGGGAAAGGGGCTCCATGGTAATTAGCCAATATTTTATTATTTGTTTAAGCAGGTCACTGTTTGCGCGTCGCGAAACGCGCCGTTCGTCTCCGCGCTCACGCGTGTTTCGGACGGCGCGTGCGGCCTGCTCCAACGTCGGAAAATGCCCAACCGGCGTCTAGCATGATTTTCAGACATGTTCTCTTCCACCTGGGGCGGCGCGTGTGTCACTATGGTGTCCAGAGATGCGTCAATGGTCGTTTGAATTCCCCCACCCCCTAATTTCTCTCTCCTGCCTGCGCCAGATGACGTCAGCTAAGCTGTTTTTTGTCAAAATTCATTTCAGTCCCTGCACGTGTCAATTTGTTTTTCTTGCCCTTAATATCATTATAGAGGTTTTGATTTGTTTCAATTTCGTCCTTCCATGCAAATTGATTATATATTGAAGTTTCAATTCGGTCCTCAGGCTTTTAATTTTGCGGGTTGGGCTGGAATTCGAAATATTTTTGGTATCAAAGTTTTGATTGCTTTCAATTTCATCCTTCCATGCAAATTGATTATAAATCCTTAATATTTTCGGTCCCAAAGTTTGATTTCTTTCAATTTTATCCTTCTATGCAAGTTAATTATGAATTTTACTTTCATTTCGGTCCCATTTCTTTTTATTTCAAGTTATGTGTTCAATTATGTAATTTGAATGTTTGGATATGCTTCAATTTTGTTCTTAAAATCACATATATTATGTAAAGTATGTCAAATTCATGATATATATTTGTATATTTATGTCAAATTAAAGTATGTTAAACTAATTATATGTTCTAATATTTATTAAATATTATTGTCTAAGAATGTATATAGAGAGAAAAAAATTATCTAGGATTTTTTTATGGAATAAATTTAATATCAGTATTCTTAAATACATTTAATATAATAATACAAGGAATAAATCTTATAAAAAATTAAAAAAAATTGTCTTCGAATTTTAATTTTGTGCTCTGTTTTTTAACGTTCATTTCTTAAAAAATATTTATAATATTTTGGTTTTTAATATTTCATATCTAATATTGTTGGGAAAAAAATACAACAAAAAAAATAACAAATTTACCTAGATGATCTACAATAAAAAAATATTCAAGTCATTTCCCGTTTCGATTACAAGTTTTTTTTTAGACGGAAGATAAGTAATTATAGCACGCAAAAAATTTAGGTTTATTTCTAAAAACAAATTACAATATTTTTATTTATAATATGTCAAATCTAATATTACAAGAGAAAAAAGCCAACTCATAAATTTGTTTTGACAAATTTACCTGGATTATCTACAATTAAAAAATCTACGACCCCCTTCCCTTTTCGATTACACTATAAAGTATGTGAGACTACTTATATGTTTTAATATTTATTGAATATTATCGCCTAAAAATATATAGAGAGAGAGAAAAAATGACCTACGATTTCTTGCAAAAAAATAATAATATCGGTATTCTTGAATACATTTAATATAATAATATGATTAATAAATCTTATAAATATAACTTTGGCTCTGAATTTAAATTTCTATTTTATACTCTCTTTTTTTCTTTTAATAAACAATAACCTTTTTTTAATATTTTTTTGTTTTTTAATAACCGTCGTGTCCAAGTCTTTTTTTTCCCCACCGGGTTTCTTTTTTTGTGTTTTTTTTTTAACAGAGTATCCGTGATAACAAATTTCTAACAAATCATTTCACCTTCTTACCAAATGATCTAACAAATTTTATCAAAAGTTTTTTTACCAATAGCAATATTCAATCACTTTTTGGTTCAAAAAACCATTTTGACAGCTTCTTTCAATTACAATTTTACTAATGAAATATTAAAATAACAAAATACAACATTTATAAAATCAATCAATTTTCTACATAGATAAAAAAGCCCAGCGGAGCGGGCAAATCGGCTCGTGTATATATATATATATATATATATATATATATATATATATATATATATATATATATATATATATATATATATATTCTCAGTCGACTTATGATTTATACTTTTTTTATTGCTTAATTTAAGAAGAGAAAAGAATCAACGTGCCTGCTTTATTTGCAACACAAATTAATGGGAAATGATCGTAAAAATTGAATGCTTCCTATTAGTCAATGAACGAGCGATGTACCTGCGCGATGCACCGGGACTTTTTTTATCTATGTAAAAAATTGATTGTTTTTATATGTATTGTATTTTGTTATTTTCATATTGAATTAGTAAAATTATAATTGATAAAATCTGTATAATTGAAATGGAAAGTGATTTGTATATTTTTTAATCGCAAATAATGTAGGTAATTTTTTTTTATGAGTTGCATTTTTCCCCAGTAATATTAGATCTGACACATCATAAAAAAAAATATTGTAATTGTTTTTTTCCAGAAATAAACTTACATTTTTTGCGTGCTATAATTAGTTATTTCAATGTTTAATTACAATAGTGTAATCGAAATGGAAAATAGTTCACATATTTTTTTAAGTGTAGATAATCTAGGTAAGTTTGTCAAAAGAAAAAAATCTGAGTTGATAAATTTGTCTACCTTTTGTTTTTTAAAGTTGTATTTTCCCCCCCAGTGATATTAGATTTGAAATATTAAAAATGAAAATATTGGGAAAAAAATTTAAAGAAATAAACTTAAACAAAAGAGTATAAAATTTAAATTCAAAGACAATAATTTTTTTTATAAGATTTATTAAACATATTATTATATTAAATGTATTTAAGCATATTGATATTAATTTCTTTCAAAAAAAATCTTAGGACATTTTCTCTCTCTATATATATATATTTTTAGACAATAATATTTCATAAATATCAAAACATATAATTAGTCTCACATACTTTAATTCGTTGAATATATATATATATATATATATAATTAGCTTCACATATTCTCAATAACATCTTTAATTTAAAGGACAAAATTGAAGTAAATCAAAACATTGGAATTAAAAAATTTAACACAAAATCGGAAATTAAAATATTCGGGACCAAAATGAAACTGAAATCCATAATTAACTTGCATAGAAGGATAAAATTGAAAGAAATCAAAGTTTGATACCCAAAATATTAAGGATTTATAATAAATTTGCAAGGAAGGATGAAATTGAAGTCAATGAAAACTTTGATACCAAATAATATTAAGGATTCCAGCCCAACCCGCAAAATTAAAAGACCGGGGACCTAATTGCAACTACAATATATAATCAATTTCAATTGAATGACACAATTGAAACAAATCAAAACCTATATAATAGAACAAAACATTACAAAGCTCGGGGACCGAAATGAAATTCAGCAAAAAACAGCTGCGCTGACGTCATCCAGTGCAGGAGGAGAGAGAAATGGGGGGTTAAATTTCAAACGATCATTGACACGCCTACGGACACTTTATAGGAACACGCGCCGCTCCATGTGGAAGGGAACATCCCTGAAAAGCATTCTAGACGATGGTTGGGCATTTTTGGACGCCAGAGTAAGCCGCACGTGCCGTCCGAAATACGCGTGGCCACGGAAACGGACGGCGTGTACGGAGACGCGCCAACAGTACTACGCCGATTAAATTTAAAAAAGGCTAATTACCTTAATGCCCCTCACTGCAACGGCTGTTTTTTGTCCTTTTCGGGGGACAAAAATGTTATTCTACTGTTCAACTAATAATAAAAAAATAAAAAACCCGGCCGGCCGGACCGGGACGAACCAGACAAAAAATGGTCAATTACCGCTGAGCCCCTGCAACCGGCGGCGTTTTTTGTCTTTTTCGAGGGGTTTTTTCATTAATACATTGTTCATAGATCGGGAAAAAAAAGGTGGACGTCCGCGCGCGCAACACCGGATCAAATTTCATGTCCACAGTGCACATGAGTCTTGAGCAACAGTAATGAACAGTGAAAGAGCGATGCATTTTAGTGTTTTTGTTAATGTTAGTATAATAAATCTCTAGCACAAATTATGAACAGATCACGCCACTAACGTAGCCAACCACATAATTCTTAATACAATTTCATTCTTTTTTCCTAACCTTTTACTTATTTCAAATAAATAACACCTTTTATTCATACAAGAGATAATTTTTTATTCCATCCTATTACTTGTATTTCTAAATTTGTTTTTGGGTATATTTGAAATCAGATTTCAAAGTTCTTAAAACTTTAAAAAAAAAAAAAAAATTCTCTTATCTGTTTTTGGGATATATTTTTATTTAATTGATTTAAAAAAATAATAACTCAATATTGAGTCTATTAATTTTTATTTATTTATTAAGAATTGTGTTTTATACATAATTGGTTTTTATGAGGCCATCATCATCTCATAATCAGATCATGGGTTAGATTCGTTGACTTGAATTGTTTTTATTTTTAATATTTTTGATCTTTCAATGTTAGAATTATTGTGAATTAGACTTCATGACTGGATCAAATTAGTCATTTTTATTTTTCAGCCGTCAGGTTGTTGCAAGCCTAAATTATTATTGCACAAGTTTTGTCAATCAATTCCCTTTTTCCCGTTTGTATTCAACTTCTTGCCTTGAATGTTTGATCCAGAGTTGATTTCAAGTGTTTTCATCGATTTTGTATTCTGTAAACTTTACCTTGATTCATACGGAATTACTGATGAAATGTTTATGTCAATAAAACAGTTAATTATAATAGTGATTCATCAAGAAATAAACAATAAAACTAAAATCACAAAATATTTCTGAATTTAATCTTCCTTCTTCTTGATTATCCATCATTGGAGCTTTCATTGGGCAGCTCTAGAAAGGCTACTCAATGGTATTCTACGAGTGTTGGAGTTTGGCTTCCAAGCTCTATGTTTGGTTGTTAGAGCTTGGAATGTGCTGATAAGCTACGGTCTTGGGACGCAAGTGTTAGACAATTTTAGAAGTGTTGTTGAGGTTGTTTTTTAAAGTGATTTTTATTTAAAAATATATCAAAATAATATTTTTTTTATTTTTAAAAAATCATTTTTGACATCAATTCATGAAAATGATCTAAGAATACCAATTTTTTTTTATTCAAAATAAAACATAAAAAAATATTTTTTAAAAATATTTTTAAAACGTACTCAAATGAAACCCATGTTGATTTTAAGACCACATGATAATTATACCCTCAGGATGCTCTGCATTACATTCACCATGCGACGTCCAAACCACTTCAAGCGAGCGTGCTATGCCCAGAGCAGTGTCAGGCTCGCTGGGAGTCTCGAAGATTATGATCAACCAGGCTTCGTGCTTGTTTGGTGACGCGGTGCAAACCGTGTTTTAAGAAAAACACAGTTTGCACCGTTTGGTAAACATTACAACGCAGTTTATACTGCCATGGGACCCACCAAAATCACGATCGAAACCACGGTTTTGCTGAAGCATGAATTTGTAGCTTTTCCTGCGATTGCCTCCCATTTTTGTTTCCTGCGTTTTTGCCAATCCATGCTGAAGCATGAAACTGTCTCTCTGTTTTTTATTTCCTTCGAAACATACCATGCATAAATTAAGGGAACCAACAGAGATTGTAATATATAGCCGACGATCAACAAGCATTGTAATAGTAACAGTCACCGTTGATCTCTCTCTCTCTTCCCCAACACAGTCGACGATCTCTCTCTCTCTACAGCACCGTCGCTGCCCTCTCTCTCCACCATCACCGCCAGCTCTCGGCACTACCATCATCTCCCTCATCACTGTTATCTTCTCCTCCATGCCACAAGCTCCTTTTTGACCTCCAGAAGCCGCAGCAATCCCCGTCGTGTAGAGAGCACCAGCGGCAGCAGCACCAGGTGCCACCTTCTGAGGCTCATACCGGCCACCACACAACACCATTTCCAATGCCACCACCACAGAAAGAACCACCTTGACCTTCTCTACTCGTCGGTATTAGCCGTTCACCCTCTCGTCAGAGTCGGCCATGTTACTGTTCATGTGAACAGTATCATGGCCGAATTCTTCATCAAATGAACGAAGGGTGCAACGCACCGTTTTACCATTTTATCTTTTTATTTGAACTCTTGGTTGGACTGTGTTGGGCCTGCTCTTGGCCCAGCCCAAGTCCCATTTAATTTGGGACAAGCCCATTCCGATTTTCTTAAAAAATATATTTTAAAAATAAAAAAAATATGTAGATAAAGATCTGTTCTGATGAAAAACAATGACGCGTGACTTCGTTACACTCCACAACCCTGTTATTTTTCGATTGATTATGAATTAAAAACTTGCAACTGGATTTTGCATTGGAATTATAACCCTACAACTGGATAACAGATGTTGTTAGTAATGATATTGTTACCATATATTGTTCCTCGATCAAATAGCAAGGAATCATAGAGGCATTCACGTAACGATTTAGTTCGTGATAAAATTGCAGGTAGTTTGATGAGAGAATAACACCAAATATCTATTTTTTTCATGAAATATTAATTATATTTTATTGTTATGATTATTAATCTATAAAATTTTAAAAAACAATTTATATATGTGTGTGTGTGTCCTTTAAAGTAATTTCACACGTTGACAGTAATATGAAAAGCATGATAACCAAATACTCAAAACTGCTTTTTTTCAACCTCCAACTCAACCACAGTTTTAACCAAACACTTCACTGCTTATTTTGAATCGCAATAAAAGCTCTTTTGTTTAAACTACTTTTTTTCAACCTCAACCACAAAAGCAAAAGCAATACCAAACACACCCTTCATCCTGGCTAGAAAGATTTGGTGCAAAAGTTCATCCACGAAATCATTAGTAAGGAGATTGTGAAAGGGGGGAAAAAAGGTGTGTACCCTTTACAAAAATGTTTTCATTAGAAAAAGTTCAGGTTTTAAAGGCTACCAAACTTAATTATGGAGTTTCTTTTAGAATTTTGTTTAAAATCATGGTTAATGAATATATTTAGTTTTTATTTTTTTTTTGTATAAATCACGCAGTGTCTCAGGCATTGGCCCAAACTAATCCGCGCTCGCACCGAGTCGGCCCATGAAAAGGTAAAATGCTCCCCAAATAGGTGGCTCCATACACAATGAATATATTTAGTTGATCATGGTTATATTTTTATCAATTCAAATTTGAACTTATATCAAGTTCGTGAAAAATATATTTTTTTCAACTAACTGTGAAATCCAGTCTAATCCAGTTAAGCCCGTTAATAATAGTATCTAATTAGTTTTTTTTTCTATAAGGATTTTATCTAAAACTAAATAGTTTTTACAGTTCAAAAGACATCTAATTTAAACCTTAAACATTCAGTCTAATTATTATTTTTATGAAAGGTATTTAAAATTGATAGTGAAGAGGATTATATCCGTTTTGGTTTCTAAAAATCTTTATAAAAAGTGAATGAAAAGGGGTGTTTGAGATTAGTTTTTATATAGAATTCTATTTTCGCACCGACATTTCTAGTTTTACTTCTTAATTTTAAACTTTGATTATTCTTTTTATATTGTTCTTGTGAAGAGCTATTTGAGTCTATATTCTTTTAAATTCATTGAATTTTGTTTAGAAACGCACTCAAATAAGGAGGAAGAGTTTTTGAAATCTTGGAAGGCATATTGAAGTTAGTCATTTGCACCAAGTGATGAGCTATGAAGCTTCTAGTGAGGAGCAGTAAAAACAAATGATTAATCTTGACAATAACAATAACAATATATGCTTAGAATGTATGCTAAGAGATAGTTTTGTTATATTATGATTAATTCTATGTACAACTTGTTTCATAATAGGATTGTATTTTAATCTTCTATGTCATTTTATATATATGTTTAGTGTTTGATTGGTTTTGTAATACATGATGCTTTTCAAAAGTAATTTTTACTTGAAAATACATCAAAATGATATTTTTTATATGTTTTTAATATTAGGACATCAAAATCATTGAAAAACACTATATAAACATCAATTAATTTTTTTCAAGGGAAACTTATTTTTAAAATGCACCCAAAAGCATAAGCTACTACACTCTCAAACTCTCACTTTATTAGTAAACATGTTAATCTTCTGTTATGATTTTGAAAACATCAAGATGTAAGAATGCATGTTGCTAGCTATTAGCTAAATTAAAGGCATTGTATTTTACTAAATACATATGCACCAAATAATGATTTAAAAAAATAAAAAACATCATTTTAATATATTTTTGAACAAAAAGTACTTTTAAAAGTAGCCTCAACCACACTTCGAAAAAGACTAAAATCCAACTTAAAGTAAAAATACTAACAAGATAAGGATATAAGAATTAAGGGGTTCCATTTTTCTTTGTATATACTAGTCTATTGTCATGTACTCTGCTGCAAGTTGGACTAATTTTCTTACAATCTTGCAGTCTAGCCTTTTATCTAACTTCATTTTTTAACTAAATTATGCAAAAGCTAGCCCCAATTAAATTGATTATTTTTATGAGTTCAAATGAAATTTGATGATTAATAAAAAATATAGTGTAAGCTTTTAAAAAAATAATGAGATAATGACATAGGATGACTTTTCCATCAATTCATTTAAAAGGACTAGTCAATTTTTCAGATTGCATCATCTACTTGAATTTATCCACTTTTTTTTTACCTCTTCCCTTAATGCATAATCCATTGTCTAAGACACTTCATTTAAAATTGTTTTTTTTTAACAATTTATTGTTTTATTTCGTGCTTTGTTGTATCTCTATACTAATTCCCCTCTCGTTTTTTTCAGTGACATTCGGAGCATGGTGATTCCCCTTTTTACAACTATTGATTCCATTTGTTCTGCAAAAACATGTCAACGGTTTTTTAAATCAATTTCTCACTTTTAATTTATTTTAGACAACAGTTTCTAATAAAATCTCAACTCTAAAAATGAGTGGGGTTTTATCTTGAATGTGCCATTTAACAATGTTTTTATTTAAACAAATTCCAACAATGTATGCCAATCTCGAGCGAGATGTATATATATAAGAGGGCAACCATGCGTGTGCATACTAAAGAATTGAATAAAGCTTAATATACTAAAGTTTTGAGCTAAAAATAATCTGTTAAATAGATATTATTATAAGCTTCCAATGCATGTTTATTCAAGGAAAAAAATATAGTCATCTAAAGAACAAAATTGCCTGTCGGCTGTGCAAAAATTGTTCACCCCAGTAACCTCTACAATATAAATGATCAAGCCCTACAGCAAAACAGGAAAGAAACCTA
This sequence comes from Salix caprea, assembly GCA_964035475.1. Classification (NCBI taxonomy): domain Eukaryota; kingdom Viridiplantae; phylum Streptophyta; class Magnoliopsida; order Malpighiales; family Salicaceae; genus Salix; species Salix caprea. The sequence goes on from OZ037751.1 coordinate 7,382,177, forward strand.
GAAGTGCCAAGGAGTGACGAACATCAGCTCATTAGTTCTACGTGGTCTGAAGATGTGAAACTTTGAAGGCTAGCACAAGCATGGCTCATAAAACAATCACCAACTGATATTATTTCATTGATGCTCTAAACTGAATGTCAGCTGGGAAAGTGCTCAAAATTGTTCATCACATGTATCTTAGCCAAATAGATAGCAAGGTTGTTATTGAAGAAAAGCAGTAAAACTAAGAATTAAAACTAATGGAACTGAGGTATCCTACCTTTCAATTATTCGCATATACTAGTTTTTCAACTTTTCTTTCAAATGACTAAGAAAATTGAAAAACAATTACAAGAATATTTGCCTATAAATCCATATGAAGAATGCTAGATGCAGAGGAAGGAAAAATAGAAACTACCAACTCTCTCGTCGTGAGAGGTAGGATCGTGCCAGTGAACAAGCCTGTTCCTTCTGCCTTTTGAATTCATTGTATCGCAGGAAGAAATAACCCAGATAATCAAAATCTATCGGAGACATCCTGGCCTGTTAATAGATACATAATCAATCACTATCATATGGTTGAATGGGCATGGCTGGTAGTGATAAAGGGTCATAATTACCTGGATTAGTGCCCATAAAGCCCAAAATAAGTGTGAAACTAGCATGTAAGTATTTGTCTCTATGAATATAGCTTCAAGATCTTTGTCCGATACCTGTAGGAATTCATGATCTGTCAGAAACCTGTTGGAAATAATAACCGATTGTAGTTCCTTTGAAATCCTAAACTTAAAAATCACAAGAGGATGCAGTTTGAATTGATTTATGGGGTCAGGTGTATCTAGACCAAGCTATCAGACTCATCTAGCCCGCCCAGGGAGGTAGGAACTACTAATAAAGATCCAAGATGCAGTATCAAAGTAACAGGTGAACTTCAGAATCAATAAAATTCAACTTCCCAAGGCTGATTTATATGACCAATTATAATTGAAAACCAGTATTCATCAACAATGAGTCAAAAAGGAAAGGTATGCTCACAAGTGGATGAACTTTGTAGCAAAATCATAAGAGAAAGAGCAAGATTAACCATCAATGATTCATTGAAAAACAGGGATTAAACATCCAAGTGAAACCTCACTAAGTACAGTAAGGCACACAAAATAATCAACAGAAAAATATATGAGAATGAAGAAAGGTTGCATTGGGATTCAACATAAGATTATTTAAGGAATTTGTTTTTTGTATGTTTTCATTTAACACCTTCTCCTGCATCATCTAAAATATGGAAGAGCTTCATAGCATAGATCAAATAAATAAAGGTCCACATGTCAGAAGATTTCCAAAAAGGAGATTCCACTTCTTAAATTAAAAGTGCAATTGAGGATGACACTTGATCAAAACCAAAACTTCTGATAAAGATATATCATGGTTGCATTTCTATGTTTGCTGAGTAAGGAATTCAATCCCATTGATTAATTTCCAAAATGATAAAGCACAGCTAACTCATTCAGGATTTGAACATAACGAACAAAATCAATGATTCATAATTAAAAAGTTTTTAATGCAGGTCATTTATAAACTAAAAACTCAATAAAAATACCATTGAAAATAATTTTCAAGAGACCAACATACCTCATGTGGTTTATCAGGTTGTAAATAATGCCTGAAGAAATGATATTGCTCATCCTTACTTGGGTATCTACATTAAACAAATTCAGTTTTCAACAAATCTACACACACAACTGAAAATGGAGAAAACAAGAAGAAACACTGAAGGCATACAAGCTGTAGTCACAATCATAGCCTCCATATTCATTGAAGTGATTTCCGATGTCAAAACCTCTGTAACTGTATGATCCATACTCAAAATCAATGATGTAGAGTTTCTCTGAAAATTAATAAGATTAATAATGAGATCAATAGTACAAGACTGAGGGGAAAAATATAAGCAAATCAAAACGCTCTTTTGGAACAATATTTCTTGTAAGCACATCAGGCACCATCTCAGGAAATCTCACTGCATTTTCAAAGTCTGTTTGCCTTTAACAATTTGGACAAATTGGAAGCTATAATGACGCGGATGCCAGAGGCACACACATGTTCTTGTAATAATTTTAGGTACTAGACAATCAAAATAAAATGTCAAACTGCAATGAAATTCTTATAATCCAATTGAAATCCCTGCATTGGACACTTCATGCAATAGTCCTAATAAGAAAAATCCATAATAACCTATGCAGTTAATGGCATCAATCTCTAACAATCCTCTTCCCTCGAAAGTTCCTCCATTAATTATCATTTTCTTTTTCCTATTTGGTTTTCGACTTCTTTCTTAGATTCAAACCACTAGGCTTTTTGGTACATATTGCATATAGAGGAACACATAATTAACATAATCATAAGCATTTTGATAATGGAACTATGAGTATCTTGTTTAGTTTGAAGGATGCATGCCTAGAGTGTTTCTTCTCTTTTCTATAGTGCTGTTTCTGTCTTCTTCCTTTCTTGATTGCTACAGTATCTTGTTCACTATTCACATAACTAAATTTACCCTCAAATCTTCTGGATAATCAAACCAATACCATATACCCTAACTCTGGTTCCCGCCTAAAATACCAAAAATCAACAGCCTCAAGGTTGATGTAGCTTAGATTCAATAACAGATTAAAAAGTTCATTGGCAGTGACCCTGTTCAATACTGGGATTCTTGAAAGTCCAACCAAGATTGATTTCTCCATGTATACAACTAGAAGATATGATGTTGTCATCCCCTTAGTATCTGTAACTTCTACCATGTGTTTACTACTGAAATACATCAGAAAAGGATCATAAACAACACCCATTGAGATGGAGAGGGATTATAAAAATAATGCATATTTAAAGAGAAACCAACAAAGTAGAATATTAATACCAAGAATCACATGCTGCCACTCTATTAAAACAAATAAAGGGGTAAAATGGAGGGGAATGCATATTAAAAATCAGTTTTCATTGACACCTTCGTCGTCATTAAGCATCAGATTCCCCGAAAGCAAGTCATTATGAGCGAAAACCACTGGAGCATTGAGAAGACCTGTCAATTCCTGCTCAAATATCATGAAATAGACCTCCATAAGTAGGAAGGAATCACTTTAAACCTTGCAAATATTCAACTGAAAACCAGTGTACATTGCTGGAAATCCCAAGTTCCAAAGTCAAGACTGTGAATTTGTCTATGATTATGAAACACTAAATAGTACCAGATAAAAAAAAAAAAAAAAAAACAAGGCCAAGGGAAACACCATGTTGTCTGACTCATACCTGACACCATCTAACAGTTTGAATCCACACATATTGATGTATTACTAACAACTAAGAGCATCTGGCATTTATAATACTTTCTCTACTCAAGACTGTTTATTAGTTCAGTTTCACAATATCATGTGCATGTTAATAAGGGTCTTGGAAGTCGTCCTTTGAAGCATGTTCAACAGTTATCAGGCATCGACTACCTTAAAAGTCTGCAACAGTGCATTTCATTCATTGTAATCGATTTTCATGTAAGTTGTCATCATACCTACAAAGTATTTAAACTTTCATGCAAGGTGCAAGTACAAAAGGCTAGCCTCTAAGGCCAAAAACTTCAGAGAAAAAGGATAGATTAACAAGATACCAACTACAAACAAGAAACTTTACCGAAGGAGGATCACCTTGATTTCAACAACTTCATTGTAAACTTCCTTAAACAAAATGGTCTCATATTTTTTTCGCTTCTCAATATCATCAAAGTGAAGAATGGATGCTGCAACAAAAAGCGGCAATTGAAAATGAAAAATTAACAACTAACGGGCATGGCATGACTGTTACATCAACATTCAAGGATAACAAATGGTCGAGCTGCTAAAAGTTGAAAAGCACCTTTACCGAATTGATTTCAAATAAAAAAAGGGCCAGATGCTTATGAACCATAAAATCAAGGAAGCAAGTTAAAGTCAGAAAATATACCATTTTCATAGAACTTGAAGATGTCATTCCACAACTGAGGTTCTTTAGAACCTGGAATATCCACCTGATGGAATTTATGGAGTTGCTTGGCAATTTCAGCAGCCAGCTTCGGCTCTCTCATGTCTGCAATCGATGAGGATGCAAGGTTAAGAACATCAGAGAGAGAGAGAGTGAAAGAAAGGGAAGGAGAGGAAAGAGAAGCAAATAAAGGTTAAGAGTTCAAACCTTCATAAACTCGATTTTTCAGTGTTCTAATCAAGTAATCCATCTATGGTAGATGTGTTATAACTATAGGGTTGATTAGGAAAATCTGAAGCTAACCAGGAGTAAAAGGCAAGTCTTCGAGAAATTTGATCAAATTTTGAGACAGATGAATTGTGTTGAAGGCATACACTACTGAAGACTTAGGGGGGGGGCAATAAAAGAAGTTGAATTTAAAGGCATACGAAATCAGGAACAGGTAATAAAGGAAGCGAGTGGTTACCTTGCGGAATCAGCGTTCGTGCATTTATAAAAGATTGGACCATGCCATTTTGAAATACTCCAAGCAACTTGGCACCAAATCCTGCAGCCGAGAGGTATTTGATGGCCTGAATGCATTTTTTTGTGTAAGCATATCAAAGGAAATGAAAGCTCCTAATGCTGTCCATCCATAAATTAAAAGGTAACGAGTAATTATAGAAAATCAATCACCTCAAGCTCCCGTTCTCGATTGATAACATAATCAGTGTTAGGACCAAATAATCTAACTGTTACAGACACCTCGTCTCCATCTTCTTCCTTCACAGATACCTTCAGCACTGCGCAAACTCTCATTTAGGTACGTCTGCCTATAGAATTTATTCCTTTCTTTTTCAAGCTCAAAAGGAAAATATGAAAGAAAGTAATAACACTCACAGAGATTTGTTATGCCACCGGAAACAGTCTCAACAGAGAAGGAAGAATCATCCAACTCCGACCATTTCTTAAACAAATCCTTGCACAGCTCTCTGATATTGAAGAACAAGATTAAAAAAATAAACACCAATACTTCTTTTTCTTACTTCTTATCAAAAGAGAGAGAGAGAGAGAGACGAACATGAGAGGCGGAGTCAAATCAGGTAGGGAAAGAGAGGTGTCAAGGGTGAGGGATGAAGATCGAAGAATATGAGAGCTCGAGTTCTCTCCTCTAGCTACCTCTGCCACCGCCATTGTTTTCCAGATCCCTCTCTCACTGATCCAGCACGCGACCCAATGCTTGTTGTTTTTCCGAGCTTCCAGGTAAGACCAAAGGGGAAAAAATATGCGTGTTTAGGAGCTCGCAACTAACTATATATATTTCTAATTAAGATTTTAGATTCTCATTCGTGCAGAAATTTCAAACTAATGGAATGGTCGAGTCGACAACAGCACATTCCCAAATTACCCATTTGCCCCCACCCGCCCCCCTCTCCCCCCGGAAATCAAATCCACAACTGCTTGTTAAAATGTGGTTATTGATAGGTGCTGTTTCTAATTAATTATCTATTTAAATTCAATTTGATTTGAATGTAATTCATAAATATGAATTAAAAATGTATAATTTCATTTTATAAAATATATATATATATATATATATATATATTGAGAAAGTTAATTTAATATTAAATTCTCTCTATATCGAAATTGTAAATTAGAAGGGTTGACTTTTAATGTATTCTTAAAATATTTTTAAAGATTAAATTTTATTTAAAATTATATTTATATATACATATATATATAAATTGATAGGTGTTGCTGTTTTTAATTAATTATTTATTTAATTTAATTTAATTATAATTTTTCATATGAATTTATGTTTTTTATATTACCCTTGTTAATCTCATTTCATATTTTTTAAAATATAAATATTATATAGGTATTGTGGAAAATTTAGTTTTAATATTAATATTTTCTAGATGGAATTATAAATTAGAAGGGTCGACTTTTAATTTATTTTTATAATATTCTTAAAGATTAAATTTTATTTAAAATTATTATAAAATTTTATTAAAATCTCTAAATTAAACTTAATCCGAAATATTTGAAACAAGGAAAATCATCACTAAAATATCAAGGAAGAAAGCAACAAGTAACATAGCAGCAGTTGGAAAATCATTTATTTTATTTTATTTATGAAGTCAGACATAAAATACATGCGTGCAAGGCTGGGTTATGGATTTTAAGGCGGTCAGGAAATTGGTGCTTCGCTCAAGGTCGTTAAGCCGATGTAATGCCCTAAAAGGTCATCGTATCTTTTCTTCCCACGCTATCCACCATTTTTATCTTTTTTTCATGGCAAATTACTATAAAGATAAAGAAATAAATTATAGTTTATCTTTAAGAGAAAAATTCTTAAAATTAACATCTAGAGTTTTTTTATCATTTTATTTTTTAAGCACAATAAATAACTATTATTTTTAAAATAAAAATAAAAATTGATTCGAAGAGCTTTTTATTCTTTTCGACCTAGTCTTTTTTGTTCTTATCAAGTTGGTCAAGGGTAATTCATGTTTATTAAGCGTTATATATTATTAAGATGAAAAAATATTTGGCATGAACAACGTCTCTTGATAGCTAAAAATATTTTTTTTATCGGGTCATTGGAATCGTTGCGAACTCTATTTTCCTTGTGGGGGAAGTGCATGGTGATGGTGGGATGGATTGTTGCCAACATGGATTTTTTCCCTCTTTTCTCTCTACTTCTCTCAAAAATCATATTGGTCATTCAAAATTTCAAAGTTGCGCTTTTAATTATTGAAATTTTAGTTTTGATTTTTATTCTTTTTATTTCTAATATTTGTTCTTGTAATTTTTTTTAAAAATATATTTTTTTCTATGTTTAATCCTTTAATCCCAATTTGTAATATATTATTTTTTTTAATTTAGTCTTTTTTTACCCTTTTGTATATTTTTTATTTGCTTTCAATTTCATCATTCAAATCAAATTTATGATATACCATTTTTGAAAGTTTGATTTTTATTCTTTTGATTTTTTTTTTGTTATTTTGTTAAAGTGATTTTTCTTTTCAATTTAATTCTTCGGTTGAAAAGTTGTGGTTGTGCTCTAATTTATTTTTTTATTTCAATTTTCATTTTCATTTTTTTAATATCTATTTTTGGTTTTGGATTTTTTCTTGTAATTAATTATTATTTTTTATCCCTTAATATTTGACTATTTAGGGATTTGGTTTTGTAGTTTTCCTCTATATAGAACTTCCAATCTAATAACTTAAGTCATAGGTTTGAAATTTAAAAAAGTGATTGGACAAGTAAGATAAGAAATATCTTCAAACCTAAGACTTAAGAAATATCTTCCTTATCTACACGGTGTGTTGAAAATACGAAAGCCAAATCATCATCTAAGAAAGAATCCTGAAAGAAATGGCTGTTGAAAAACTCTTCCTCCCATATCATGCAGCACCGCCCTAGATATTTGTCATCGACAACTCTTCATCACAACCATGGTTTTGTCAGAGTAAGCAAGTCACCTTGATGCATAGTTGTTAATAAATCTTATTGACTTTATTCTGTTAAGATTAAATGAATTTATTATATTAAATTATTTTAATTTTGGTAACGAATATAACATGTGCTTAATATGAAATGTCATCGCCCAGTATTGGAACTGGGTTACCCAAAATTATTATTTTTTTCTAAGAATAAAAACAAGAAAAAAATTAAAATATGATAAAAAAAAAAAATGAAAGCTTGATTGGAATAGGTTAAGTAAGGTTAGAAGCCACTTTTCAGATGATTTTGTAAAAAAAATCTAAGATTGAAATACAATGCAGATTCAAGATCAAATTCAATGATTAAATAAAAAATCTGCATAAATAATAAATTTGAGGACCCAATTAGACTTTTAATAAACAAATTTGATTTAATCATTAGTTCAATTAAAGGTTTAATAAAGTTTATAAATTAATTTCTTTCAAATTAAAAAAAAATAATTAAGTTAAAGGACTCAATTAGACTTTTAATGGGTCAAATTGATTTTATTAGGATTTTAATTGATGAAAAATCAAGTTTAGAAGCCTAATTTCTTATTTAATTGAGAATTTTGGAGGACCAAACTTAATCTTTAGAAAATCAATTGGGTGAAATCATGGGCAAAATGCAAAAAAAAAAAAAAAAAAAATTAAAGATCAATTAAGGGTCAAAGTGAAAATTTAAGACCAGATAACTTTTCGCAAAAGACATGTGAATTCAGGGACCATATTCGATTGGAAATAGGGATGGAATTGAAGAAACTAAAAGCTTAAAGGTCAATTAAGGATAAAATAAAAAAATTACATGACAAAGGACCCAGTTGAAAAACATGCTTTTTTAGTATCTCTAACACCATACTACGCCTCAACACGGTTCCCACTAATTGGTCGCCTTGTTACAGTTGCAACATCAGTTTAAAATCACTACCCCAATTAACTTTTAACAACCTGAAATTTTCATCTCACGGCCATGGCAGTCAGAAACCAAGATTTAATAGGCACCGAGAGAAAAATATATAAAATAAAATACACCCAGCAAATACATTAAACTTTCCAGCCAAACATATGGAGGTCTAGCTACCACATAGTAGTTGTGTCCTGCTGCAGCTTTACATGGATGGGTCACGCCGCCTATTGTACAAGAATCTACAAGCAAACATTCCGAGCCATACAAGTCCTATAATTTAAATCTTATACAACAAACAGCCTGTAACAAAACTGCAACCAGAAACTTTACAAATACAGATTACATTTCCCAAAACCTGGACACAGTTCATGGCAAAGATGAGTCTCCATCTTGCATTATTTTGCCTGCCTTCTACATTGTCACCTTTAACTTTAGAATAGAGGCCATCATGGCCTTGTAGATTCAATCAGCTTGCAAGAAGAAAAGAAGGGGAGGGCAGCGTTCAGACACTCGGTGGCCAATCATTTCCATTTATCCTTTGTCCGTTCCTACTTCAGGCTTGAATCCTGATCACTTTAAATCTTGTCGAGCCGTTCTCCATAATAGAGAATTAGTTGATTTTAGTAATAGACCAAGTGCTGAAGAGCATGCAGCTCGCACAGTTGCATCTGGTGATCGACTCATCTTCCCCATCAACATACCAAACACCTAATGAAGATAAAATCTTTTTGTAAGTACTTAGTTTTGAATCTCGAAAATAAAAATCAAACTGGAGGACTCATGGGAAAGGACCTGTGTTTGGTAAAGAGATAAAATGCGCTGATCATCTGAAAGTGATACCAAGCAGCTGACCAAGTAAATAGCATTAGCCTGTATTATTGGCCAAGGTGCATCAAATGCCTGCATCATCAAGAATGTGAGCAAAAATTATGTATATATATATAAATGTTTATTATCTTTCTAAAGAAGCAAAACAGAAAAAGAAAACAAATTCTTTAAGTAGAGTTCTCGTGGATTTTGCACTATAATCATAAAAACTGTTATTAATTTTTTTTATGATATAATCACTTAGCAAGATATACACCTGTATGGTTGATGCCATGTAAGTATCAATTCTGGAAGGAAGATGCTGGATAAACTGCTTGGTCAGATCTCTTACAAAGTCCTGATAGTCACTTCTGCACAAAAGACATTATTTTGAATCTCCGTGAGGAACATGAGTCACACCAGTGCTTTTTCAGATACTTTAGTTTTTACAATTAATTACTGCATACCGGTGATCAGAAGTAAGACAGTGCGAGTTGAATAGAGCAGTTGATTCTTCCATCTCCATCAAGGGGGCAAGCCTTTTCAGAGTGTTCTATTCATTAAACACTGATTCAGTTGAATATTTTTGTAAAGAAGCTTGAAGCAGAAATGAAAGTCAAATGTTAGGTAAACACTCACTCGGCAAGCCTGTCTTACACTAAGATCATCATCATGAAGGTGCAAAACCAAGCGAGGAATGACAGCATGTATCTGAGAAAAGTAATCTAATCTATATTAGCATGCTGATCAGAATAAAAACAAAACAAATAGTAATACATTTCTAGCACACCAAGTGAATAATCAAATCCAAAGATATGACAGAAGATGAAAAATTGACCAAGTAATAGTTAAGGAAAAAAAGAAGCATAAAAGAACCTATCACTCGGTAATGCCCCTTCAAAGAGAACGAAAAAAAGAAAAAAAAGAATGGAAAATATCAAGAGAAGGAAGCTTGGTTTACTGTTTTATTAAACAAATGTTAGCACACCAATGCCTTTGTTTATGTAATAAATTAGCATAAATGTGTTATGTTTGCTTCAAATTTATAAAAATCTTGCATGAAAGAGGAAGACTTGACACTCTAAAGTCTAACTGAAATTTTAGTGTTTGGTTAAAACTGTGGTTGAGTTTGAATTTAATGAAAAACAGTTTTGTGTGTTTGGTTACCATGTTTTTCATATTGCTGTCAACTTTTGAAATTACTTTAAAGAACACGCGCGCGCGCGCGCGCACGCACACACATATATATTGTTTTTTAAATATTGTAGAATAAAAATCATAAAAATAAAATGTAATTAATAATTCAAGTAAATTAGACTCTTGTTTTTATTCTCCTATCAAACTACTTATAATTCTATCACGAACTAAATCTTCTTGTTATATAATTAAATAATTACTTTTAAAAAACCCTCTAACTATATAATTATTAATTTTGTATATAATTTTTTACTCTCTTGTTGACGTATTTTTTAATAGAAACAAAAACAAATATTTTTGATACACACACACACACACACATATATATCCCCCCACTGACAGTCCCCCATATATATAAACTTACCCCAATCCTCCCCCCACCCCAAAACCCAGAGCACTCCCTTCGCCTCAACGTCCTCCCTTCTCCTCCCTAGACAGTAGTCATTCTTCTCTTCACCAACCCACCAAGCCCAGCAACCTCCACGCACTTTCCTTGCCAAAATTCTTTTCCCTTTTCCCCACCTTTCCTCCCTGTAATTCCCACACCTTTAATGGCTCTTCCCAAAAGTATTGAGCCACAGCTTCCACTCTCACCAACTCATGTGATCAGCTTGAAGGAGGAGGCATTGTGTTACCTTTTTACTGCCACCGCACCACTCGGCATTGTCGTCGATGGTCAATGATAACCACTCGGTATTTTTTTATGTTTCCAGGATGCATGTTGTTGTTAATTTACTACGCTGCAGCTGCAAAAGCAACTCTCAGCTGCTTTTGCAGCTGCGGCATAAACTTAATTTTTGACGTGGGACCGACAGTAAAAAACTGGGGTCCCGTTTGGTTATTTGTGTGTTTGGAGCTGAAGTTCAACGCAACTGCAGGTTGACCCGTAGTGTCAAATACCATCTTAATTGTTTCTATAGTGTTGAGTATATATTATCATGAATTCAAACAAAAAAAGAATGATCCAACACTTTAAATAAAACATCTATTAACTCCACACTTTTTTAAGATCAGTGTACATAAGGTACCTGCTCAAGAAAAATTTCACGTTGTGCGCCAACACCATATTTACCCAGGGCTCCAAAGGCTGCAAAGGCATCAGCTCGCATTTTCACATCCATGGATATCTGTTTTAACCCAAGAAAGAAAAATATACGGATCTACAAATCAGTGCTCTCTAACAAGAAGCATCATCTATATGAAATTGTTTCATGATACAACAATAGCAGTAAAAAAATTTATAAAATACATAAATAGGAAATCTTATAGCCTTTTAATCAACAACAGCTCTGTCCTGAGCTAGATGCAAAAAATCAAAAGTTAAGAAATGCAACGATGTTCTTCACAATCCGAGTACAACCACCTCTTTGCTACTAACAGAAAGTACTTCACTAGTTCACAAATCAATGTGCACTGTCACCTACGTCATATTTTATGCCACAAAATCATAACACTGTCATGTCCTGCTTTTCATTCCCATACACAGTTCTAAATCAATGACATGAAGACATGGACATGTCCACTGTATTTGAGAAGTCATCTTTTTATTGCCATATTTTCCTTCCTTAATGTTGCATTCATACATCTTCTCTCCAAAACATGATTTGAGGGCATAGGTTTCAGTAAATAAAAAGAATAGAATGTTTCTTTTGCGAAAAGACCTTAATTACAGCAGAAAACTCACTAGTCATAGGACCAAAAGCGTAGAGAATTAAGACATCAAGACTACAGAGAAGCTGAACAGAAACCCTTTGATGACCACAAGGAATACAAAACAGTATCTTTTATTGACTTGCCACTAAGTCAAATAATGCAAATAGTGATCACATGATTCCATTCAGTTCCATGCATTTGGGAGCATATGATACAATAAATCTTCATTTTAGCAACAAGAAAAGGGAAAAGATATTAAAAGCAACAAACATACTTGAAGATTGCGGAGCCGAACAGAAAGATTGAGCAAAACAGGCTCTACTGCATCATCTGGGGATGATTCAAGAATCTAAGATATGCAACAGGAGGAATGACGAGTGAGGTAAACAAAGTGCAATCAGAAAGTACATGTAACATAAAGAAAAGAGAGATAATGGGTAAATCACCATCAGTAAGCACGATACGGCAGTTAATTGCACAGATTCATCCAAATCATCAAGCAAAGCCACTATCATGCCCAGAATCTGGATTGTGTGCTGATAAATATGAAGTGATGGTATCTGTGGATTACATACCAAATAAAGAAACATTTTAAAAAAACTCCATTAATCAGAAGGCATGAAGTAATTGGGACCATGTATAAATATTTAATCCTTAACATTGAAAAGTTAAATGATTTCTGATAAAATTTATAGACATTATCTACAATCTAGGATATTGTGTGGAAGCCCTTTAGTGTATTCAAACCTTATTGTGTGCAGAAATTAGGCACATATATCAAACATTTGAAGTTCATTCCAATACTAAAGAAAAAAGTAAACCAGTATCATCTTTTTTTAACCAAGCAAGAAGAATTCATGCATAAACAATTCTACACTAATGTTAACAATGCCACTACCTGATTCTATAACTTATTTTTCTTGAGCTCCATTTTTATGCATTATGACACATGATAAAAAAGGAATACAGAACTTGTATAAAGCTCAATAAAGAGTACCTGGACAAGCCCTCTTAAACAAAGACGTCTAACTGTTGGAGACTCATCTGAAACATGTCGGCACAATGCTTCAACCATCTGCTCCAACAGTGAATCAAACCCCCCACTGCATCATCAAAATGAACATGATATTTAACAATACGATGCCCAATCTTTGACAACAATAATTAAACCGGGTAAAATAAAGTCAGAAAACAAA